>ML976979.1:964409-979328 GCA_010015675.1 Byssothecium circinans | reverse complement strand
GAGCTCGTCGTCTCCAGTATCCCTCTGGTGCCGGGCACCCTGTGTATGTGGCAGTAGCGGCAGACGAAGTATATACGCCGCATGTCCGCGCGGAGCGCGACGCGATATCCATGGGTGTAGAGCACTAATTTCTTAAACCTCTGCGTACGCAGAGGCTTCGTATACAGCGGCAACCTCGCCCAGTCAATCCCGTTGAAGTTATCCGCAAAATGAGCGTCGAATTCGAGCCCAGGGCTGTCGGAGCCAGGTGAGGAGGCAGCTGAGGGAGTAGTGGCAGCTCGAGTTAACGCAGCTCGAGCTGTCGGCGTCGGAGTTTCTGATGGCCCACGAGAGGGCGTCGACGCGTTCGACGGCCCTGAGAGCGTCGCCTCAATCAAGGGCAGAGCCTCTGCGTCGAACGACGCGGCGTTGAGGTTCCGGAGCTCAGTCTCGAAGCTCTGGCTGCTCTGAGTTTCTAGTAGCTCCTGGGCGCTCTGTGAGTCGAGCGCGACGACTGGAGGCACCGCTGGCCTTGCCACTGTACTCAAAGAGCTCTTTTTACCCTTATTTCGTAAGCCCGGGGCCATTGTATGAGTGTGGAGGGGAGGGCGCGAGAGAGCGTCAATAGAGAGGGCAAACGCGATAAATTTAAGGTGTACAGCTAGCTAATTACCCAATTAGGAAATCGCTTAAAGCACTAAAAACGCGTAAAAATCGCTATATTCGTCGATTTTACAGCTTTAAAAAGCCGTCTTAGCGTTAAAAACAACGTTAAAAAGGATCAATATGATCAGGAAGATCAATCAGGAGAAGGGCCCTAATCCTGATTGAGGCAAAATTTGTACGGGAGAAAGATTGAATTGATTGATAGGATCAATCTGACGAAAATTGGGCCCTGATTGATCTCCTGATTGATTGATGGCAACTCTGCTTAAGCTCATACATAGCTCTCTCATGCCTGAAGAAGTAATCTAGAACACGCCGTAGCCGGTAGGCGCGTTCAATCATGTCCGCCGTCGAATTCCACCTATAGAGAAGTCAGCTATTGCCAGGTGTCAACGCGCTCTGCTTAAAGTTCAGAGTTCAACTCCGCCAGCTCCACCAAAGATAACTCCACGGTCGCGCAATATCAAATCGAGTTGCCCACGATAGGATTGAGGCTGATTTAGAGTGGTAGTTGTGGAGAAACAATTCAGTGCTATAGTTAAAAATAAGATATTATATAAAAAGTCACTTACCGAGTATCATTATCAGGAAGTAACACTAGGGGATCTGGCGTACGACCTCCCCTAGGGTTTTCCTCTCTCCAAATGTGGCCTTAGGCCTCGTTAAAGCGTTGTATCCGCCCTGGAGATTTGCGAATCCAGTTTACAGTTAATTGAATAACAGCAATCGGTCCATGGCTACGATAGTAGCTGGTCTCCTCCTTTAGAGAAGTAAGCTCTCTCTTAGAGACGTCAAACATCTCATAATTAAGGCCGTAAAACAGGTCCCTAGCTATGAGATTGAGGATGTGACCGGCACATCTTATCCTCTAGTAGACAGGATTGAAGTGTAAAATTACACTCAGCTGCGTAAGGGCTTGATCATTTGAAGAGGCGTTATCACAAGCCCATGCGCCTGTTTTCTTCTTAATCTTAAAGGCCTTAAGCGTTTGTACTATAGCCTTTCTTATATTGGTTCCTGTGTGTGGAGATTCCATCTCCCGTAGAGATAGGAGGGCTGTATTACACTTATTGTTCACATCCACCTAGTAGCCGACGATTGCAAGCAGTCCATGTATCCTCCGGTTGGTCCACCCGTCAAAGGATAGATGTATTTTTCCAGGGCAATCCTTCAAGGCCTTCCTGAGAACCTCCTTCTTGGCCTCAAACTGTTGAAGGACCCAGTTCCGCATCGTTCGATCGTTGGGCAAGAGGCTCTGGCCAGTGAGCTCCATACGGCTGAGTAACCTCCTAAAATACTCGCTACTTAGCTTGTAGAAGGGAATCTTGTCGGCTACAATCCAGGTAAGTAGGTCCTTCTATATGCCCTGGGGATTGAACACTGTTACAGCTTTACTGTGTATAGCTTGTTGTACAGGATCCTTGTCGTCTAAAGTAGCCAAGATAGACGATATGCCTTTGTCAGTGCTGGGAGCCTTAACCAGGAGGCTCCTTACGTGATTGTACTGCTCTGTATGGCGCGCGCGGAGGTGATTGAGGACGCCGCCTCCGCCGTTAACCTTTAAAATGGCATTGTGCGGAGAATCCTCTAGGTGACAGTGCTTACAAAGATACCACTGTGTCTTATCCTCTATACGCTGTAAGGGTACTCCGTACAGCCAGTAGCCAGCGCGTCTCCTAACCTGCCGCTCATCCGCCAGGTATCTAGGGATTTTGTCATAATTGACCTAGTCGTAGTCAAATTCAGCCACTCTAGGCCTTTTTGGAGCTCGCCGGCGAGCCTCTTGAGTTCCTCCATGAGATTGAGGGCCTCTGGAAGGCCCTTTGCCGCCATCAGTCTCATAAGCTGAGGCGTCACTGTCTGACAGTACGTCGACGGGACGCCGACGGTCAGCGCGCCTGCGAGACGGGGTGGAAACTGGCGACGGTGAGGCTCTGGATGGGGTAATCTGGGGCGTAGAAAGCCTTGAAGCCCTCCTTGGAGTGTTCCGAAGCCTCCTTAGGGGATTTTGGGACATATTGAATGATTATTGAGTTACGATTGACGTCTATATTGGCTATAGGGGGGACGGCCGACGTCAAACAACCGAGGTTTCAACATAAATAGCTGTGCTGAAACAACGTCTCGAGCCTCCTAAAAAAAGTTTCATTTTTGCCCGATTAGGCAAGGCGTACAGCTCCATGAGATCCATGGAGCTACGTAGCTCATGGAGCTAGCTCCATGGATCCGGAGCTCCGTACATTACGAGCTCTGCAGCTCGTCATCATCAACCACCTTGAACTTCTCTAGGCCTTCTCCTTTGACCGCCGCTGCAACGTCGACCTCCCCGCTGTCGCCGACGGTGAAAGTGGCACGATGCGTGTAGGGGTCCATAGACCAGTCCGTCATCAGAACCCCCTTGTGCACCTTGGCCAGGCGTACAGCCCACACAAAGTCAGACATCTCGTGCTGTTCCGTCCTTCTCTCCTTCTCGGCGGCCGTATTGCCAGTGGCCTCAGCAACAAACACACCCGGCACGCCTCTGCCCAACCAGGCCAGCCGGGTCAAGGGGAAAAAAAATATAGGCTGAGAACTGCAGTGTACGACTCACGCCTGTGGCCCCCCTTCTACCTCTCTACTCCGCGTTTCCTCCGTCTTCTTGCTCCCTTTCCGCGCCACGCGGATGCCCGTGATGAGGAAAAACGACCAGTTGCTCTTCCCCGCGATATACTTCCGCAGGGCCTCACCGTCCAGGCAATCTTCGACGTACGCCGGAGTCGGCTGCACAAAATACGTGTCGAGGCGGTCGTACATCTCGTAGTCAGCGCGCGAGTGCCTGAAGGCGAGCTTGACGCTGCCCTGGACGGACAGCAGGCCGAGCGCGGCGGCGACGGGGGCGCCTATGCCGAGCTTGACCCCGTGGTTAGAGCGCTGCTCGTCGTGCCATTTGAACTCGAGCGAGGACGCCCGGAAGACCTTCATACGCGTGGGGAAGGCGAGCACCTCGCCGCGGTTGAGGGGGAAGTCGAGGCGCTTGAGCCCCGTGATGCAGTGGCCTAGGCAGATGGACGCGGCCGTGTCATTGCCGTCACCGGCGAGGATGACGTCCTCCGGGCCGGGCGGGTAGTGGGTCTGTCGGAGCTTGAACCAAACTTTATCCATGGCCGCCGGAGGAGGATGTTATAGCTGTTGTTAGGCTACTCGTGGAGCATAGTGGATACGGTGGAAGCTGGCATCACGTGCAAATCTCACACCCAGCGAACCAATAAGGCCCTGACGATCATCTAAGAAGTGTGTCTATCAGAGAGGGTGGCAAAAAACGTGATGCCAGCTCCACCCGTGCGCGTGAGTACCGTAAAGGTTGTGTAATAGGCGTTTAACTAAATTGGTTGTTTAGGACGCCTTGGGGACTGGACGTATAGAGAGCCTAGGCGTATTTCTTAAGGGGGCGTATTTGGATGACCTGGATTTCTATTTTGGTTAGCGTTCCTTAGTAATGTAAAAAAATTGTTATCTAGCAGCGCTTAAGCTTGTACACACTAATAGTTTCTAATACACCGCTGTTAAACCCTCTCGAATGCAAAACTATAACTTTCTCTATACAAAAACGCCCTTCCAGCATCTCTAGTGGTCTCGGCCGAGCTAGCCCTCCCTAGACTGGGCGTATAACCAAAACACTGATTTATCAATCCTAGGCTCGACAGGGACTGGGCGTATTACCAACCCTGGGCGTATTACAAAGGCACGCGGTTGAAAGAATTCCCCGCACACATAATACTCTCTCACTAAAGACCACCCACAATAACTAACACGTTAATCATTTTCCTTTAACTTTTACAAAATATAGGATTGTAAAGCTAGGCCTGCTCTTTCACGCAGGAGTAGGAAGAGGTTAAAAGGGCTTCGTTGGGGGAAGGTAAACATGAGCTGAGTTTATCGGTGTGCGGCGAATTGTTTCAATCGCGTGAAAGGGTGACTTTCACACAAAAGTAGGTCACATGTTCCAAGATGCTAGTTTTAGCCAATCAACGATAGATGGCCATACAATTTACCGAGCACATGACCTAAATTTTTCTGGAACTCACCCTTTGTAGTAGGGGGGGCTTATTACACAGTCTTTACGGTAGACGAACGTTGCTGTTGCGGTTGTGGAGGTTATTAGGAAGACGAAGGTCCGCGCGTGGGGTACGCTCGGCGGCTTTCACACCGAGCAATTGCCCCGCCAAAGCAACCCATATGACGCCAGCGGGGCACTCACTTCGCCGACATCTGAAAATTCTTCCGCGCAAACGGAGCGTGTACCCCGGGCGACAATATGCAATCGATGGTAAAATCTGGACCGCATCCCACGCGATTGGGTCTTATTGTGTGATGTAATCACAGTGGCTGGACCTTGAGGTGATACTTAAGAGCTTGAACAACCCTCACAAACACAGCCTCCTAACAACCTCCGTCTCCTTCCATTCTATCCACGCACATTCAAATAACCCACACAATGTCTTCAGGCAAAACCGTCACCCTCAACACCGGCTACAAGATCCCGTATGGTATTTCACTCCGCTATAGATGAATTGAGCTAACACGGGGCAGTCAATTGGGATATGGTACCTGGCAAGCTGGGCCTGGAGAGGTCGGCAATGGTGTCTATGAGGCTTTGAAAGTTGGATACCGTCACCTTGTGAGTCGCTACCGCTCTTGGTGCTCTGTGTTGCTATAGGCACGCGAGCAGCCTCCCATGCTTAGGATGAATGCTAACATGACCTCTTCACCAGGACCTCGCGAAGATGTACGTTCGAAATTCCACAATCTGTCTCTATAGACCTCGCGATGCATGACACCAGCTGCCACGAGAGCGCTCCCATAACGTTTGGTGGGGTTGGGCCGCGATGCTAGCTCAGTGTCGTGGTGGGGAAGCATTTGGAGCTATGGCCCCCTACAGTCACAGTTCACAAGCTAACGGGTAATTCCACCAACCACAGCTACGAGAACCAAAAAGAGGTCGCTCAAGGCCTCAAGCGTGCCTTCGCCGATATCCCTGGCCTCAAGCGCGAGGATGTTTTCATCACCTCCAAGCTGTGGAACACCCAGCACGACCCTGCCCACGTCGAAGCCGCTCTCGACGACACCCTCGCCGAGCTTGAACTCGACTACCTTGACCTCTACCTCATACACTGGCCCGTCAGTTTTGGCCCTGGAAAGGACCCTCACTCCGACCTCTTCCCCGCTACCTCTGACCCCAATGAGGTCAACATCGACAGCTCGGTCCCCAATAGCGAGACATGGAAGGCTGTGAACAAGCTGCCCAAGAGCAAGGTCCGCTCAGTCGGCGTTTCCAACTTCACCTACTCGTCGCTCAAGGCCCTAATCGAGAAGACCGGCATCGTCCCCGCCGTCAACCAGATCGAGCGCCACCCCATTCTCCCCAGCAAGGAGCTCATCGACTACGCCAAGGAGAAGAACGTGCACATCACCGCCTACTCAGCCTTTGGAAACAACTTCTTCAATGTCCCGCTGCTCATCACACGGCCTGAAATCAAGGCCATTGCCGAGAAGAAGGGCGCCACACCGGCCCAGGTTATCCTCGCCTGGAGCCAGGTCGGTGGTCACTCCGTCATCCCCAAGTCTGTGACGCCGGCACGTATTGCGGAGAACTTCAAGGAGATTGAATTGAGCGAGGAGGAGCTCAAGGCTATTCAGAAGTTTTCGGACGAGCATAAGGGAAGGAGGAGGTATAATGTTCCGTACACGGCGAACACGCCTCGATGGAGCATCAACATTTTCGACGAAGAGGAGGAGCAGAGCGCCCCTAACAAGATTGTGATATAAATTCCGATTCATCATTAGCATAGGTCTAGTAAAAGTTTGAATATGCATTCCCGCGATGAGTGGGGAAAACGCATCCAAGCTTTGAACGCACGACCGTAGCTGAGCTGATGCAGATATTTCGCGATGGAACCTCAACCCACATGGTAAAATCACATCAAAATGAACCCTATTTTGCACATCACGACCTCCCATAATTTTCACGCTAACGAATCGCTCGCCCGCCGACCTTCCCTCTTTGACTACATTAACAGTGGGCACGCAGGTCCTTATTCGCTAACGCACCTAAACATCATGAGATCCCTGTGATGTCGCCATCAACGACGTTCTAGTTTTGCATTCACATTCTTGGCTTTGCGGCAAGCAATGCGTCAAAAAGCTTGCGTCGTCCACTTGAAAATGACAACCTCAGTTCGATTCGTTTCGATTTAATTCAACCACCTCCCAAGAGCGGCAATGTCAGACCCGACTAAACGGCCATCGATCGAAGACACTTCACTACCAACTTCGAGCGCGCCGTCTCATCACGATGAACCGCGCAAATGGTACCGCTCAACGCTGTTCAATGCCTTCGTCATTGGGGGAGTCGGGTTCATGGCGCCGGGGCTGTGGAACGCGATGAATGATCTCGGAGCCGGAGGAGCTCTTGACCCGTACCTTGTGAACGCAGCGAATGCGCTCGTTTTTGGTCTAATGGGTCTTCTATGCCTGTTCGGTGGACCGATCGCTAATAGGATTGGATTGGCGAATACACTTCTTCTAGGAGCTGTCGGGTACCCAATATACAGTGAGCCATTCCCCGTCCCGCAATCCATACAACATCGTAAGCTAACTTGTGAACTCTTGAAGGTGCCGGACTGTATGTCAACAACAGATATGGCAACGTTTGGCTGGTGCTCGTCGGCGCAGTCGCTTGCGGTATCAGCGCCGGTCTCTTCTGGGTCTCCGAAGGCGCCGTTGCGCTCGGATATCCGGAGCCAGGCAAGAGAGGCAAATACATGAACATCTGGCTATGGTTCAGAACGGGAGGCCCCCTGGTCGGCGGATTAATCGTCCTCGCGCTCAACAACGACGCCTCGGCCAAGAAGAAAGGCAAAGTCGGCTACCAAACCTATCTGATCTTCATCGCGCTCCAAGCGGCAGCTTGCCCACTCGCTCTCGCCTTGAGCCCGCCGGAAAAAGTGCAGAGGAGCGATGGTTCGAAAGTCGTCATTCGGGCGGAGAAGTCGTTCAAGGACGAGATCAAGGCGCTTTGGCGCGTGTCGAAGCGCAAGGACATCGTCCTACTGCTTCCCATCTTCTATGCGACCATGTTCAACCAATATAACGGCAACTTCAAGACGTATTACTTCGGCGTACGGGCGCGCGCGCTGATAGGATTCACGACCAATTTCGGCGTACTTCTCTCCTCGCAACTCATCAGCTGGTTTCTGGATTATAAGAAACTCACCGTAAAGAGACGCATTACGTACAGCTTCTACTACGTCGTTGTCTTGCATGTTATTGCCTGGGTATACGCTTGGGTTGTTCAGGAGAAGTACACACGGAATCCGCCGGCCCTGGATTGGGAAGATAAAGGCTTCACTGAAGGTTTCTTCGTTCTCGTCCTCTGGGATTTCTCAAGACAGTCGCTGCAGAACTGGCTGTACTATCTGCTCGCCACAAAGACGGACAATATCTCCGAGCTATCGCGGTTCGCGGGCGTCCTGCGTGGCCAGGAGTCGTTGGGGCAGGCGGTATCTTTTGGGTTGAACACGAAAAAATGGACGGGCGGGAGGGTGCCGTTGGCGGTGAATACTATCTTGCTGGGACTGGCAGTATGGCCGACATGGTTGGTCGTTCGTGATCACGTTCCCGTGGAAGCGGCGGACGCATTGGTGGATACTGGAGCACAACAAGCTGCGCTTGAGCCGGTCGTCACTCTCGAAGATAAGGAAAGGTTTGCTAAAGGAGAAGCTATAGGCGGGAGAACAGTGTAGGTACATATCTCTTAATGACATAGCAGGGTTCGGGCCGGGTAGCGTGAAAAGCAGCGCACGTGGTTGCTACCAGCTATTCGCCTACCACACTTGAAAATGCTCGGAAAAGCGGTGCGCTGAAATTTCGAACCACTTCCACCAATAGAGAAGTTGTGTTAGTTGGTGCTATACCCCTTCTTGCACCATATGGTATTTCGCTTTGGGAGATGAACAGGATTGAAACATGCCGGACCCACTTGGGACTGTCAGCTAAACCCAGCCCTGGATTATAGCTCCGCTATCTAAGATAACCTTCGAGGGATTATCGTGAAGTTTTGAGCGGTGCAATTTTCCCATTGGCATAAATAGCAAGGGCTGTCTTCCTGATGGCAAAGATATACATAATTCACCACGTTCCTTTCTCTACTCTCGCTTTGTCGACACTTTCACTGAGTTACCTAACTATCATTCATTCATTTTTTCATTCAATTCTTCTTCCAGGATGAAGTACTCTATCCTCGCGCTCGGGAGCGCCATCACTATCAACGCCGCCGTCCTAGGAGAGCGCGCTGCCTACGCCGTCGTCGGTAAACCGGAGGGTTTCGCGAGCGGTGCTACAGGAGGGGGGAGCGCGGCCTGCGTAGTCCCCTCCAGCGTTTCACAGCTCAAGACATGGCTGAGCGACAGCACTGCTCGTTGCATCGTGCTGGACAAGGAGTTCAACTTCAAGGGCACCGAGGGCACGACCAGCGAGACGGGCTGCCGGCCAGCATCCAACAAGTGCCCCGGAAACGGCGGCCAGGACGCCATCAACAAGGCCAGTTGGTGCACCAATGGGAACGCTGGCGCAGGGTCCAAAAACATCAATGTCAAGTACGATACGGCCGGTGTGAGCGGTATCAATGTCGGCAGCAACAAGTCTCTCATCGGTGTCGGGTCTAAGGGTATCATTCGCGGAAAGGGTCTGCGTATCGCAAACGGTGCGAAGAACGTGATTATCCAGAACATCCACATCACGGAGCTCAACCCACAGTACATCTGGGGTGGTGACGCGATCGCAGTCGACGGCGCCGACCAAGTTTGGATTGGTACGTCTCCCTGACCCACCCTGAACATTGACAACTCTTTTTAACTAACCCGCCACAGACCACTGCAAGTTCTCCCTAATCGGGCGCCAAATGTTCGTCGCCGGCAACGGCGCCTCGAACCGCGTCACGCTGTCCAACAACGAATTCGACGGCACCACGTCCTGGAGCGCAACCTGCGACAACCGCCACTACTGGTCCATCTACCTAACAGGCTCCTCGGACCTCATCACCATGAAGGGGAACTACATCCACCACACCAGCGGCCGCAGCCCCAAGATCGGCGGAAACAGCCTCGTCCACGCCGTCAACAACTACTGGTACAGCAACACTGGCCACGGCTTCGACAACGGCGCCGGCGGTAAGGTTGTCGCCGAGGGCAACGTCTTCCAGAACGTTGCGACGCCGCTGCTGGAAAATAAGGGCCAGTTCTTTGCGAGCCCGAGTACGGGTGCGAATGCGGCGTGTAGTGCGACTCTGGGACATACGTGCCAGCTGAATTCGTTTGGGAGCAGTGGGACGCTGGGTGGAGCGGATACGGGGTTCTTGGGCAACTTTAAGGGAAAGTCGATTGCGGGTGCGGCGGCGCCTAGCTCGAGTATTGCTAATTCTGCTGGTGTTGGGAAGATCTGATCGTTCCAAGGTGGTTGTGCTTGAACAGCGGTAGACGGGATGTGGAATTTTTTGCTTCTTTGCTTATATTCTTTCGTAGATACTTTTCACTTCTTCCACACTTACATTTGTATATACTTCTTGCTTTTCCTCTATTGAGCTTATAAATAGTACAGGTACCGTCTTCTCTAAGTATGAAAATGGTGCCATGTGATCCCCTGCACTCTCGCATCCACGCTAGAGTACTGTACATACTCGCTTACCGGGTCCCCGTCAACGTTTCCCCAGCATCCAATCTCGCCTTGATTAACATCAAATTAATTGCCGACCTTGCTTGATCTTTACTTTCTTCTAGAAACATTCGCACCCTGACACCATTGGTGGCTTTCATGGACGCCGAGAAAGGAAAGCTCTTAGGGATGGCGAGAATACATGGTCACGATTGAATAACAAAGTAGCAAGCTTTAAGGCCTTTAATCTGGACGGAAATACTGCGGTTTGGGATAGTGTACCTCAAAGTATATATGAGACCATGTATCGCGTATGATTGACGTTGATGTAGACGTACCTGTAGTCCTTCCTTACTTCAAGACAAGATGATGGGCCCCCTAGCATTCGGGCTCCTGCTCGTCAGTGGAGTATTTGCCCAAACAACCACCTACCAAGCCGAGACCGCCGCACTCAATGGCGTCACAGTCGGGACCTCCGTGAGCGGCTTCACAGGTACGATCGAAAAACCCCCAAACCCCAACATCACACAACTCTAACACGTCCCAGGAACCGGCTACGTAGAAGGCTTCGACACAGCCAGCGACACGCTAACCTTTACCGTCAACAGCACAACCTCGCAGCTCTACGACCTCTCAATAATCTACAACGGCCCCTACGGCGACAAATACACCTACGTAGTCCTCAACAACGCAGGCGGGTCTCAAGTCTCCCTCCCGGCGACCACGGCCTGGACCACCGTCCCCGCGGGGCAAGTACTCCTCAACACCGGCGCCAACACGATCCAGATCCAGAACAACTGGGGCTGGTACCTCATTGACGCCATCACGCTCGCCCCCTCAGCCAAGCGCGGCGCGCACAAAATCACCACAACGCCCGTGAACAAGAACGCCAACGCCGACGCAAAAGCGCTGCTAAAATACCTCGGCAGCATCTACGGCAAGAACATCCTCTCGGGGCAGCAAGACCAAGCGTCGCTGGACTGGGTGACGCAGAACGTCGGCAAGACGCCCGCCATCCTCGGCGTCGACCTGATGGACTACACGCAATCGCGCATCGACCGCGGCGCCGTCTCCACCGACGTCGACAAGGCCATCGAGTTCGCGAAGCGCGGCGGCATCGTGACGTTTTGCTGGCATTGGGGCGCTCCGACGGGTCTGTACGACACCGCCGAGCATCCGTGGTACCGGGGCTTTTACACCGATGCGACGGACTTCAATGTCGAGACGGCGCTGAGGGATACGTCGAATGCGAATTATACGCTGCTGATCAAGGATATCGATCAGATTGCCGTGCAGTTGAAGAAGCTGCAGACGGCGGGTGTGCCGGTGATTTGGCGGCCGTTGCATGAGGCCGAGGGGGCGTGGTTCTGGTGGGGAGCGAAGGGCGCTGCGCCGGCGAAGAAGCTGTGGGGTATCGTGTACGATAGACTTACTAACACGCATGGGCTTAATAACCTGATCTGGACGTGGAATTCGGTGGGCAAGGACTGGTATCCTGGGAATAACTTGGTGGATATTGTTAGTGCGGATACGTATGCGCAAGGTGACCATGGTGTAAGTGCTCTGTATCCCCTATCCTCCCCTCAATCTTCAATCCCCTATCCTCTATCCTCAATTCCCAACCCTCACCTACTAACCTCCACCTCACCCCGCAGCCCATATCAGCCACATACAACAACCTCCTAACCCTCGCCAACGACACCAAGATCATCGCCGCGACTGAGATCGGCTCCGTCATGGACCCCGCGCAACTCCAGGCCTACCAGGCCGACTGGGTGTATTTCTGTGTCTGGAGCGGCGAGTACATCAACGGCGGTGTGTGGAACACGCTGGAATTTCTGAAGAAGGTGTATACGTCTAGCTATGTGCTGACGCTGGATGAGATTCAGGGGTGGAAGGGGCGTGGTTGAGTTTTTATTTTATTTTCAGGGGGAGGAGGAGGTTGGGGGGGAGGCGGTTGGGGAGGAGGAATTGGAATAGACTCTTGCGGGGAATTTAAAAAGTGATCTATCGAAGGAATTTCAAACTGAACGTCGGAGATCTGACTTTTTGAAGCAAAGTAAACTTTTGTGTCATCTACTTTGATAATGGCCCTCGTGTAGTGGGACGTGTAAAAGCGGGATATTGCTGGGTCGCAGCCATGCAGCCCTCACTATCGTGGGAAGGTAATAGTCTAACAACCGCTAGAAATAACAAGAGATGTTAGACAGTGGAGACCCGAGAGCAAGTGGGAGAAAGTGATCTATGTGTGTTGAGCTGAGGTGCTCAGGAGAAGCGGCTATATAGGGAGGAGCCGACGCTAGGCCGGAAGGAGAGTACTGCACTGCCCGGAACGGTCAAGTACTGTTCAGTCCAACAAGAGAGTAAGAGGGCTTGTCCTTTAGATAAAGTAAAGTAAAACATGCCGTATCCCCATTAAATAAGTTTTACAGAGAATCTTTTTATACATTCCTCTGAAGATTTGGCCATGTACGGTATGGTAGAGCGAGGCGAGGCCTTCCATCCCACTTTTTCTACCCCACGGAAGTTTGGATAAGTTTTGTAACCAATCTATTCAGGCTTTTATCCGGAGGTTTCGGTACTGTGAGAGAGACTACGCCTGAAAATCCAACCTCGATTTTTGCAATTTGAAATGATGTTCAACGGTTGAAGAGTGCTCCCTTTTAATACCAACCTACTTCTCCAACCTCGCAGCCCTCTCTTCATCCCTCCACCACTCACACTGCGTCCTCCTAATCGCATCCCCTTCCACCCTACTATTCCCAAAAGGCTCTATCCGAAGCTGTAATCCAGGCGCACCCTCTTCACTCGCGTCCACATACTTCGGCCATTTCGGTACACCCTTCCGATTCCCTTTATTCGGATCACCGAGAGCAACAAAGTCAGACAAGTATCCGTGCAGTAGCTTCCCCACATCGGGGTATTGCACCCCACCGGGCCCGCCCGGTTCTGCCCAGGTATACTTTGTGTCGGCTGTGTGAGGAATACCTCTCCAAGCCGGGAACGAGTTGTTGGTGGCGAAGTGAAGTTTATAGACGGAGACACCAGCCGCAGACATGCGCACTGCGGTTTCTTGGCCGGCGCAGACATACATGTAATCTGTGAGGGCGGCCGAAAGACGGTCGTACTGCGTTGTGTTCGGACTGTGCGCATAAGGAGAGAAAGTACCGTTGACGTCACTCGTCGGATCGGGATACAAGGCCTCCAAGTCAGTCAGGTCCTGGGGAGTCAGGTCGGGAATGAGATTCTTCAAGAAGTCGAGGAATTGCTGGTTCGCCTCGATGTCGCCGGGAGCGTAGAATTTTGCTTCGTCGCGGACATTGGTGGTGATGGTGGGGATGCGGTAGAATTGACCGTTGATGCCTGAGGTCGACCCAGCTTCTTCAAGTAGAGGTCCTCCACGGGTGGGTTGAAAGGGCCAAGTAATCGGATACTCGTATTCGTTGAAGAGTGTGTTGCTCGCATTTCGGATCGAATCGATGGGAGCCGCGCGAAGGCAGCTAAGGAGGGCCGAATCCGTGCTGTTGGATCTGCATCCGATGAGATCAAGATAACGGGAGAATTGAGTTTGGTACAGCGGGTACGAGGCGTTTGGGAATGCACGAGCAGTGACGCTCCCAGACTGCAGAATGGCTTGGGCGAAGAGCGGCGAGGCACCTTCTGTCTTGTTGTAATTGTGGAAGAGGTGGATTCCCACAGAGTGTGCACCCGCTGAACGTCCACCGATAGTGACGCGGGCTGGATCACCTCCAAAGGCGGAGATGTACTTCTGCACGAACTTGAAGAGTTGCTCCTGGTCGAGAAGTCCGAGGTTCGACAGTCCCAGCCGTTCGATGGCAGGACTGGGGAGGAACCCGAGTGAGTTCACCTACGATGGGACGGTTAGCTTGAATATCGCCGAATCCCGGTCGACTTGCCCGATAATTGAAAGTCACCACAATCAAGGGCTCTTTCGAATTCGCTACAAAGGCGGGTCCGTCGAAACTCCTCGCACTACCAGATACAAAGCCGCCCTGCTACTCTTAGTGCAAACCCTTCTCATATAGGTCTAGCAGCCTACCCCGTGAATCCAAACGAGGACCGGCAGCTTCGCGTTTGAAGAGACATCTTGCGGACGGAAGACATTCATGCTCAAGCAAGCCTCGCCTTGCTCATAGGGTGCCTGCGCGGCATCTTGAATGCACGAAAGACCATACCGAGACGCATTCTTGGGACCTTCAAATGGCAATGGCGCGCCCACTGGGGCAAATCGACCATCTCCCACGGGTTGAGAGGCGTAGTCGATTCCAAGCCAAGCATCAACAGTAGCGGGGAGAGGGTTCTTCGTCAGAGTCTGGCTGATGGTTGTTCCGACGAAGCTGCCGTAACCGGAAAGAGTAACGCTACGAGCCGCTTCCGTAACCTGGTGGGTCACGGTGTGAGCTGGTTCACGGCTTGGGCCACCCCACCAAGTTTCAGCTGATCTCACCCTCAACTTGCAACCCTCATAACTCCACCAATATGGCTCCTATTGACGAAGCAATTGAAGAAATTAAATCGCATGGATTAGGCGGTGAATTCTCGTACCGAAAAGTTGCAGAAAGATAT
>ML976979.1:658444-962764 GCA_010015675.1 Byssothecium circinans | reverse complement strand
AAATCCTCCTGCAAAGAAACAGAAGAAACAGAGACGTACTGGTAGTTCTGTGGAGGGTGCAGAAATGGGGGAGAGCGCACGGGCCATATCACCACTACCCACTACCACTACCCGAAGTGGCCGCAACATTAAGCTCCTAAGGAAATTCAAATAGTACATTTTTTTCGCAGGCGTTTGTATAGTATTTCAATGAATTATTAGAACTATTGAGGCGTTGTGGATGGCTCAGTAATTCAGTGTTGTTGAGGGCAAGATATTGATGGGGTGGCCCAAGCCGTGAACCGGCTCACACCGTGACCCACCAGGTTAAATGGTAATGCGGAGAAGACCGCCAATGCACCCACGAAGCGCTGGACCAAACAAGAAATACCCATCGCGTCGCTGAAGGAGAGGAGGGCAGCAGTGTCGAGGAAAAACATGATGCGTTGCCATCCTTAGTCTCTATTTTATAATTCACGCCGCAAGATTCAACATTGCCGTAGCTCGGTCCTTTTTGGGAGATCTACCCAGGCCCCATCTTTTCGGCAAAGGTAGTCGCCGATAGCGGCAAACCAGAGTGATAGGCGAAGTGATTTATCTGACCACGGACATGTTATGTGATGATTGTGAGGCTAGATATTAGTAATAACCGCTACAAACTTGGCCCTCGTGGCCCTCCATCCAACTCGCGATGGCCGCAACTCCAGATACATAGGGCAAAATTCCTAAAGAATATGGTCTCCGTTGCGCGCCCTACTTATTCTAGTTGGGACCATTCTCAGACAGATGCATCACCAACTGCCTAACACATAACGGACAAATTTCTTGGTGCACCTTAAATAGAATAAACACAGATGCTTTTATGCCGTCAAATACGGCAAGAACCCACTCTCGCGGTACTCGCGGTGTTTGCGAGCATAGTGGTGTCGAAAAGCTCAAGAGGCACGCGTTAGCCTCGGGCAGGTGCTACCTACTTAGGTAGGTAGAGCGCTTGATGGAAAATATTCAACACTATACTACCAGCTAGTTACCAAGCCTCTGTTGTGGGGAATAAAGGTTGCCTACAGGTTTGGGTAGTACTGGCATCTGGTTAGTAGTACAACATATTGACTAGACGCTATCAATGGCTACATCAGGTGCTAATGACTATTTACTACTGTCGCCTGTCTCCGTCTTGGGAAGACGGATAAGTTCTCTAAGGTCGTGTTAGTTATAATACAGGATAGGCAGCTCTACTTCACGATGCGAGGATACCTAGATGTAGGATCCTTTTAGCGATGCTAGGGGACGTTGTGTGTGGTTTCCAAAGGGCTCGAGTGCCTTTTATCCTCCAACCTACTTAAGGAGATGCATTTATCTTAATGGGCGAGACGTATCTTCACAGATTCATGCATGGGGAGATGTTCGACGAAAAGGCCAGGGGCGATATTCGCCGGATTACTATTGTCTAGTTGGGTCTCGCTATCTTAAATGTGAAGTGTACAAATGGCGCGGCCTGAAGACTGGCCAGTGTTATCATCAAGTAATTAGAGGCTACTTAGACTTCTAGTAATTCAATTCAGATTACGTAGCGTTTATAATCGCGCTTCTTTACAGCTCCCGCCTCGTTTAAAATTTTAATACTGCTCTTGTAAACCTCCATCTCCACGCGCTACCAAGGGTTGAAGTTCCCTCTGGTCGCCTCCTTCGGCCAATGCGTCCCTTTCATCATCTCCGAGTGGCATATTCCGTCTAATCCTTATGGTTTTCAATGCCTTCTCCTCCGACACCAAGTCGCTTTCAGTGCGATAGAACAGCATCCGCCCGCCTTCTCCCTCATAACCAGCCAAAAAGATGAGTATAAGAATTCCAATCAACCCACAGAGAGGGAACGTCAACCACATGAACCAATTCTGATAAAGTTGATCCTTCGTAACCAGCCCGAGATCGATACAGATAGCCTGTGGATCCGTCCTCTTGAGAAGGTTGCTGGCCATGCACCAGCAGCTGTTGTAGTAGCCAAACTGAACCACAACCACCAGAACCATGACGCTGGCCGTGAAGAAGATGTCTTTAGGGATCGAGCCGTACCTCCACCAGCGCTGGAATCCTCTGGGGGTCGTAGGCGGACAGAGCTTGTAGCAGGCGACGTCGATTAATGCGGAAAAGACCCAAGCCAGATAGATGCAGGTCCATGTCAGCGAACGGCAGCCGAAACCAACACGCGGAGTTTTGTAGGAGAGCAGGAATGCGAAGAGCCAGGCAATCGTGACGATAAGAAAACTCAACGCGAAAAGGATCCATATGCTCCGGTCGGATTCGTTGAGTTTCGCCAACGTCTTGTTTGGCCTCCAGGAGTGGTTGATTCCGGCACAGATTGAGACCTTTCCAAAGCGATCCTTGAAAGCTGCACCTCCTTCTTTTGGTACAGCGACGCCATCCAGCTCTGGAAACAGACCCGAGCATTGTTTAGACAGCTTCTCCAAGTCCTCGATGGCGTCCCCGACTCTCGAGAAATTACCCACGTGTCCGCTGATGTAGACGGCAAAGACTAGGAATGAGAATAGCATGACGATGGCGAGAGTGTGGGAGGTTTGGTTCGTCTTTTGGGTCGTGGCGGTGCGGACGTAGGCTCCTACCATGGAGGCGAGGAAAATCATAATTGCGATCCAAGACAGTGCGAGATTTGTCGATCTAGAAAAGTGCGTCAGCCCAGAGCGTTGGGGACAACGTGGCATTCCGCTTGCAATACCTACCTGTTCTTGGCCAATCGAATGGCGCACTTCTTGATATGATAGATCTCTTCATATCGAAGCAAGTCCGGAATCTTGGTATCTTTCGGAGCAGTATTGTTTTGGTCTACCGGATTTGGATTCCGCTCTTCGAGGTTTCTCTTAGTATAGAGAGCAGCGTCCTGCCACCATGTATCGTAGGCCGTCCAGATTGCTGCAACTTCCTTGGCTGCTCCCGGCGCTATCTCCTGGGCCAGATGATAGTTCCTTCGTGCCATCTCCTGGCTAATAAGGGTGTTCCACATGGAGTCGATCGGGTCTCCGACAAGATGGATGTAGGTCCAAATTTTGTTGGAGACTCCAATGGGCGCGTAAGCGTACCTTGCGGCCAGAAGAAAAATGGGGGTGATGAACCAGAGAAAACGTAGTCCGGTTTCTGATTTCGGCCATAGTTGGTATCCTCCGCCACAGAGTGACCGACAGCCTTTCACGGTGACATAGGGCTGAGATTGAGGACCCAGGATGGCAGAGCCGTTCGCTCGAGAGCATATGAGATCGCTTGCAGGAGTACTGATGTCGAAGGGTTTTATCTTTTCGTTGTAGCAGTGTCGAAATGTTGTAGGGTCCATTCCCGCTGCCATGACCGAGGCTGCAGTAGCACACAAGGCGAGGACAAAAGAACCTCGACACATTTTGGGAAGGGCGCCAGTGCGCAAAAGAATGCAGTCCCAAGTGTAACGACACAATTCGGAATAAGACTGGATAAACAAGCGAAGGCTAAGGAAGAACACAACAGTATTGAGGGAGAGGCTAGGTATTTCGTAAGTTGTAGGATCCGTTAGACCATGACTAGATGAGGCTGAACCAAAAAGACTTCCAAGGCTGAGTAGCCTTTTGACGACAATATTCAGCCTTGCAACACATAAACACCTCTCCGACCAATCATATTATGGTGTTGACGAGAAGGCTTTAATATTCGTCTAAAGTGTGCTTCTAAATCCCTGACTTTTGCAGGCAGCAATTACAAAAATTATTGAAGAACGCAGCTCCCTGACTTAAGAGCATCGTAGCCGCTTCCTTATCCCAAGTTAAGGTAGCGCCCATCTTCAGTTGACCGGATTCTGCTGCTCACCAAACCAATGAAAACTATTCATGGATGAAGCTGGAAGTTAGGCGCTGGCAGGCTGACAATTCCGAAACGCCGTGCGGTCTGGCCTTTATGATGCAAGTGCAATTCGTCTTTGGAGCAGCTCTTATTTCTCGACAAACAGTGTTTTCTAGGGGGACGTTAATCGAAGAAAGAGCAAAATGAATCATGTGTAAAATTGTTTTTAGACAACTAGCGACGCCACTTTCACAGCGAGCGCAAAGAATACAAACCCATCATATATACCACTGAGACTGCGTGACGAGGTGCCAAAGTCCATCGACGGTGCGGCCAGAACACTCACTATCGCGAGAAGACTACCTCCTGATCAGCCCTTAGACCGCATGGCATTAACAAACGTGCACCATGCCTGACTTGTCATACATGTCAAATCCCCAGGAATCTTGCAGATTTGACATACCACGCACAGGTATCTCGGTTGTAAGTCAGCGTCCAAACCGTCCACGCCACTTCAGCCTCAACTCAAGCTCACATTCAAGAGCCGGTCAAAGCCTTGAACTCCTTGTAGCTATGAATCGAAATCCCAGCGAAACCGCCAAGCTTCGTCGCTGCCGACTCGATCTTCTTCAGATCGCTCATGAGAGTCGAAACGCTCTTGCCGGCATAACTAATGAGTTCCGCGTCGGCACAGTCGGGGCTCGTCTCGATGGATAGCCAGACAGGCTTTCCAGCGTTCTTGCTAGAGGCGCTGGTAAGGAGAGGTTTCGCAACGGCTAGTAGCTCAGTAGGGGTGTTGCGGTAGGTCATGAAAGTCGTAGTATCTAGGTGGTTGAGCATGCAGACGTCCAGCGTTGAGCCTTCGCAGGAAACGGTGTTGGCCCAGAAGGGGAGGTCTGCCGCGACGGGCAGGTCGAGAGACTTGGCCTGGGTCTTGACTTTGTCGACAATGGTGAGCAGCGAGCTGACGTACGTCGCCTTCTTGGAGGCCCAGTCGTCAAGACCCCACGGCTCGACATCCAGGTGGATACCGGAGAACTTTGCGTTTGCGGGGGCGCTGTTTTGGTATTGCTGGATCCAGTTGAGTGAATGGTCTAGGGTTGGGGCGTCGGCAGTGGTTTTGCCCTTGATCCACTGCGCGTCGCCCATTAGGCCTTCGACCGCGATGCCGCTGGCGTTGCATTTGGAGACGAAGTTGATCCAGGCAGCGTTGCCCATGTCGCGGTCGACCAATGCATGCACCCGGGAGATGGCGTAGTCTTTGTTGGTGACATCGGAAAGGAAAGTCGACAGGGCGTTGTTATCCTGGATAATATCCGAGTCCCAGAGCCAGAGGGCGCGGCTGGGAGTGGACGCACGAGTGGTGAGAGGGGCGCAAAGCGCCGACGAAGAGAAGAGGGCGAGAAGGAGGGCGGAGAATTGCATTTTGAAAGGAGTGGCTACGCAAACTTGTGCGTGGAAAATGATCGTTTCGAACGAAAAATGGTTAAAGGAACGTCGAGAAAGTAAAACGAAATGTAGAGATCGTTGCAAGGATCTGTACAAGGGGAGGGATGCCCTTTTTACACCTTTTTACATTGTTAGGCCAGGTAATTGAAGGTCGAGCTAAAGAGTCAGACAAAGGCGACAAACGCCCATTGTGTTTCAGGATATGCGCTGAAGTGAGCCCGGAACCCGACCCAGGACGCCAAAAATGCCAAAAAGCGAAAAGTAGAGTGCAGATATTGGCGGCTGGTGGAAAATTAGATGCACGGGGACGTGGAGAAGGATCTAGGCCTGTAAGCGTGAGTATTTGTACAACAAACATACACCATGAGATCATTTTGGGGAGATGAGGTTGAGGGAGGAAGTTTCCCATCGATCTGCAGATTTGCGCACACAACCGCCGCTAGCTCGATTCGGACCGCTAGGCTACCAAACACGCACAGCGAAACACTACGCTTATTGGTCGCTTAGGCCGCTCTGACATCTGTCAATTAACATGCACACCCACGGATAGCGGTAGTCCAATCACTCCAAGCCACAACGAGGTGGACCGAATTGGTTTGAAGTCGAAAACCAAACAAACATCTTCAAGCGCCGACTGCTAAACGAAGATGGCATCAACACCTCACCTGGCAGCGAGCGAATGCCAGATGCTACCCGCCGAGAACAATGACGACAATGGCGACGATGGCTATCGTATTGGCATTGTTCGACGTGCTACACAAGGTAGCACAAAGGCGAGGATAAGCACCCAATCTACAGAGGATCGCCTTCTCTGCCTCAAGGTCAAGATTGGAGTAGCCACATCCATTGTCGGTATGCGGATTTGATGTTTCGCTGGATCGGGAGACTGGGCACACTCTTTTAAGAAGCAGTGGGCCTCGATGGAAGAGAGCACTGTTGAGTGTCTTATCCCGTCGCACCGAGGAAGCACAAGATACAAAGCAGCTTGCTCCCTTTGCGGTTTTCACCGGCAAGAGTGAAGTTGCCTCCGTGGGTGTCGGACACGAGGACACGGTATCTGTGTTTAGTCAGGCCGCAAAGGTCTGTGTACGATGGTGCTAGTGGGCGCATGTTCCAGACTGTCTTGAGACTGTCTCTTAGACCTGTGTTGTGGCTCCAGCCCTCCCGTAACAGAGATGAAAGCGGTCAAAAAGGTGATGGCGAAATGAGAAGATCCCTTCAGGTCCCTATGATGATGCAGAAATGGCGTCAAACTTCGCAATGGGGCTCGCTACGATCCCCGCATGAGCTTCAAAAGCTGTTCCAGGTCATGGGTGATCGTAATCTCCACAAGCAACTTGAGAGACAGAGCTTCGAAGGGCGCGTCGTCACCCGAGATATTCACCATGCATTGGAAAGAAATCAACTCAGTTCATAGATAGGCTCAGCTTTCATTGCTATGATAGATGAATCAACGAATGATGCCGCTTCTCATGTCCTCAGCCACACGAATAGTTGACTTGTGGCGAGCTGTCGAGACTGGGTTGCCGTAGCCTCTCTAGTTGATCTTCTTGAGCTCGACCTCGCTATCATTGTGTTAGTAAGTACACTCGCGGTCGGTGTATGGGAACCTACAAGATCAGGTCCGAGTTCGGGGGAATCAGGCCGGGGAACTCCCTAGAGATAATTAGCTATGAAAATCATCTTCCCGCTACTGGAAACCTACTGAGAGCCATATGCAAAGTCGCTGCTGATGTCCAGTCGCGCCTTCTCGCCGAGCTTCATCTGGACGACGCCCTCGTCCCAACCTAGACATCGGTTAGCACGTCTCAAGCCAGGCAACTCATCAGCAGCCTAGACGCACCCTTGATGACCCTGCCAATGCCGATCGGAGTCTCGAACAGACCGCGACCGGGCTTGTTGGTGGAATCGAAGACCTTGCCCTTCTCCTCCGGCTGACCCGCTGTTCTGAGCCAACCCGTGTAAGCCATTGTGACCTGGTCGCCCTTCTTGGGGGAGGGACCGTCGCCGGGAGTGATGGTGGTCTTGGTAACGCCCATGTTGCGAGATGATGTGGTGAATGTGCGGAGGGTGTTGCGGAGCATGTATTGTGGGTGGAGTGGAGGAGTAATGGAGCTCGATGGGAGGCGATGGAGGGGTAGCTGCGCAGGAGAAGCTGACGTACGCGGAGGGGTAAAAGCGGGGCGCTGGGTAACGGGGAAAGATCGCCAGGGCCGCAAACGCACTCTCCATTCACACACATATGATCCACGCACATGCAGCCATGGCTCCACCAACGAGCAACAATGAGGATGTCGCAATAGATGCCCGTTCCCGTAGCGCCCTCGCGACCACAAAGCAGAACCTGCGCTATCTCTACGACCCCAAGACAGCGCCCTCACAGGCCATAGCCTCACGTCGCACTCGTGCCGCCCTCCGCGCTGTGCGTTCCGCCGTCATCTTCATCTTCTGGCGCGCAGTACGATACGCCAAGTACGTCGCCATTGGCTCTCTGATTGCCACAGTCGGCGCGGGTGCGTTTGGTACGTTTGTCTCAGGCGCCAGTTTTGTCCTGGCACCTACAGGCATAGCGGGGACCATCGTCGCGGGGACGGTGTGGGGAGTTGGCAGATTTGTGCTCAGGAGGGTCAGAAGGAGGTGGAAGCATGGCCATGGCTATGGTGAGGAGGACGAGAGGAGAGACATCAACGTCGGAGGAGTTCGAGGAGAGTATAGAGGGCCGGATCAAGTTCCATGGTGAATTTTCCCAATGGTCTTCGAGAAGACACGTAGTATCATGAACAAAGACTGTGTGCAGCTAGATTGCTTGATATGGTCAAAAGGATACGAAGGGGGTGGACGACTGAACAATCAGTATCGATTAATTTCTATCGAAATAGGTGCTGCCAGACGAGGCGTGATGTTTGATGAGAAGCAAAGCTGAGCAGAAAGATATGGCAATCGATACAGCAAAAGGCGTCGAGGCTCGTAGTTCAAGTTGGAAAAGTGCTATCATAAAGGGAATGCCCGTTGATGAACTCTGCTGTTGATATATACATGCAGCGGACGTGCCTGCGCCTTCCAACGCTCTTCCTCAATTGCTTCTCTCCCCGTTTTTGGCTGCCCTTAGCTCCTCCATCTTCCGCACCCGCTGCTTGAACTCGTCGTACTGGCACTTCTCGTATGAGTGCCGCTCGTTCTGTACCCGGGTTAGCTCCAATTGCGTCCCCTGCATCATGTCTTCCCACCTCGCACTTCCACGGCAGGTAGAACTCGTTGTGCCGGCATCGATTCAGAGGGATGAGAAGATGCGCACATGAGTCTCGGTAGGCGAGAGGCAGTCTGGCGGCGCTCATCTCCTCGCGGGTAGCCTCTATAGCTCGCCGTCAGTGTCCTGCATGGGAGAGCCAATTGGGGGAAAGATCGTGGCACTGACTCCGAGGCTCGCCGCCAGTGACGCCAACAGCATCCTTTGTCTTCTCGACGACCGTCATTGTGTGTTCGGGGAGTGTGGGCGCTCGATTGCTGGTGCGGTGGTGGGTTCTTGGGCGACGGAGAGAAGTGAAGTTGCTAGCGGAGCTCCGAGCTGGGTTAGCGCCACACACGGCCCGCACGTGACACCTCGTCGCGACTTAACGCGTCCATCCATCACGAAATCACACCTTCGCAGTGCCTATCTTATCACCCAATTCAGGACCCGCCTATCCTGCACCGACAGCGGCCACGATGCCTCCGTTGCCCGACGGCAAGATATACTCGGCCACGTACAGCAATGTGAGTTCTTGCCATCGCATTGCCCGGCGCATGTGAAGCTTGCTGAGGCCGAAGCCAGCTAACGTCGCCAGGTGCCCGTCTATGAGTTCAATGTAGGCGGCAACCACGTCATGCGCCGCCGCGCCGACGACTGGATCAATGCGACACACATTCTCAAGGTAGCCGACTACGACAAGCCCGCCCGCACCCGCATCCTCGAGCGTGAGGTCCAGAAGGGTGTGCATGAGAAGGTGCAGGGCGGATATGGCAAGTACCAGGGCACATGGATTCCGCTTCCAGAAGGGCGTCTCCTCGCCGAGCGCAACGGCGTGCTCGAGAAGATGCGCCCCATGTTCGACTTTGTGCCCGGCGACAGGAGCCCACCGCCGGCCCCAAAGCATGCCACGGCTGCGTCGAATCGTCCCAAAGCCGCCGCGGCCGCCGCGCGCCAGGCTGCTGCAGCGGTAGCTAGAAATAACGGTAATACGGGCTATTCGCTAGATTCTCTGAACTGTAGGAGGATCATCTTCTTCGTCTACAGTCAGCCAAGCAGATGCTAACGAGTGCGCCCAGCCTTCATCGCGAAGTCGCAGTCGCAAATCAGCGAAGACGTATTCGATGATTCCCAGCGCCAGTCGCGTTCGGTCTACCGAGAAGAGACTCCCGACAACGTCACCGTCATATCCGAGTCGATGCTCGGCGACCAGGACATGATGACAGCTTCACAGTATTCGGTCGGAAGTCGCAAACGCAAGCGCGAGGACCGCATGTCAGTCCAGGACTCGCAACACCAGATGTGGGCCGACGCCTTGCTAGACTACTTCATGCTGCTGGACTCGGACGAAGGCTTCGTCGCACCGCCCGAACCTCCGCCGAGCGTCAACTTGGACCGCCCAATTGACGAAAAGGGACACTCGGCGATGCACTGGGCAGCGGCCATGGGAGATGTTGATGTAGTGAAAGAGCTCATCACTCGTGGTGCGCGGCTAGACTGTCTCTCGAACAACCTGGAGACACCCCTCATGCGCGCAGTCATGTTCACGAACAACTTTGACAAGAATATGATGCCTAACATGATCAAGCTCTTCGCGCAGACGGTACCACGGACGGACTGGTTTGGTAGCACCGTATTCCATCACATCGCAGCAACGACGAGCAGTGCAAACAAGTTTGTATGCGCCCGGTATTATCTCGACTGTATCATCAACAAGCTGGCAGAGACATGGATTCCGGACGAGGTTACACGGATACTGAATGTACAGGACCAGAACGGCGACACGGCTGTCATGATCGCCGCACGCAACGGAGCGAGGAAATGTGTACGAGCTCTGCTAGGCCGCAATGTTGCTGTGGATATACCGAACAAGAAGGGCGAGACAGCAGACGACTTGATCCGGGATTTGAATATGAGGCGGCGAGCGCGACCACGGCAGGCGTCATCGTCGCCCTTTGCCCCTCCACTGGAACATCGATTGAACAGGCACCCTTCCAACATTGATGGCATTAGCTCAGCACCCGTCATGACACTTCCGTTCCCAACACTGCGATTTACAGAACGCCCTCAACAGTATCGCTCACAAACCGCATCGCATCTCATGAACAAGGTAGCGCCGACATTGATGGAGAAATGCGAAGAGCTGGCTGCGGCGTACGAAGCAGAGCTCTTGGAAAAGGAGGCAGAGTCAGTGGATGCAGCAAATGTGGTCAAGAGGCGAGAAGCTGAGCTTGCGGCAATACGGAAACAGGTGGCGGAACTGGCGACGACGAACGATGGAACCCGCATCAATCTGGGCGATGATCAGGTGGACCAGCAGCAAGAAGAAGAGTTGCGGATGTTGGTGGAGGAGGCCGAGTCGCTGCTTGAGATTGAGCAAAAGACGGAGCTACGGCATCTATGTGCGTCGATAGCGCAACACGGATCAAATTCACCGACGGATCTGAACGAGAAGCTCAGACTGGCCGTCTTACTATACAACGCACAGCTCGAACGGCAGGACTTGGTACGCGATGTTGTTGGCAACCTGTCTGTGGCGGGCATGAGCGAGAAGCAGGACATGTACAAGAGCTTGATTGCGAAGGCGCTGGGCGAGCGCGAGGACGAGATCGAGTCCATGTTGCCAGATATAGTCAAAGAGCTGGAAGAGGCGGAGACGCAGGAGCGGGCAGAGGGTCTGGAGCAGAGTCCTCTTTAGCTGTTGATGTGGAGACGACATGTGGAGCTGTTATCATGTATATTTTGCTTATTGATTCCCCAAGACGACGACCATGGAGATGGACTGGACATGAGATATGTAGCGCATGCACGCGAGGAACATTTAATGTATTTGATGCCACGCGACTCGAGCAGCTGCCGCGCGGTCATATGACTATTGAGACATGTAGATATGCCGGGTGGGACCGGCACACCTACTCCACGATCATACTCGCCCAAGGTACTAAGCACGACGACAGCGAGACGATGCTGACAAGCACCACCGGTGGTAGAGATGCGGTGAATTGATGCATCTGCGTCTAGCTCGGATAAGCGGTTCTAAAAGGAGGTCGCTGATGGTAATTGGACCCTGACGCGGCTCGGGGCAGGGGGGCTTGGCTTAGACAATGCAGTCAAGGGCTCCGCGTCGTCCAGGGCGCCACACAGCGCGCAACGAAGGCCACATGCACCTCTTGAGCCCGTCATCCATCGAACAGCCCTCGCCACCCGCACCGCACTACATGCCAGTGTCAGAGCTAGAGCCCGAACCCGAGCCATCGCCATAGCCATAGCGAGAGCCAGAGTGCCGCGCCTCCCCCAGCACCCGCGTATATGCCCGAATCCATACCGCTGAGGAGTACGACCGCCCACGACCGGAACAGCAGCCTGCACATTCACCCCCTAGACCTGGACCAAAGTCAGAGTCATCTGAGTCGCGACAGCTCGCCCTTTGCCGAGATCCAAAAAGCCGTTGCGTTTAAAGAGCCCACCAGCCCCGGCGCCGAGTCAGACATCACCTTTGACGATTGGGATGAGCACGACAGCAACTCGACCGCCGCCATGCCCTCAGACCTCCGCCCGGATATAGACGCAGATGAGCGTCTGGGACGCTCGTTATCAGCGGCGCCGCTGCTGGGACCCAAGGACGACGATGAGGGCACCGAGTCGCGGTCCGGCTTGAACAGGAGCACGCATACCTTCCATGAGCGGGACCCGGAGGCGCAGGCACACGCCGAGACGAAGAGGAGATACACGTATGCCGCCATCTTTCTGGCGTTGAGCCTGGTTGCTTTTACCGTGCAGACCGAGACGGCCGTGTACATCCAGCACGAGCTGAAGTGGGAGAAACCGTACTGCATGCTGTGAGTTCCACCACCACCGTCAATAGAAAAGGTGTGCTAATACGCACAGTTATATGACGCACGGCTCGTGGGTAGTCCTCTGGCCCACCCAACTCCTCCTCCTCCGTCTTCGGAGCTGGTCGCAGCCCTGGCCCGCATTCTGGCGCCGTCATGTGCAGCTCCTCCGCCAAACCGCCCTCATGGTGCAGCACCAAACTCTCCACCCCACACCGCGCCAATCGCAAGTCTCGCCCGTCCGATACATGATCAAGATGACAGCCTTCATCACGTGCGCGTTGACCGTCGCCGGAGGGAGCTGGTACCTGGCCGTGAACATGACCACAGCCAGCGATCTCACTGCCATTTACAACTGCTCGGCCTTCTTCGCGTATGCGTTCAGTATCCCGATGCTCCACGAGAAGGTGCGCACAAGCAAAGTCGTGGCCGTCGCCATCGCCATCTTCGGCGTCTTCGTAGTAGCCTACGGCGACACGACACCAGCGAAGCACGGCTCAAAGTCCGGCGGCGGTGCTGGCGGGGAGAAAGCGCCCCCCTCGCATGAAGCCGAGAACCGGGCTCTCGGAAACTTGATCATCGGCATCGGCAGCGTGCTCTACGGGTTCTACGAGGTGCTGTACAAGAAACTGGCGTGCCCACCGGATGGATGCACACCCGACCGGGGCATGGTCTTTGCGAATACTTTCGGCAGCATGATTGGCGGCTTCACGCTCAGCGTGCTTTGGATCCCCCTTCCCTTTCTGCATTACATGGGCATTGAGACGTTTGAATTCCCGCACGGAGAACAGGCGTGGATGATGGCCATCTCCGTCGTCGCAAACGCAAGTACGTATCTATCCCACCTCCCACCTTCCACAGCACTCCGAAACCAGCATAAACTAACACGCGCCAACAGCATTCTCCGGATCCTTCCTCATCCTCATCTCCCTGACCTCGCCCGTCCTCTCCTCCGTCGCCGCCCTCCTCACCATCTTCATCGTCGCCATCGTAGACCAACTCCTCCCCCCGCCGCTGAACTCGCCGCTTACCCCCGCCGCGCTCGTCGGCGGCCTGCTCATCATCGGCGCTTTTGTCGTGCTCAGCTATGCTACGTATAAGGAGATGGACGAGGAGAGGCGGCATAAGCTGGAGGAGGCCGGGAGTGAGATTGACGATTAGAAAAGATTAGTATAGAATAGATTTTTTTCTTTCTTTCTTTCTTTTCTTTTGTCGCTTACCTAAAGGGCGGTCATCCGTGTGAAACCTTTTTTTGGTTGTATAAAAAAAGCAGGTGGGCACTGGGGGCATTGTATCTGAAAATACCTCGCATTTTCAGGCGGGCTTTGGGCTTTGGCTGCTACATGGGCGCCGGGTGCCGGGCTGGCAACCATCCACATCGGTTTGGGGGTTTCTTCTTCAAACGTGCTGCTTTCACCATGCATGCGCACAACTTCCTTTTTTTTTTTTTTTTTTTTTTTTGTTGGAGGGCGGGGCGGGATACTACATGTATATGTAGTACTAGCATGCATGCGTTGCATATCATATATAGACGGCGTTTTGCGTTTTGGGGCGGTTGTTTGTTAAACTTTTGTTTTATCTACGAAACCGAAACCGGTTTTTTGGGGGTTTTTTTTTTTTTTTGCTTTTCCTGATGAGATGGGAACTTGTTTTAACATGGGCCTGTGTCCTGTATGGGAAGATAGTAAGTAGGGCCAGCTGTTTTTTTTTTTTTTTAAGCAGATGGGGTGGTTTTGAAATATGCGTGAGTGAGTTGGAGGGAGGGAGGGAGAGAGGGGAGGCGCTTCACTTCAGATGTTCTATCTACAACATACAACATACAACATACAACATACAACATACGCCAAAGAGCTTAAGTGTGGTTTGCGATGAAGGAATTTCGATTACTTTCTATTTCTACAAGATTTTTATTCCACGGTCCTTGGAATTTCTCGATTGCCCGCAAACACCGCCCAATGCTATCCATAATCTCATACATATCCCAGGACCAGCCCAGCCCGCCTATCCATTCCATTCCGTTCCGTTCCATTCTCTTTCCCCTCTCTCTCTCTCAATCAATCAATCAATCAAAAGGCACCCTCCTCAACCTACCCCCCGCCCCCATCTTCCTCTCCTCGCCCTCCGCCCCAACCGCGGCGGGCACCCTGATCCCACAGCAATCGCCCCACCCCACACTAGCATGAACATGCCTCTTCCCGCCCTCATCATCGAACACGCTAACCTCGCCGCCCTCCTCCTCAGCCTCCTCCCCCTCCACCCCGCCAAAGTCCTCCTCCCTACTCATGCCCTCCTCGGCCGGCACCAAGCTCCCAAAAAGAAAATGCTGCATAACAGGCAGCTTCTCCAGGATCTCCTTGACGAACATTTTGCGCATCCCCGCCTCGATCTTGCCCCACGACTTGGCGGCGCTGATATCATCGAGCATGGGGGAATGCCAGCGCAGGCCGTCTACATTCTTCACGCTGTTGACGAAGGCGACCTGGTCTAGGTAGAGATAGTCGTGCGATTCCTCCTCGAGGACCAGCGTGTTGTGCACGGCTTTGGGCGTGATGTACGGGTGATGCAGGAGCTGGGCGGCGCCGAACAGGAAGGGGAGGAATTGGTAGTCGTCGAGGCCCCATACCCCGTGGCTGCCCGCGGGCTCGAGGTAGTACGCTGCTTGGATCTTGCGCATGAGGCGCAGGTAGGCGGGCAGCACGACGAGGGCGAGCGAGGGGAATGTGGGTTCCGGGAGCAGCGAGAGCCGGTTCAGACAGAGCAGCCAGAGGAAGAAGTTTAGTTCGTGCCCGGAACCGTAGTCTATGCGGCGTTTGTTGCCGAAGGAGTGGTGCAGGTATTCGGAGACTTCGGAGACTTGGGTGGGTGACGTGAGGGTGAGTTCAGAATGCCATTTGGGCAGCGCGGAGGCGATTTCGTCGAGATAGGTGCGGAAGACGGGGTTGCCGAAGCGTGAGCCGGTGTCTTCGGGGGGGAGGCGTTCGAGGATCGTCTCGGCTTGGTCGAGGATATGGAGGATTGTCTTGACGGTGGGGGAGAGGTCGTTGGGGTTTATGCTGCTCCGTGGTTTGTCTCGCACGCTGTCTGATATCCCGAATATAAAGGCGGTGACTAGTGAACATGTTGAGCCTTTGAGGAAGAGCTTGTGGTCGGCGGGACTCAGTATGTGGCGAGAGAGGGGAATGTAGGTGTGGTTCTGGAGGTTCGGCGGCGGTGGTAGAGCTGGGGTTGGCGGGGGCGGGGCGGAGGGAGGTTCGCGGGTTGAGGGGGCACGTTTGCGGGGGATGAGCTTGGGGATCTTGGCGGAGAGGTCGGGGGGTTGCTCCGTGGTGGTTTCGGGGACGGTCATGGTGAGTGTTGGTGTTGTATTGAGTGTGGGTAGATTGAAAGTGTAATGGTTTGTTTGCGGGTGGAGGAGCTTGGGGCGCAATCGGCCCGATTTTCCACAGCTATCACTCTCTCACTCCGCATCGTCACTCTACAGACTGAACGCATGGATGGTATACGATGAGCACTATGACGTTGAGCCATCCAAGCCCTTGGACCAGGAACACACCGGTCGTAACCGCCCCGGACGCCATCGTTATCAGGCAAAATGCATCTGCAGCCCTATTCAATGCCGCGGCCGTGGAATCGTCGCAATATATCGAACGCTCTCTCACTTCTTACGCTCTGCTCGCGATACGCGGATCGATGCTTCCGGGCTATTTCGAGCAGAAGGTATATGGGCTACGCATGAGATGCATGAACAGCAAGCGAGGCTGAGAAGTGGTCAAGCCTCTGATGTCGGGGAGGCGTACTGTCTCCATATGGAAGGCTATTTGTTGATGTGAATAGAGAGTGAAATCATATCGATCTTCCACCAGTGAAGTAGAAGCATACAAAGACGCATGTAACAGCATGTAAAGCTATATCATTGCCAATCTAAGTCCGCATGGTAGCAATAATCACCCCCCATCCCCCCACACCGGCTACTTCGCAGCAAGCGCCTTCTCAATATCCCCCTTCAAGCTCTCCGGCTTCGTCGTACTAGCCCACCTCCCAATAACCTTCCCATCGCGCCCCACGAGAAACTTCTCAAAGTTCCACTTGACCCGCTTCAACCCCATCAGGCCCGCCTTCTCGTTCTTCAACCACTCAAACGCCGGCTCCGCATTGTCGCCGTTCACATCCACCTTGCCGAGCACCGGGAACGTCACGCCGTAGTTGACCTGGCAGAAGTTCTGGATCTCGTCGTTGGAGCCCGGGTCCTGGCCGCCGAACTGGTTGCACGGGAAGCCGAGGATGACGAAGTCGGGGTGCGAGGCTTTGATGTCTTGGTAGAGCTTCTCGAGGCCGGCGAATTGGGGCGTGAAGCCGCACTTTGAGGCTGTGTTGACGACGAGGACGACTTTGCCTTTGAGGTCGGCGAGGGAGTACTCGTTGCCTTTTTCTGTGGCGCGTTAGATTGTGGGGAGGGGGCGGGAGGGGCTGCTCGACGTACTGTCCTTGGGCTTGAAGTCGAAGAAGCTGGTGGCGGAGGACATGGTTGCGAATGTTCTAAGCGTGTGCTGGTTTGTTGTGCGTAGGAAGGTCGTGGAGGGCGCAGAGTAAGTGCGTGTACTCTTTATAGACTGGGACGGGTGGCGCAATAAGTGTTTGGCGTCTCTCACAGCAAGAGCAACACGGTGCGGGGCAGTGCAAGCTCTCCGAATCATGTCATGTGAGGGGCATGTGAATGACAAAGATCAATGGCTCCAGATGCGATGGCGGGAACTGGAAAAGATGCGCTAAAAGACAAACAGGGCAGTGGTGTGCATGGTGCCGAGTGCGGGCGGGGCACGGAACCATGACGTACCGAATGTCCGAGTCTGCATGAGAAGTGCGTCATTTATCAAGTGAACGCAACGCAGAGACTGCATATGTAGACATCAAATATTGGATACATAACTAAATAACAAATACAAAGCCAGCAACCACATCAACGATTCATCTAATTCCTCCCCATCTTCACTGGTCCTTCTCTTTGCAAAAGAAAACTAATAGCCACACATGTATACGAAAACGAACTCTCCTCTTCATCTCTGAAAACAATTTTATCACAATTTTATCACGTAGCCGTGCTGCACCCGCTTCTCTTGCCTATACTCTCACAAAGAGAATGCTTCGGCCGATGCCTTTCTCCTAACGACCTTGTCGCGCAAGCAACCAGTCATCCAGGGTAGCCAGTCCACGGCGGAGTGCCCATGGTTCGAATCTATAGCAGTGTCCTGTGGCAAACGGTGTCCTGCCGGCTGGCTCCAGGGTACGTGATGAACGTGATAAGTAAGAACGCAGATTGATCATGCAGTCCATTGAGTTGGAAATCAAAAGTATCCGGTGAATCCGGCTCCAGAATGGGAACAAACCTCAAGCTTGGTACGGAGCGGAACGATTCAACCAGTTACAGTAACAGTTCATTCGCCAGAGACATTGCGACTGCTGCTCTTGTGCGAAGAGGCAATCTTGGAAAGGTCGCTCAGCTCCGCTGTGAGCCGGTCAACATGTTCAGCATTAAGATCGTCGGGACCAGTGAGCTTGTTCAGGAGCTCGACCAAGCTCTGCTTTGTGGTTGCAAAACGCTCCTGCAACTGGGCGCGTTCAAGCTGTTGTTGCTGCAGCTGGAGTTGCTTGCGGTTGCTGGCCTTGGTGACCTTGTGCTTCTTCTGGACGCCTGCATCGGTTGGTCCCTTCTTCTTGCGTTGACCGCTTGCGCGGGCCTTGGGGGGTTGAGGCTCGACAGAAGGGGACGCCGATGCTTCGTTGGTTGGGCCAGTGTAGTCGTGCACTCTCTTCATGTGGTCGAAGAGGTTGTAGCGCCTGCGGAAGCCATTGCCGGCCATGGCGCGCTCACAGTCGTCGTAGTAGCAAAGATTGGGGTTCTTGCCATGGCCGTGGAGAGCATGAGCTTCTCTCTCGTGTCGAAGGAGACAAGCGGTGGATGAGAACTGGACATTGGGGCAGCCCTCACGGTTGCAGCGGTAAGGCTTCAAGTGCGAATCGACATACTTGTCATGGTTACACTTCAAGTCGGTGGGCTTGTGGTTGCATCCTGGCTGCCCCTCAAATGGGCAGTGGAAGTTTCCATCCTCCTTTGGCTTTGCGTTGTAGAGTGGGTGGGTGCGAGCGACCTTCTTGTGCTCCTCTTGGATGCGGTGGGCTTCGGCATCAAATGGTGAGATGTCGTCGTCTTCGTCAACTGGCGAGTGCGGAGCTACAGATGCTGCCGTGGGCCCTTCCATCTTGATTCTGAACCATGGATCAGCCTATATTTAGTACTCGGAGGAATGAGACTCACCTGGCATCCAGCGACGGTCGCTGTGTGTACTTGGCAACAGCGCTTGCTGGCGATGTTACACGAGTAATCAATGGCGTCGACTGCACCGGTGTCTGCGGAGAGGGGTGCGATGCAGCGTAGGAGGCGTTGCGCATGAGAGCGGGCGGAGCGGAGGTATCGATCAATGGCATGTTCTGCGGTCGATGAAACTGCCTCTGCGCGTTGAAGCCTGTGTTTTCTTGGTTCGCTGTGTAAGGTAGCGAAGACGCTGCGCCGTCGAATGACGATGCATTGTTGCCCCATGCCAGCCCCATGTCGTAGGAACTTGCCATTTGCGAAAATTGTGAGACGTTGGAGGTAGATGGGTAGTTGAAGAAGTCCTGTCCCATTGTGTTATTAGCTGACCATTCGAACGAAGTAGCTCCAGCGTCCATCGCCGCGGCAGTCGGCAGATGAATGTTGTCCATATCCTGGGACGAGGACAATGACGAGAACTGATCAGGGTCCAGTTGCGGCGACGAGTTCCACTGGTCAGCGTTCTCCGAATAGTTCCATTGGTATCCTTCAGGCATTATGGTTCCGCGCCGGTTGGCACCAGACTGGCTGTGGTACGCGCTGTCCATGCTGAAATCAGAAGCGGTGTCCTTGACGTCCCCCTCGGATCCACAGGACATGCTTGAGTCGAGTCCTTGGGAAAAGAAAAGGAGCCCGGAGGCAGGCGCTCCTGTAATATCCTCTCTCCACTTGGCAATGTCCACGACTGGGTGGGATGTGAATAATGAAAAATCCTCTGGCAAAACGTCGAAGTAGGATTCGCTGGAACAAAAGGGTTAGTTTCAGGCCGTGGGAACCAAAAATGAAGAGAGAACACAAATTCAACATAAGAAAAACGCCATTGTTAGTATGCGGCCGGAAGCTGCCGAGGTGGAACCTAGCAAATGTACTCGTTAGTCTTGAACTTGGATAGAACGACAAGAGCGCTTACCTTGGTGTGTCGTGAGCATGTACAGGCCTCGTAGTCGCAATCCTGAAATGAGTGGAAAGCTATGGGTTAGCATCCGCACAATCCAGCAATGGTAGGAAGTCCTGGCTTGAAGGATTGGTCCGCCCGGCAGGGAAACATGGCTCCAGAAACAGATACAGTGGAAGCAAACCTTGAGCGGAAGTTCATCATCGAAATCGCCCTTTAACAAGCAACCTTCTCGTCAGTATGAGGATCAACAATGCTGGGTGGACGGCGCCACCTAGCCACCGAAATGGTGTACGTACATGTGTCACCAGACGTTTGTCCAAATCTCCAGTCGTAATACTGTCCTGGTTGAGTGAGCTCCGGGCTCATCATGGGTCGCGTCCAACGGTAAATGTCCATAACGGTTGTCCATGGTTCCATACGGCAAAATTGAGAATTCCTGTGGGCATTGATAATCCATACAAGTGGTTCGTATGTCGGGTATTTTGAGCTCGTCGAACAAACATAATGGACGACTTGGCTCTGATCTGGGCGCCTCGCCTTCGTACGGATAGCGCAGAACTTGAGCGACGACTGGCCATGTGACCTAGGACCGGGCTCGCACTAACGCTCACGACTTTTCGCAGAGCTCTACGATTGAAGCTCCGGGATCGGCGGCTCCAGCTACGATCCGGAAAGTCGAACCTACGACCGATGCGAGGGCATACAGTGAGCCTCCAGGGGGTGCGTCCACAGCGGCAAATGGTGCGAAATCCAGCAAGAGCAAACTATGTAACAGGTGGCCTTTTAGATCCATTTGGGGTGTGTCCGGCAGTCAAATATCCACGGCTTCCATGTGGGTGTCCATTGTGGCGTGGGAGCTGTATGGCGAGAACAAAACGTACAAACGATAGGAAATATACAAGGAAATACATGTCTTCTCAACACATGGGATACAGGAAATGCAAAAGACAACGCAGCAGAAAGCAAAAGATTCGGGGGTAAAACCGTTGGGCAGTAAGTACCTGGATAGGGCTCCGTCTGGGCTCCGAATTGACATCCTGAGCGAGGGCTCTTGTTGTGCCTACAAAATTGATACGTATTGCGTGCGACTTCGCGAAATTTGGCGTGTAAAAGCGACGTGAAGGGCGAATGTGTGTTTTCGTCTCGGTGTTGAGGAGGTTGAGAAGAGGGGAACAGAGCGACGAGAAGACGAGGGGGGTGAAACTTGAAAAGCGAAAATACGGGCAGTCGGTCAGCCGTGCGTGAGAGGTCGCAAGGGGGATAGCGCTTAAGGTGACAACGCATACACCGGTGGGGCCATGCTTTCTTCACGGCGCAACTTTCAAGGCAGATTGGCCGACGGAGGGGCGGGGACAAGCCACCTTCTTATTATTTCACCGCTGGCGGACAACAAGCGGCTTGTGCCGAGCGCCTGCGAGCCCTCCAATTAATGTCCATCATCGCGGCCGGCACAACGCCGGGGTCGCTCGATAAATTGCACATCTGTACTCAGTTACACTGCTCGCCGCTCGCGAAAAGGAGATCCGGTTCGACACCCGCCAACATACGAACGTCACAGAATGCTGGAAAATAATAATCGCGCATGGCTGTCCCGTTCTTTGCCGGGGTCTCTGTGACGTGATAAGCGTGGTCAGATTGGAAGTGAGATGGATGCATCACGACGAATTAATGCTATGCTTGCACAGAAGCTGTAGATTGCTTCGGTCCTTTCAGCCGTCTCAACTGTACGAGACGGCATACATTCATCCACCAGGCCGCGCACTGGTTGCCAGTCCGAGTAATTGATACACCATCACTGTGGCACGGAGCAGTTGCAGCAAACATGCGGAAGGTTGCACTCCATGACATCGGCGGCTCGATGTACTCCGTACCACCGTAACGGACAAGTTGAACATGCCTCCGATGGCATTATCGTGAGTGGACTCTGGAGCGACAATGGCATTATCTTGACTCAGTCATAATGTCATGTGGCACACAAACACCCGTAAATGCATGAATGAAAACATAAAAGTCTGTTTCGGTGGTCAGTCAAAGCCATCAAACGAGGAAACTATCGCGATAGGAATGAGTTTGTAATCAGATAGGAGCGAAAGACAACGATTGTTTCTCCGCAGTGATCCGTAGACCATCGGTTGAACTATGCTTATTTTGTGGAATCATCATAAAGGAAAGTGAAAAGAAAAGAAAAAAACATACCTCAGGAGAAAGGGCTCGCAAACGCCGACGATCTGGAGAGCTAGCTTGGTGAGTAACAGGAGAAACCGCAATAGATATCTCCGGAATGTACCTGATCAGCAGGCTCTGAGGTCGCTACGCATGCACGAGTGTCTCATCTTCGAAGGTCGATCTCGGGCGAGCAGAAAGTGCAAGATAAACTCTGCGGAAATCTTTGTGCTGTGAAGTTTGTGGCGAGAGGAATGCACTGGCTGTCCATCTCGAGTCTCAAGAGGTACCGAACGGAACGTTGCTGCCGGACGTGGCACTGCTGCCCAACGGCGAAGAGGGAGAGCACAGCACTCACCTCTGCTCCGCCACAGCAGACACCAGACGCACTCCGTCTCAGTGCAAACTATCCACGAACTCGGTTGCGGATGATCGACAATACCAGGCCTCCAAAGACGGGCCTGGGGCATTGCGAGGATGGAGGGAGGATAGTGTTGATCGAGGTGATGGCTGATGTCAAATTTTGATTCGCTTAACTGCTGATGTAAGCAGCCTCCATACAAACAGAACAAACCTCAGTCTGCGCATCATATCCCATCTAAATCACCTTCATCAGCACGGTCAGCATCTTTCAAGATCGACAGGGCTCAATTTCGCTAGGACGACCTCAAGTCCGCACCGGTCGAGCATGACATCAAGGCTTCGCCGCACTCTCAGGAGTTCGAGCAACAGGTCCCTTTTGAGAGCCGATTTACCTTCATTCTAATCAGCCTCCATCTCCAGCCAATAGTCACAGTTACGCCAACTACCGAACGATTCCTTCTGATGCTGATCAAACAACACGATCGACACCGACTTGCGTGGAAGCTGGAAGCAGAGTCAAGACCTTGACACGTGCTTGAGTTCAGCACAGAAGCTTTGAGGCGTGTTTGATACAGCTAGTCGATCCAGCATACCGACCCTCTCATTCGTTCCTCTATTCAAGTCGTAACCATGTGCTTTGTCCCACTATCCCGTACGTCATGATACCTTGGTGCAGGGTCCGCGCTCACAACCATACTGCGGGGAAGCTCCCCCCAGCCCATTATTGGAACGATCACATTTCTCTATGCATTGCTCATACGATCTCTTGCTAAGCCGAGCTGAGCTGCTTATGAACTGTTATACCCCTCCTTATCTTCTCAATCCATATTCATTCAACTCATAAATTCATAAAATTCCAAGATGCCTTCCCCATTCCATCAGAAATACTCTACCCAGAACCACAAGTTCTTTGGAGACAACACCATGCCGGTCATGCCGGAGGGCCCGAAGCAAGACGCTGAGCGAAGAGAGTCAAATGCCTCGATCGGCTCAAATCCGTCATCGCCGACGGAGCGTAGACGAGTATGCTACAACACCCGCCCAACTGATCAAGCTGACTCTTGGCCAGTCCTCAACAAGCAAATTTGCAAACCTGGAAGCGCTGAAGAGGCCGACCGACGAGGCGAGCATCAACAGGAGAGCCAGTCTTCAAGATTCGTACGGAAAGTCCGGATTCCTCGGGTCCATGTGGAACAAGTAGGCTTCCTTGTCAGCTATAACAGTCCCATGCTAACAGCAGTAGCTTCACGCGCGGTCCTGTTAGACCTTCGCCCCCTCCACAACCAAAGGAGTCACGCGACACAACGACCTTGAGGCAGTGAGGTTTCCATACCGCAGTGGTGGAGCTGACTGATATCTGTGAAGGAGCGATTTCCTCTGGAGAGACTGATATTGTATCGGGTCCAGGATGTCACGGATGGATGGATGGTCTTCATTCAGTTTACGACTTTAACGACTTAGTGTATAATATAAGATTGATGGTGACCAAAGTTACTCTCACAACCATGAACAACTCTATCCGCTTTGATGATGCCGTGAATGGAGCTCGGACCATTGCGGGGAGACCCACAGGCGGCGATTGACATTGTCCACTTTTAACTGCCTCGAACTTTGCTGTCTGCCTAAACCTTGCGCAACAGTACCATTTCTCTAAGCTTCTAGGTTTTGTCGCTCAGCAAAGGACCTGCTGAATGTGCACCGCTCCTGCCACGTTTACTATTCGAAGACCTATCTTCCACCGCTCCCCAAGCTCTCAACATCACTCACATTCACCGGCATGGCCTCTCGCTCGCGCTCACCATCCGGCTACCCAGATGCGACACCCATAAATCTCAATCGGCTTCTTTCTAGGCTAGAGCGCACCGTGCTCGTCGAGCCATCGCGAGAGTTACGAAAGTCAAGCTACCAACGAGCGAGAGTTAGTGCAGTAAGTTCCTCGCGAAACCTCCAATGGTTTCCCGTCTGATATACATCTAGAACATCGACCACGCGCGAACCCTCCTACTCAATCTCGAGCACTCGGCCTCCACAGCGCCTTCAAAGTCAAACAAGTCCGCCCTCCACGCAGATCTACAGCGAAAGCGCGAGCTCATCAAGCAGCTCAACCAGCGGTTATACGAGCTAAACCAACTCGACGACTCAGATTCAGAGGGTTCGGCAGAGTCAGAGGAAGATGGGGACAGCTTTTCAACATATGCGCCACGGGTGGATGCAGACGCAGGACTCGACATATCTAGCACAGGCGGACAGGGAAGTGAAGCATTGCAAGATGCGGCCAGAAATCTCACTTCAGAGATACGGCGGCGGGGTGGTGGAGCACAAGATGAGAGTACAGCGACGGCTACGGGCAACTCGTTATTCCCCTCGAAGCCCACAGCGACGACAGGAGATCCCTCAACAGCACCAACGGAAGCTATTCTATCGCAAAACCGGACCGAGCAAGAAGCCCTCACGACAGGTCTCCTAGAGATGGCAAAGCAGCTGAAGCAGCAGTCAATACATCTTGGCCAAACCCTGGAAGGGGACAAGAGCGTTCTGGATCGCGCTATATCAGGTCTTGACCAGAACACGCTGGGCATGGATGCTGCGAGTCGAAGGATGGGGACGCTGCGGCGGATGACTGAGGGCAGGGGTTGGTGGGATCGGATCAAGCTCTATGCCATGATCTTTGGGCTCTGGGTGTTTGCTTTTCTACTTGTATTCGTTGGGCCCAAGATCAGGTTCTGATAGTGAAGCACATCCGAAGCTACAGTCCTGCTATATACACATTCGAAGCATTCATGTTTCAATGTCTCCTCCTGCAACCAGCTGAACTCTACATTCATAGTCAAGCCCCACATTCACTAGATGCGCTAGACCCCTGCTCGATCTTGCAGGAGATCGCCCAGCTTGACGATCGAAGTCGACAACAACAACAACTCTCCCAGCATCATATATCATACAACAGTCGCTCATTTTCACCCGTACCCTCGCCATGGCCACCGAAATGATGCAATTGGGCTCTCGCGGTGCGTCAATTCTCACCACCATCCAAACAACACAACACAACGCAACGTACAGACCAACTAACACCATCCAGCCCTCAACCACTCCTCAAACGACGCAGAAGCCGAATACGACCGTCTCCGCAACCTAGCCCGACAAGAAGCCGCCAAGCGCAGCTCATGCTTCGACCGCGCGCACGAAGCCTACAACGCAGGGGATGGCGCGCGCGCCCACCAGCTCTCGGAAGAAGGCAAGCAACATGCCGCCAAGATGGACCAGTACAACCAGCAAGCGCGCGACTTCATCTTCCGCGAAAACAATGCCGAGGGGCGCGTCGCCTCGGACGTGATTGACCTGCACGGCCTCTTCGTCGAGGAGGCAGAAGATGTGCTGGAAGAGAGGATCAGGGCATCACGGCAGCGCGGCGAGACACATCTCCACGTCATAGTAGGCAAGGGGAACCACAGCCAGGGCCACGTGCAGAAAATTAAACCGCGCGTCGAGCAGGTTTGTAGGGAGTTGGGGCTGCAGTATAGGACAGAGGAGAATGAGGGGAGGATTTATGTGAATTTGCAGGGTGGGGATGTGCATGCGATGCCGCCGCCTCCGCAGGCGCCGAGCTATGGTGGATATCCTGGTGGGCAACAGCACGGTGGGCAACACGGTGGGCAGCAACATGGCGGCCAACAGCATGGGCAACAACAAAATAATCAAAACAACGAAGTGGAGGAGATGGTCAAGAAGGGCCTGCCGAGGTTGCTCAAGGCGCTGAAATGCTGCGTGGTCATGTAGGTCATCGAAAGAGTCGGATTGGATAATTGTGGAATGATACCCGGAACCAGTGTTGGATTATATGGATAAATAGAGGCTCTCACTATCTTGGAGCTTGTCGAAATGTCAGAAATACCAACGAGTTCATCCGCATTGGTGTCGCCGGTGGGGCAAGAGATTGTGGGAAGCTGTCTAACGAGCCGTCAATAATCATCTAGTGCGATTCGGCTGGCCCGTAAAACGCGCTCGCAAAGTCGTGCTAATTCTGCTATATGAGACGGAGGGAGAAGGCTAATGTCTCTCAATTGAGGTGAAGGGAGTTGGCATGATGAGTATGTGGGAAGTGTTGGGCTTAGGGAAGGCTCTCGCGGAGAGATAACGGGAAATAAGCTAATAAACCTCGCATTACCACTAGAGCTTAGCAACTAATGGGAGTATAGGGGACTCAATTACCTTTGGATAAGTTTTGCGGGATATAGTTATTAGCTTCCTAAGATTTTGCTACCGCGAGGGAAAAGGGTGTTTGGATTGGTGGCGCTCTTTGCTTTTGGGAAGAATCTTCTGTTGAAGATGTTGTGTATGCGCAATTGGATTCTGACTTGTTATTTGATCTCAATATGTACATGGATACGAAATGCTTCTTGTTGCGCGTTGGTGGTGACGATGAGCAGTCACCTCAGGCCACAAGCACAGGCGGAAACGATCAAGAAATGCATCAACTACCACAACTTGATCCGTCTGACTCCTCGTCTAATACCGCATCTAAGCAAAATCCCCACTGTATCTATAGTATGAGATAACTGAACCCTAAACAAGTCTCTCCGCCACAGCTCAAGCATCGGCCCGAGAAATCGAACCCTCGACCTAACCTCCACATTGACAATCCCCATCCATCTCCACCGCACCTGATCCCAACTTCAAAAAGACAGGTCGCAGCCTACTATACCGGCACTATGGACGCACTCGTGACGACCTGTAAGAAGCCGATCCTCTCCTCATTTACCCCGTACCACTCGCACGACAATGAACTCCGGCCCCGCATCTCCCTCAGCACCAATTCTTGCAGCAAGCAAGGGGTTGAGTTAAGCGCCTGCAGTTGAGTATATAAGCTAGTCGTGGCTCGAGTTCGTGGATAATACGTCTTTTCCATTCTCGGCCTCCTCCACGGATTTAGTTTTCCTACACGTTATGCCGGCCTCCTCTTTGACGTTGTTGCAGTCGCTCTTTTTACTGTGGTCGAGTGTTGCACGATGGACGTTTTCTGCACCGACGGCGAGACTGGCGGATTGTCAGGGGTATCGGGCGAGTAACGTGGTGAGGACGGATGGCGGGTTGACGGCGGATTTGAAGTTGGTTGGGGAGGGGTGTGGGGTTTATGGGAGGGATTTGGTGGATTTGAAGTTTTTGGCGGAATTTCAGACTGGTGAGTGGATTTTATGGATAGGTGTGACGGGATGAGGATAGAAGACTAGATTCGGGATTAGAATTGGGGTTGAGGGTCATGTTGGGTGTCTCCTGGGTTACGAACGCTTTTTCGACATGGCCGTTCTCCGCAAAACTCATCTACGGGTGATTCAGTCCCTGATACCCTCTCTAGTTGCTCAGCTTCAGAAGTGAGGCGACTTTTGATAACTTATTTCCCGAGTTTTCCTTTCCGCGAGAGTGCGAATTGATCACTGACTTGCGGTAGACTCCCGTCTTCACGTAATCATCTACGACAAAGATGAAGAGGTCTATCAGGTTCCTGATTTTGTCGTCCCGCGACCAGCCGGCTCCATTGGCTCGAACGCATCGCAGCTAGATGTTTCGATAGAGGAGGAACCTTTTTCTTTCACCATCACGCGGAAAAGCAATCAAGACGTCATTTTCACATCGAAAGGGTCCAACATCATCTTCGAGGACCAGTATGTACGGCTACGCACTTCATTACCGGATACACCTTCGCTCTATGGTCTCGGCGAACATACGGATCCTCTCCGACTCAAGACGTCGAATTACACCAGGACTTTCTGGGCGAGAGATGCCGGTGGAGTTCCTCAGGATTCGAATCTCTACGGGAACCACCCGGTATACTACGAGCACAGGTCTGAAAATTCCCACGCAGTGCTTCTGCTAAACAGCAATGGGATGGATATCAAGATCAACAACGATAATGGCCAGTACTTGGAGTATAATACTTTAGGCGGAGTCATTGACCTTTACTTCCTAGCTGGACCGAGTCCATTTGACGTGGCACGCGAGTACAGCGAGATTACGGGCAGGGCCGCCATGATGCCGTATTGGGGCCTTGGATTCCACCAATGTCGTTTCGGATACAAGAGTGCGGACGAAGTGGCCGCGGTTGTTGCAAACTACAGTGCAGCCAATATTCCCCTCGAAACGATGTGGACCGATATCGACTACATGGATAGGTACAAAGTATTCACCTTGGGCGCCAACTTCCCCCTCGCAAAAATGCGGGACTTGATTAGCAACTTGCACAAAAATGACCAACACTATATCGTCATGGTGGATCCTGCTGTTGCCTATCAAGACTACGATGCTTTCAACAAGGGAGTCGATGCCGATATCTTCCTCAAACTCAACAACGGGAGCATTTACAAAGGCCGGGTATGGCCTGGTGTCACCGCTTTCCCGGACTGGTTTCACGAGAACACGCAGGGGTATTGGAACGATCAGTTCGCAAGCTTCTTCAGTGCTGACACAGGGGTCGATATCGACGCACTTTGGATCGACATGAACGAGCCGAGCAACTTCTGTGAGTGGCCGTGCGACCACCCAGAATCGCAAGAAAAACGTGGGCTTGCTCGGCGAGAAATCGGGTCGAAGAAGGGGCTTCCGGGACGGAATCTCACCTTTCCCAAATACTCAATCGACAACGAGTTCGGTATCTTGAGTCAGAAGACCGCTCGGACGGATTTGATTCATCAAGGTGGATGGACGGAGTACGATGCACATAATCTGTGAGTCGATAACGCGGACGATACGTGCGGGACTGACTTGAGATAGCTACGGGACCATGATGAGCAGAGCTAGCGAACAAGCCATGCTCAAGCGCCGTCCCGATAAAAGACCAATGGTCATTACGCGTAGCACCTTCGTTGGCGCAGGTACCTACGTCGGACACTGGCTTGGTGATAATATTTCGGCTTGGGATCAGTATATCATCTCCGTTCGGCATCTGCTCCAGTTTGTCTCATTCTTCCAAGTGCCAATGGTAAGTATACAACGCTCGAGAGACTAGAGCGTAGCTGATCCCTGCAGGCGGGCGCCGACGTGTGCGGCTTCTTGGCGAATACTAATGAGGAGCTTTGTGCTCGTTGGACTGTCCTCGGTGCTTTTTACCCGTTTTATCGAAACCATAATGTCGACAGCGCTATATCTCAAGAAGCATACCGATGGGAGTCTGTTGCGGCGGCTGCGCGTAAAGCGATCGACGTCAGATACAGACTGCTCGATTACATTTACACTGCAATGCACAAGCAGACGAAAGACGGGACACCTATGCTAGCGCCATTATGGTGAGTATAGCTGTGCCTAACATAGAAAGAACATGCTAACCGCGAACTGTAGGATGCATTATCCCGGTGAATCTGCGACCCTAGGCATCGACACACAATTCTTCTACGGACCGTCACTGCTCATCAACCCAGTGACTCAAAAAGGCGCCACGTCGGTCACCTTTTATCTACCCAATGACATCTTCTACGATTTCTTCACGCTCAAACAAGTGGATACGATCGGTTCCAATACAACCTACGCCAACGTATCGACTAGCGATATCCCAGTTCACGTCAAGGGCGGCTCCATCGTTCCCGCTAGGGTCAACAGCGCGAATACAACGACCGCCCTTCGCAAAGAAAACTTCGAACTGTTCATCGCGCTGGATGCGGATGGGAAGGCGAAGGGTAGTTTGTATTTGGATGATGGAGAGAGTCTTATGCAGAGCGCGGTCAGTGAGATTGAGTTTAGCTTTGAGGGGAGTACAATTAAGGCTAGTGGGAGCTTTGGTTTCAAGACGGATGTACGTGTGAAGAGCGCTACAGTCTTGAGGAAAGAGGGCGCTACGAAGTACGAGCTGGATGAAGGGCTGGAGGGCTCGTGGGAGCGTGACTTGGGGAGCTTCAAGAAGGTGGGCTCGTGAAGGGTACCCACTCAGAGCAAAAGTTGATCTTTCGGAGGAGTTCAGCTGAGCCCGTGCTAATGCGAAATTTATCACTGACTCTTCAGAGTCTCAGACCAGCTCGTCTAATATTTGAAGGCGTGGAGTTGGGACTTTACGACCACACCTTTTGTGGAGTACCGCATCGGTGGTAGCGAATTTGACTCAAGCAGGCTCCCGCCAAACTGCATGATTCGTCAGATACGATGCAATGCTCAAACAGCCACGTACGATTTGCGCCTTGTATATTCCTTTTGTTCCGCCACGGCTACAACGCGTTATTGTGTTTGGGCCACTTGGTAGCGGATGCCCCACCGCGCCTCAGGTAATCGTTGCCACGGAGAGAACAGATGTATGTGTCTGGATGCTCCCAGCTGATTTCGCAGGAAAGACGACGCCAAAATATCCGTGCACACGCATGGTTCCACTTCTTGTGTAGCTGATTGATACAGACATCCTTCCTACGACCTGCAGGACACAGACACAAGCATGGACCGAAGCAAACACCAACATTACGTTTGCCTATATATAGAGCCTGAGAAGCGCCTACAACTACGGTACTTAGATCTGCATGCAAGACCGCGACTTCCCAACTCCAACTCCAACGCCGTCCACCATGGACAGCAATGGCATGTTCGCACCGCACTTTCCCGCTGCGTGGTATCCCACGCATGCAACGCAGTACTTCGCTCCAAGCCAGTATCAATGGTATTACTCCACTACAACCTCAACTACCCCTCAGCCTCCAACTCAATACCTCTCCCCTCCAATCACACCCCCGACGAAATCTTCATTCCCATCACTACCGCCTCCGCCTTCGACACCCATCACTTCAGCCCCTCGTACCAAACTCGGGGTACTGAACGATATCGACCTGCATCGCGCCTACAATGACGTTGGTATACGACAAGAGGATAAAAGGTGCCTGAATTGTTTAGCAGAGAGGAGCTATATTCACAGGGTGAAGTGGGCAGCATGTACTGAGCGTTGCCCGGCTTGTCAGCCAGAAGAGCAGCATCAAGGTCAGTTCTGCCCGAAGATGCGCGCGTTGCGACCTCGGGAGTCGTTTTGGAAGGTGAGAGCTGGTGAGGGGGTGGAGAAAGAAGACGAGGAGGTATTGGAGGAAGAGACGGTAGGCGATCGTAGGGAGAGTTTAAATGCGAAATCCAAGGGACCTTCGTCCGCTGAGGGTACTGTTTCGCACTTCCCTGTGCACGCCGGGGGCGAGAAGAAGGAAGATGCAAGCCCTTCAAAGCCACAGTGTTCGTCTCGAGGCAGAGTTCCGCCATCCCCTCCAACAAAACCTTCAGCCACTAAACTTCAGTCTCGGCCCGCCCCTCCGCATCGGACTCGCTCGCGCTCTCCCTCTCCAAAACATTCCAAGTCAAACTATCGCACCCGCGACGACCCTCCGTCAAGCCTCCGCGTCCATGACGACCGCCCTCAACAAAACGACCGATACCGCCCCCTTTTCTCTCGATCCAACGTGAAGACCTGGAAGGACACGCCTTCGCTGTCATCGCTTCTAAAAAACCCAAAGGCGCAGGGAAGAATCATCGAAGAGACCACACGGATCATAACAACGGTGCCAATGCACCGACGCACCGAAGAGCTTCTTCTCGAGCTAATACGCCTGTCTGATGAATTGCGGCAGCCCACACCTCGTGGAGCTTATGGATATGTGCCTTCGGAACATATGAGGGGGTATATCAGTTACATGTGGGAGAACTTCCCCGGATTGATGGAGCGTGGCATCTTCCGTACTCCCTCTGAGACCCGCCCTTCATCGTACGCGTCATCGGAAACGCAGTCAGGCTACCACTCGGATTGGGAATCACGGGGTCCGCCTTCTCGGCGGGATTATGATTCCTCAGATTGTTATTACCCTTCGTCATCGGGGTCGAGAACTGGGGAAGGTCGTGCAGAGCGTCCTTCTCGTCAAAACACACACGATCCTTCGGATAGACCTCGAGCGGACCCGTACCCCGGGCAGCGAGCCTATAGTCCACCTCGTCGCCACACACGCGATTCTTCGTCTAGATCGCATACGAATCCGCCTACCCGGCAGCGAGCGCGTACTCCACCAGCTCCCCCTCAGCGGCGGAGGCAATCCGATCAGTCACGGGAGGAGCGTTCGCAGCCTTATCCTTCGCGTAAAGATGGCGACAAGCATGGGCCACGGGTACCTCCGGTGAATAGTGGAGGGTCGCCGACCGGTGATTCAAAGAAAGCGTCGTCGACTGGTGGGGTATCGTCTGGTTTTATTCGAACGCATATTACAGAAGAGGAGTGGGCGGACTTGCTACATGGAGATGTGTGAGCTGTGTAGGCGGCGCGGTGGAGAGGTTCGTGTTGTAGGTATAGTTTTGTGTCAGAAGACTGGATGAAGTTTACTGGGTTTAAGATATCGAAATTGTCGGCGTACTTTTAGAATGGTACGGTGTTACGGTCATGATTTTTATTTTGGGAGTTACTTGGCATATAGACATGGGTTTGGGATATAGACATGAGTATGTTAAAATATGTGAAGCAATCTATCGCGAGTATATGCTTCTCATGTGTCTTCCTACCCACACTATGCGCTCCTTAATGGTGAAGTATTAGCAGTTCGACCTATTTCATTTTGAGAACTCAGAGGACACATTAAACAATGTAAAACTTATCCAGGGGTTTCACAACACCTTTCACATTGATAGATATAGCGAGTGAAGTAGCGTTTTCAAGAATACAGTGTATTCAACTAAAACGTGTACAGCATTCTGAGCCGCCAAGTAATGAATGCAATAACATGGCATCTAAAACTCAAGGCAATTCTTTTCAGGGACGCAGTGGTCGCATCAAATAGTGTAAAACGTATCCAGGGGCTTCACAACGTCTTTTGCATCGGTGGGAACAGCGGATAAAGTAACCTTATAAAGAATACAATACATTTAACTAACTCCGCACGAAGTAAAACGCTCCTTCGTAAAGGTACCAACCAACCCGCGACAGAAAAGAAGCAAAGATAAATAAAGCATGCCAAATTCTCTCATTCCCTGAAATGATCATCCAAACCATCCTCCCAAAAATTTCCCACCAACCCATCATCTCCGAAGAGGGAATCTAAATCGGCATCCCTTCCTTCTTCAACCATAGTCTCTTGCGACTGTTCATTGCTTGGCTCTTCAATGGCCGGCACGGAATCAGTAGCTTCGTCATTGCTACTTTCATTCCAAGATTTCTCCAAAGCGGCTTCCATAAGCCCAGCCATTCCATCCTCCTTCTCCTCTTCTCCCTCCTTTTCAGCAGCCAAACCACCACTCCCTTCGCTAAACAAGAAAACCTCGTCCCAAGGCGTCGACGCCGGCGAATCCGGGAACTGAACATTCGGCAGCGAAACCGACGGAGCCACCACGGGAGAAGGAATGCCAGGAACCAGCACATCAGCACTATTATTCGTCAAGGTAAATGGCGGCGTAGGTTCCCTTCGCGGCAGAACAGGAAGATTAAAAGGAACAACATTTCCCCTCGTCTTACGACCTCTCTTCCTCTTCGGCTCCGGCCCCGGCTCCGGCTCCGGCGACGATTCCGCCCTAATCCCCAACTTCCTCTCCCCCCTCCCCTCTCTAACATCCTCCTCCCTACCCCGCCCAATCCCCATCTTCCCCCCAATCCGCCCCATCAAGAGCTCTCCATTATTCCTCTCAATCCACTCCGAAACCTCTTCCACCTTCCGTTCCTCCTTCACCGCGTCCTTCTGCAGCGCCTCGTTCTCCAGCCGCTGGAACTTGGTCGCCTGGAAACTGCCATGGTATTTGCTGGCGCTGACGACGTCGGCGAGGGCGGCGTCGTTACTGGGCCAGTATTTCCGGCAGTGGGCTTCTTTCTCCTTGGACCGCGCTGCGAGGAACGTGCGCCACCAGGGGAGCCAGGACGCTTGGTCGCGGCAGTGTTGCCCGATCAAAGTTACGCGTTCTTTTAGATCCGAAGGCGCTTTGGCCCGTGGGGAAGGGAGGGGGGAGGGAACTCGTGGGCGTGGTTGGAGGGAAGGGGATGTGGAAAGTGCTGTGTTGTCGTCTTCGATGACGAGGGCTTCTTGATGAGTGGTGCCGGAAATTTGCTGCTGCTGCTGTGAAGCCGATATCAAAGGAATTAGAGGGGCTGGAGGAGCATTTGGAGGTGCCGGGATTGGTTGGAATACTTGGTAATGGCCGGTTATCGGATGGAAATCGAGGAGATTGGGTATTTCGCCTCCGTCGTCTATGGAGGTGATCCACCACGTTTCGTGGCCAGGGAATTGCACGGAGAGATTGTTATTGTAGATTACGTTGTAGGTGATTGGCTGATGGTGATAGAAGGTGCCCAATTGGCCGTGATAGACGGTTCCCGTTCGGAAAGGCACTGCCGTGAACTGGCCTTGGGGGAAGTTGGCGAAGGAAGACATTTTGAGGTGTGACGGTGATATGTATTTGGGAGTGTAGTCGAGTTGGAGTGGTGGAAGTGGCGGTGGTGGTGGAAAGTGGTGTCTGTAAACGTTGAAAACAGGCGTGGAAGTTTTGCGATGTTATCGTCTGGAAGCTGCAGTGAAAAAGCTGGAGCGAAGACGATGGAGAGAAAAGCAGTTGGAGACGGAAATGGGCCTTTTTATTTACGCTACATACTGTTGGCATCGCCCTTCCACTGGTGCTGCTGGGAATCATAATCTTCAAAAGTTCGTATTACTTACTAACGTCAAGAAGTTTTGGGATCAACCTTCGTTAGAGAAGATGAAGCGCGTAAGCAAAGGGTCCATCAAGACGTCGGTAACGGTTGCCAAAACGTTTTTGGACAGCCTGTACCGTGAGGGAAAATATAATCCGCGTGGATAAGGCGAGTCGCGTGAGCAAATGATGCAGCAAGGAGTTAGGAACGATTACCAAAACGTCTGTGGAGAGTCTGTACCATGAGGGTGAAAATCATCTGAACAGAGTAGATTGACCTAGACCCTGTATGAACATGGTTCGACTCCTCACACAAACTTTTCGAACCCCTACCCACACATATAGTTCGAAAGCGCAGCACAGTCCACACACCCTCACACTCAAGCGAGCCGACGATGGCGCGGCCACGATCCATGGAACTGCCAGAAACCCCTCGAATCCAATCTTCTCCCGAGACCCTCTGGGTCCCGTGGCAGCGCCTTGACCCCATCCTCGACCATCAGTTCACCAACCCACTCCCCGAACCGCAGTTTCTGCAGCCTCTGCTCTTCCGATTCATCCTCGCCATCCGCTAATACACTAAAGCTCAGTATCAAGTCCCACCAATCGTACACGCGCATATCAGCGATAATCCATCTCTTGGCCGGGGAGAACTTGCGATGGGCAAGCAGAATCGCGAGGGCGACATCCTCCCCGTGCACGAAATGCACTATCTTTCTGTCCCTCACGTCCTCTTTTGACTTTGCAAGTCGCGGGATCCACGTCCGGGGTACCCTCGTCCCCCCATACAATCCCGCGAGATCAAGCACGCACCCTTCGACAACACGCATCAACTCGTCCTCAGCGACCGCCCTCTTATTCTCTCTGTCATACGCCGAGTTCTCATCGCTCCAGTCGTCGCATTGGTTGAATATTTCTGTCGATCCAAGTTGGATCCATTGGTTGGAGTCGCCGTGCACGGTGCGGTAGAGACCGGTTAGGTGTTTGGACTGTCCGGGGCCGACGAGCGGGAACGTGATGAGTACTGTTTTGGCGGGAGGCAGGCTTTTGTAGGGTTCTGTGTCGGAGGAGTCGGGTGTGAATTTGAACGGGATCGTGTCGTCTCGACCTGTCGTTGTGGTGGCTGCGTAGGTGACTTTTTCGGCGGATAGGAGCGGGATGAGGAATTTGGAGGTCCAGCCGGCGCCTAGGATGAGTATATCGACTTGTTTGGGCGTTTGACGGAGCATGGTGGGCGATTTAGACTGTTTGTTTTGTTGGTGTGTTGGCGATATCTGATCCGAAGTATTTTGAAGTTGAACTCGTGATGTCATGCGCCGTGGCTGGACCCTGAATAAACGAACCCTGCATAAACAACTATCTTTAGCCGTCCCCGAACCGTCCTGCGCAACACCGCAAATGTTGAAATTACAATGTCATCGAGAAGACGAGCATTAAGGAGAGAAAAATAATATACCACTGACGCGGCCGCTCACAGGAAGCGTGTATCTAGCGCGTCCCTCAGATACAGAAATGGCATCTATTCAGGCCAAACCAACGCCAATGCATGCCAGCTTTTGAGATATCATAACATCGTCTAGCATTTACTGTGTCGCACATTGAGGGCCCTCCGCCTCCTCCTCATCCTCTTCCCATTCCCCACCAGCACGCGGGTCTCCGCTGCCTGCGCCGAAGTCTTCCATGTCCGCATCCCACTCCTGGACATGCACCTCGTCGACCTCTTCCGGCTGCTCATCCTGCTCCTCAGGCGGCGGTAGCGCATCTCGGACCTTCTTGAGTGCCGCGTCGTCCTTGAGCCAGCCGTCTTCGGGGAACTCGATGTCAACGACTAGGTACAGATCTCCTTTGGCGTCGCTTCGCTTCATAGGCATGCCCTCGCCAGGGACCTTGAGCACCTGGCCGGGTCGCAGCACTTTGCCGTTGGGTTGCTGGACGTGTAGCTGGATGCCACGTCCGTCGAGATGTGTGAGTACCACCCTGTTGAATCCGGTCAGGGCCTCCACCAGGCTGATCTTCAATTCGGCCCTCAGATCTGAGCCAGCGCGGTCGAATACTTCGTGGTCGGCCTCCTCAAGCGTGAAAACGATGTCTCCGGGTTCCTGGTCGGGCAGCTGGTCCGCTTCACCGGCGAGCACTATCCGGTCGCCTTGTCGTGCGCCGCGCGGAATGTAGAGTTCGAGGACGTTCTTTGATTCCACAACCTTGTTGCCTTTGCACTTCTTGCACCGCTGCTTCTCGGGGATGATTTGTCCAGAGCCCTGGCAGGTTGAACAGGGAACAGTGTCTTGGGTGACGAGACCGGGGCCTACTTGTCGTAGAACGGCTTTCTGGCCTGCAAGATGTTAGTATAGAGATTGTTCTTTTAAGTTGTAGACCATACCTCGCCCATGGCATACTCCACAGTCGTGCGACTTTGCGCCCTGTTTTCCACCCGAGCCTTTGCAAGTTTGGCAGACCACGTTCTTGGTATTTGAAAACTTGGTCGTTTTGCCCTTGTACAGCTCCTCTAACGTCACTTCGTACTCTTGTTCCACTGACCGGCCTTTTCGAGGTACAGGTCGTCCCCCTGGGCCACCACCACCCATGCCTCCCATGCCGGGCATGCCGCCGGGGAAGCCGCCCATTCCGCTAAACATCTGCGCAAAGATGTCATCGATGTCGGGTTCGCCGCCCGCGCCGCCCCCTCGTGAAGGGTCGAAAGCAGCCATGCCATGGCTGTCGTAGAGATGTCGCTTGTCGTCATCGTAGAGGATCTCGTAGGCCTGTTTTGCGGCTTTGAAGCGGACTTCGGCTTCGACTCGTTCGTCCTCTGCAACCTTGTCGGGGTGATGTGAGAGCGCGGCCTGTCGACCATTAGCAAGCTGTCGAAGATTTCGCGACCCTGGAAGATGGTCCAACAAACCTTGTGGTAGGCCTTTTTGATCTCAGCTTTGCTGGCTCCGCTGGTGATGCCGAGGACCTCTGTCAAGGTTAGAAAGGACGGAGAGCTCATAGATTTTGATCCGTACCGTAGAGATCGACCTCTTCTACGTCGTTCACTATCCGTAAAAGTTAGCGAGGGTTTCAGATAGGCTGAGGCTTTCATACTCTTGAATATGATTATAAGATAGGAAAGTGGGAGAGAGGGTGTATCGGCGAATTATATACACAGAATTTGAAGTAAAGCCCGCCGAGAAAGGTGGTAGCAGAGCTCTCTTCACTTGCGGAGGCGGATTCACAGCCAATCCGAATGCCACTATTTCGGAACTGACGTCGGTCCTACCATTCACCCGAAGGCGGTGAGCGCGTTCTGCCGCTAGATTTCCGACGACAGCTCAAGCTCATGCATCTTCAACGAGACCTGAAAATGTCCGTCCCTTTATTACTGAGGCCTCAATGGCCCTTCTACACCTGCAGATCATGTCTTATGCGCCTCACAAAACCTTCGCACCGCTCAGTGTCCTCCAAAGCAGCCAAGGATAAAAAGTCGAAAGTACTACCACTCTCACCCGCTCGCACGCGTTTCGCTCCCTCTCCGACCGGCTACCTTCATCTTGGGTCGCTTCGAACCGCGCTGTTCAATTACCTGCTCGCCAAGCGAACCGGCGGTCAATTCCTACTACGGATAGAAGACACGGACCAAAAACGAACAGTCCCCGACGCCGAATCACGCCTTTTCCAAGACTTGCGATGGGCTGGCCTGCAGTGGGATGAAGGACCAGAGGTGGGAGGACCATACGGCCCGTACAAGCAGTCAGAAAGAAGTGCGCTGTATCACGACCATGCGCACGAGCTTTTGGACAATGGCCACGCGTACCGCTGCTTCTGCTCTGCAGAACGCTTGAATGCGCTGGCGGAGCAGAGACACAGGATGGGCATGGCGACGGACTACGACCGTACATGCGCCAACATACCCCAAGAAGAGTCGGATGACAGGGCGTCAAAGGGTGAAAAGCACGTCATACGTCTGAAAGTACCTGAGCAGTATCCCTCCTACGAAGACCTCATCTATGGCGTGTTCAAGCCGCTCCAGCGCCGCGGCCATGTTACCGAAACCGCCTACGAAGACCCCATCCTCCTGAAATCGGACGGCCTGCCAACATACCACCTCGCGAATGTTGTAGATGATCACCACATGAAGATTACCCACGTTATCCGAGGCTCAGAGTGGATGCCTTCGACCCCCAAACACATCGCCATGTACAACGCCTTCGGCTGGGAACCACCGCAATTCGCGCATGTCGGACTGCTCGTCGATGAACAGGGCAACAAGCTCAGCAAGCGCAACTTCGACACCGACATCACTGCATTTAAGGAGATGGAGATCTTTCCCGAAACCCTCACGAACTTTGCTGCTTTGCTCGGTTGGTCGCACTCGGAGAAGTCGGATGTCATGGATCTGAAGACGCTCATCGACAAGTTCACGCTCAAGTTCACAAAGGGCAACACCACGGTCACATTCGGCAAACTGCACTTTCTGCAGCGCAAGCACGCCGGTCATCGCGCAGAGACGGGCGGAAAGGGTCTAGAGGAAATGGTCGAGAACGCTGCTCGCCTGCTCATGGACCCCGACACCCCGTATAAAGAGTGGAAGAAGTTCGCGGGGTCATCCTTTCCCGACGAGTATGTAGCCCGTGTGATCCGCGCCGATGCCGAGAACTACACCAATGCCAACGAATTCCTGTACCGCAACTCATTTCTCTTCGCACCGCTTCGAAATCCCTCGTCGCTGACCGATGGGACCGATATTGCGCAAGCAGCGAAGAAGTTAGCGGACGTGGAAGAGTGGACGAAAGATACGCTGATGACCAAGGTACATGAGATTATTGATGCTCGGTCAGAGGGAAGAAAGGGGTCGAAGGAGGTCTATCATTACCTGCGCAAGGCTCTTACGGGGCGAGAAGAGGGGATGAGGATATACGACGTTATGCTGATCCTGGGAAGGGAAGAGAGTCTAGCTAGGTTGGGTGTATAATAGACAGGTGAGGATTGTACGATAAGGCGTGAAGAGTTTGTATATATATTGCATAGCAAGGGCGCGCTTCCGATAGTAGAATCTGAGGAAATAGCTGTCAACCGCAAAACTCATCTAAGGGGGATTCAGTATCTGATGCTCAGCCTCCTCTTTAAGCTTTCATGGCAATGCAGGTCTTAACAGCTGGATTCCCGAGATCACCTTCCGGCGAGGGGCGCCTCTCGTAGTAGCACAATCTCGGAAAAGAAGACGACAATTACAACCATGGGATATCCTATTGGCTTACTAAGCTATATAAGTATAACGTGTTCCACCACTCCCCTGCGAACACCACTCCCCTGCGAACCCCACCAAAAAAAAGACGCGTCGCCATTCAAATCAACAATGACCTCCACACAGAAGCTCCAGAAGCTTCAAAAAGAAGGCAGATTAGCTCTTTCTAAGCATGCCTTTCAGAATAATCAGTTTTCAAGCCTAAATAGGGCAGCCACGTTGTATAGTGTTCCTAAATCAAGCCTTCGATTACGCGTTAATGGCTTAGTACCAATCGCGCAATTCAACGCGACAAAACGAAAGCTACAGTTATCTGAGGAGCAGGCACTCGTGCAGTGGATCCTACAGCTCGATCGACGCGGTTTTCCCCCTCCTATTATCGACGTACGGCGAATGGCAAACACATTACTCGCTGCGCGTGGCCAGAATCCTCCCCCTCAACCCGTCGGCAAGAACTGGGTATCGCGATTTATCAACGCTCAGCCAGAGCTTCAGACAAAATGGAATCGCAAATTCCATTTACAGCGCGCGAAATGCGAGGATCCAAGGATAATTGAGCCGTGGTTCAGGCTTGTAGAGGAGACGCGTCAGGCATATGGCATACTAGATGAGGATACCTACAATTTTGACGAAACTGGATTTATGATGGGAGTCGCATTAACTTTAAAGGTTGTTACAAGCTCTGATATAATAGGCTGGGCAATTACTATTCAGCCAGGCGATCGTGAGTGGGTAATAGCAATTGAAGGAGTTAATGCGACTGGGTGGGCAATCCCACCCTTTATTATCCTATCAGGAAAGCTCCACCAGGCCGGCTGGTATCGAGACCTGCTAGCTAACTGGATGCTTGCTGTTAGCGACAATGGCTGGACTACAGATGAGCTAGGGTATGAATGGATTCAGCATTTTAACAGGTGTACGCAGTCTTGCATGAAGGGAGTCTACTGCCTCCTTATTCTAGATGGCCACGGTAGCCACGCAACACCTAAATTTGATTAATTCTGTACTGTAAATAAGATTATCACGCTCTGCATGCCTGCGCATACTTCACACCGTCTTCAGCCGCTTGATGTGAGCTGCTACTCTCCTCTTAAGCACGCGTACGGACAAGAAGTGCAAGACCTTGCCCGCCAAGGAATCCACCATATTGATAAAGAAGAATTTCTATGGATATACAGAAAGGTGCGGCTATCTGTCTTCTCAGATCAGAATATCAGAAGTGGATTTCTCGCTACAGGCCTATTGCCGTACGATCCTCAGCGCGTCCTATCGTCGCTTCCAGTCCTAAAGACACCCTCTCCACCAGGCACACCTATTAGCCTAGCACCTCAATGGACGTCAGAAACACCACATACTACTGCTCAGCTAGAGCAGCAGGCAAGGCTTATACGTGACCTCCTTCAGCGCCAGTCACAGAGCCCTAGTCAAGCAGTCAATCAACTCATCAAAGGTTGCCAAATAACGATGCATTCAGCTGCTCTACTTGCAAAGGAAAATGCAGAGCTCCGTGCAGCAAATCAACGAAAAAATAGGAAGCAGCAGCAGCGCCGAAGGTATATTGCACGGGGAGGAGCTCTACAGGCCCAGGAGGGCCAGCGCCTGATTGAGGCATTGGATAATGTAGAGGTGGAGGCGGATCAGATGGAGGCTACTCAGGTGCGCCAGCGCGCACCACCAACGTGTTCGAATTGCCATATTCAAGGCCATACCAGGCGTCAATGTACTAGTATCTAGAGAATCTATAGGCTAGATTTCAATTGATTTTATTTTGTTGTGGTGGAATAATCGTGCAAAAACGCGCGTCTTTTTTGGTGGGGTTCGCAGGGGAGTGGTGTTCGCAGGGGAGTGGTGGAACACGTTAAAGAAAATAGCTCGCTTAAGGTTTATAGCCTGCTAAACTAGCTACATAAGCTGCAGATTTTTCGGCAATTGCACCCTACTCTTATGCCTAGTTTTATTGAGCGCGCATCATGGTATTAAACGGGCTTAGAGTAGTCTCGAAATCTCCTCGACTGCGTTCGGTTGTTGCGGGCGGCGGGCGGTTGTTCGGACGCGCAGCATCGTCAAAAAATGCATCTCCATCGCTGGAAGGAAAGGCGGATGACATGTTTGAGTACACTTCCGGAAGATGGATGCAAGCTATCCCCTATAGCCATGACTCTAGTATCGCCTGGCTGATGTGAGGTTGAATCATCTGCTAATCGCTATAGATACAACGAGCCTCTTAGGAAGAGCGAAAGATATCTAAAATTCGATATCCCAGCTCTCTACCGTACGATCATATCCTCCATTAGCGCTAAAGACATCACCTCGCTCGTCAAAATCGCCGAGGGTGGCTTCAATCGAATCTTCCAGGCAACTTGTACCGACGGAACGCAAGTCCTAGCACGACTTCCATACCCTTCGACAGTTCCACGGCACTATACCGTCGCAAGCGAAGTAGCTACGTTGGAATATCTGCGATTGAAGCAAATACCGGTCCCAAGAGTGTATGGATGGTCGTCGACCGCATCCAATCCCGTGGGTGCGGAATACATTATCATGGAGAAACTGCATGGAAAGACACTAGGAGACGTTTGGTTCACCCTAGATTTCAAACAAAGATACAAGGTGATCGAGCAAATCGTGCAGCTAGAACAGAAGCTCTTTTCATTCCAACTTCCGGCGAGTGGAAGCATTTACTTCCCGAATGATTTGGATGAGCATGAGTTGTCGAAGTCTGTGCCCCTCCACGTCCAAGGGCGTGAGTTCTGCATCGGTCCAATGGCTCATTATAGCTGGTGGCATGGAGAAAGGAGCTCGCTTGAGTGTGACCGCGGACCGTGTAAGTCATTTCCCGCGGTCAAGATTCCTTTCTGATATGTCAGGGCGCAAATCGAATGGCCCTTTCCTTGCCGTTGGAGAGCGAGAACTCCGGTGGACGAAGAATTTCGCAAAGCCGCGCCTGCACTACGAACGCCTCTACCGTGAAGTGCACAAATTTAAGAAGATGGACCCACAGTCCCATGTCGACGCCCTTAACAAATATCTGGAGCTAGCGAAATGTTTAGGATATCCTCCAGAGAGCCACCTCAGTAGACCTGTCCTCCGCCACCCAGACCTTCAGCCAAATAATATCATCCTCTCGGAGACTTTGGAGATTGTCGGGCTCATCGACTGGCAGCATGCAACTATCGTCCCTTCCTGTCTGGCCGCTGGTATACCGAAACATTTCCAGAACTACGGAGACCCTGAGTCGGAGTGTATGGCCCAGCCGGCTCGTGATCTTCCACCAAACTTTGACGAGCTGAGCCCAGAAGAGCAAGCGTCTGTGAAAAGCCAACTCGTCAGGCGACAGACCCATTTTCTCTATGCTGCCTTGACCCTGCAATATAATGAGGAGCACTATGATGCCATCTTCAATAATGGAGTCATCGTACACCAACGCCTGTACAAACACGCAGGGACGCCGTGGGAGGGCGACTCGATCACTCTGGAGGCAGAACTAATCAATGCAAACCAGCATTGGCAGGAAATCGTTTCATCGGGCGCGATTGCATGTGAAACCCCCCCGATCCGGTACTCCGATGAGTCCATCACCTCTATCATGGATGTGCACCGCCAGCAGGAAGAGATGGACGCCGTGATGGATCAGATGAGGGAAACTCTCGGGGTCGACGTGTATGGCTGGGTCCCCAATGAAGAGTTCGCGGCTACTAGAGAACTGGCGCGACATATCAAAGAGCGAATGATTGATGCTGCGGATGCTGCGGAGAAAGACGGCGTTAGAAACCATTTCCCATTTGATGATTTCGCTGAGGATGATTGATTGAAGTTACTACTTGTATGATCCATTGACGATCTTGGAGCTAGAGCTCTAATACCTTTATAGGTTCATGAGGCAGCGAATACGAGTGGTATTGCCAGCAGCCTCAACTCGCACGTCGTAGAGAAAGATCCAATCTGATTAAGTGGTGGAAAATCTAAAAATACCACCGACGCACTAGCAAGGAAGGCTATCAGCAGGCACGAGAGATGTATTTCGTATCTAAGATTTGTAAGATCAGCGCAGAGGGCAGTTGCTCTCAAAGCAAAGAATCGAGGCTGAATTATGCAAGCCAGACTGCGCGCCACAGAGACGTCGATAAATGAGTCCGCGATGGAGGTCAACGCACAGGTATTCTTCAAGGTTGCACCATTCCCGCCACCGAAAACAGCAAAGCAGCTGCGAAAACTCAGTGAGAGCAATAGTAATAGACAGAAGGTCCGTTTCAATGCTTCTAAAGCCGAACACATGTGAGAATACAGGACGGGACCTACAGAACTCCAAAAAATGTACGACTGGACTTCCTCCCAGCGAGTCGTCACCCCCGTACCACCAGCACGACTCCCAGCACAGACCACCATCCAGGATCCGCTCACTCTGTCGGTTTGAATGTCATTTGGTGAATGCTAGTTGCACCATTAATCCCTGTGGTCTTAGGTCCTGCTCGTGACAGACGGTGGCCGCCACTCAGATGGTATAGTCCAATCCGACTCCATTGCCCTTCACCCGCGCGTGGCTGCATCAAGGTGCGCCGCGTCGTCCAAAAACGAGAGTAAGGAACCCTACGAGCCTCTCCAGAGCCGCCAACGACACGTGACTGGAGAGCATACGTTTTATATTCGATGGGTACGTCTATAGACCTTACTAGTTCGATTAACTCGACAAACTTGCCATTGTGCAGAACCTCTCCGAGCGACGAGAGAAACGGAATGTGATGGAAGACGGCGGTCTCTTTTGGTATTTCGCCGTATGAAGTCAATGCTCCATCCATGCTTCAATGCAAGGGGGAAATGCTCAGTATGAGGTCCTACATTGAAGTATAGGAATGTGGAGAGAGGGACGGCGGATAAATAGCTCGCCATACCGAAACGAAGAGCTGCAGCTCCGATTCCCCACAATCCCATGTCCATGTGACTGCTGCAGATTGGTTATTCTATCTAGGATTCTTCTGTAGCTTGGATATCAAGAGATCGCGCAAAGTGAGCCCGCGGAGTTGACGGAAACTTACGTGACAAAGGTTCTGAACAAATGAGACTATAACATTAAGACTGACAAGGCTACCAAAAGCATCATGTTGACAGGTAGCGTCAACCCAGAATTCCAACGTCCGGCGTTTTCATAACGTCCAAAGTGCTTCGTCATTACACTCCGCTCAAGTCATGTACATACATCAAACATTTCCCCAAATCAGCGTTTGTCTCCAATGCTTCGCTATACCTTACTCGACAGACCAGCCTCGACACCATTTGCTCAAACTTCTTCATCTTCTTCTTCAATTACACTTTGACCGACCTTACGCCTTTTACGACTAGACTGGCGCCGTCTTGTGCGTTTTATCGGCGGAGCTGGCGGGGCAAGCTCATCCATTGACGTTTCCGATTCTTCATGGATAGTGTCGCTCACGAAGAACTGATTCTGAGTGAATTGGTTGGCTGTGAGCGACGTCGGGTGAGCATCGGATCCGGCAGCTTCTGGCTCTCCCTCATCAACCGCCACCTCATTTGCGCGCGCAATGATTTCGTCCCTGTACTCTTTTGCCATGTCTCGCAGGTTCCGCCACGCGGCAATCCCTTGCCGGCAACTTTCAAGGTTGTTGGTCAAATCAAACCCTCTGAGCTTAGTTGTATGGTACTTTGGCTCCCCGTTAGGCTCCGCTGGCTTGGTAGGATGCATCGCATACAACTGGAGTGTGTCAGCCCCGCTGTGGTAGATCGATCCAAAGGCGTAAGCGTTGCCGTCGTACACAGGGTCTTTCAGCCCGTATGACTGCATCATATATATGCCGCGGGCGCCAGCTGCTAGGTCCTGCGTGATCTGCAGCGCTGCCTCTACTGCATCTCCACGCGGAGCCTTGGCTTCCATAAAGAAGTTTGGGAGCGCAGGGCTCTGTTTGTAGTTGCAGGGGGTGATGTACTCTCCAAGCTTTTTCAGAATATTAGTGTTGATCTGTGTTGGGTGAGAACCATTGAAGTAGTCTGGCTTTGGGTCAGAGATATTGGGAGCGAGGGGTTTGAGGTAGTTGAAAAAGTAATTCTGGCCGCGCGGCATCGTCTCTTTGCCTCTGATAATCGGGAAGACATCTGTCATGACTTCGGATTCGCTCTCGACTCCGTTGTTTGCCTTTATGAGATTCTGGAAATGTTCAGGGCCAAATTGAGATGCTGATAAAGAAGATCGTCGTTGTTCCACCACCCTCATTACTTTGTCGAGGTTACTGAATATCGGAGCTTTGTCATCACCGGGGTATTCGTATTTGGGAGGGTATATTCTCCCGGCGATGAGTACGTCCCTGAAGGCGGCAACTTTGGCAGAGGCGGTAGTTCCTGGAGTTCGCCTTGGGCGGCGGGTTGAACCGATGCCTGTGCCCAAATAAGAATATGGTAGGCTCATGTTGACCCGTTCCGGATACTAAAAGGATGAGCATGATATCTCCACGCAGTAGATTGGACAGACCCCTCTGATATCGCGAAGGTTTGGACCACCGTGACGGGCAAATCGCTTGAGCTGCTTAACAAGATCGTCCTGCAGGACTGACTGCGCAGGCGGTTTAGATATAGCAGGTTGAACGGCTCGTCGGTTAAACTCTCGAAGAGCACGGCGACAGAGGGGTACACGCGAAAGATTGTCCCAGAACTCTGGCCTGAAACGCGATCGTAGGGATGGTGTTCGGCGTTTAGCAGGTTGTTGTCGTTGCTGCTCTGCAGTCAGCGATGCTTCGGTTGCCCGCTTTTGCTTTCGATTTCGATGTTCCATTTCGTCTTCTGGAGGCATGGCTTTTCAGGAACGGATTTGCGGACGATAGAAAGATATCCCCTCTTGAAATGTTTGCTGCTGTTACTCGCGGAGCGTAGTGGATACGGTGGAAATCAGAGTCACGTGGAAATTGCATTCCTTTGTAGCGAACCAACAAGGCCATACGCATGCAACAAATTGGAGCGCGGGTGGCAAAAGAACAAAGAAGTGACTCCAATGCAACCTTTCTGACAGGTAGCGTCACCCAGACATCCCACCGCGCTTTCCCCCCAATGAACTGCAGATCCTCTTCCGAAGAAGAAACTACTATCGGCAATCGATACCATGAGCAGCAAATGAGCTTCCAACTACATCCTCACTCTTTTTCTCACCATGAAGCCTCTTCTCGTCCAGAAAAAGTATCAGATAGACCTCCGGCTAGGTGCCGGCTCCTACGGCGAGGTGTATCAAGGCAAGACCAAGTTTATAGACATCACAGCAAGACGACTAACCGATGCAGGCCATAACCTCCAAAACGGACAAGAAGTGGCCCTAAAGCTTGAGCACTACCAGATCCGTCCTTCACACCTAGAGAATGAAGTCGAAATCTACAACAAACTCGCCGGTGGGCCCGGTATTCCGCGAGTATATTGGCACGGAAGCGAAGACGAATATAGTGTAATGGCATTTGAGCTTCTCGGCCCAAATTTAGAGAATCTCTTCAACTACTGCAGCCGGAAGTTCTCGCTCAAGACAGTGTTAATGCTCGTAGATCAACTTATCCCTCGTTTTCGGTACATCCATTCTAGAGGATATATTCACAGAGACATCAAACCGGATAATCTACTAATGGGTGACGGCGCACAAGGGAACAAGGTCTATGTAACAGACATTGGTTTAGCGAAGGAAATTGAGGATCCGGATAGGCGCACATATTCTATGGTTGGAACGTTGCGATACGCCAGCATTAATGCACTTCTTGGGAAAGGTGAGTTCAGCACAGGGCAAAGAAGACGCCTGTAATAACATGGCGACATAGAGCAGTCTCCTCGTGATGACATGGAATCGCTTGGATATGTTATCCTGTACCTTCTCCAAGGATCTCTTCCGTGGCAGGGTTTGAAGGACGACTCACAGAAGGAAAAAATCATCCTGGAGAGGAAGCAGCAGGCAGAAGAGTACGGTCTTTTCGACCATGTTCCCTTGGAGTTCAAGAGCTATTTTAAGCACGTCCGCTCTGGCAGGAAGCTCGACTATAGCTATCTGTTGCGCCTGTTCCGGAGTTTGTTCCACCGCGAGGGCTTCGAGTATGACTATGTCTTCGACTGGACTGTACTGCGGTTTCTGGAGGAACACGGGCGGAATTAGAACGACGGTTGACACCAAAGATGTTCTTGCAACTACTGCTGGAGCGCAGTGAACAAGAAGCATGAAGGATTTGGAATGCTTTCCTGGCTCACACTGTGCCACACGGCGACCGTCAAATAGCACGGCTCTGTTACCTAAGGAGGGAGGTTAGTCTATTTCACGTGCAGTCCCATGGCGAGGTAGTACGGGTACTATAGCAGGAAACCACTGCCTTAGAGGGATCCTACCTTCTCAGAACAATTCATTAACAGCTATTTCTCAATTTAAACTCATCTACAGCTCGTTGACTGCTTGTTTATGAGACGCACACGTGGAGGAATGAAGCTTGAGGGAGGAACGACTCATTAACTGTGTGTTTTGAGAAGGCACGATCCCCGTAAGGTGCAGGTGAAGTGGGAGTCACGTGCAAATCTCACCCCCCGCGAACCAATAAGACCCTGCCGATCATCTAAGAAGTGTGGCTATCAGAGAGGGCGGCAAAAAACTTGACTCCGACTCCACCGGTGCGCACGAGTAGATAGGTGCTTGTGCAGATAGGTGTACTATTAAATACAAGTAGACGTACAATATCATACAGCGTGTGCTGGCCTTACGCTTAACATCTTCTGTCTTGCGCGGGTATATTCTTCAACTTCGATGCCCGCAGTAGTAAAATTGCGGCAAACAGGCCGGATTGAATCCTTCGCAAAGGGTATCCAAGGTGGATTCAACGCGTAGTACTTTGCCGGAAGAGCCATGTTTCACGGTCCCCAAAACTACTTTACGTGATAACCGATGTATAGCAGCCCTTCTTAGTTCCGCATCATGGAGTCATGTCATGATATTCGCGTATGATCAAGCCAACTTCGCCTCCCCTATTTTTGCAGCAGCGTCGTTCGCCTCCTTCAGCTGATTCCTCCGATCCTCCTCCGCAGCCTTCCGCCGCCTTTCAGCCTTCATCTCCTCCCTTTCCTTCCTCTTCTTCTTCCCCTCTCCCTTAACCTTCTCCTTCTTCTCCTCAGGCTCGTCAAGATTCCTGCCCTCAAACACCAGCGTCATCACAGCCCCAATCACACCCTCAGGCTCCTTCTTCTCCCTCGCACCCCTAACCTCGTCAACCGCATCCCTCACCTCTCTGAGCAGTTCCTGACACTCTTTCTCCGTCGCCACTCTACTTTTCCTCTTCGGCCCAATCACCACTTCCACCTTCCTCCCCTCCTTCAAGAACCCCCTCAGTTTCTCCAGTCTGTGCTTCAAATCCCCCCCTGCAATCGCCCAATTCAGCTCCAAAATCTTTGCATCTGGCCCGACACCTTTCCCCTTTGCCGCCCTCCGCTCAATCTCCAGTTTCTTTTCAAGTTGCGCACTCAGATCCATCTTACTAACCACCTTGCACACGGGCAAATCGTCCGGATTCGAGTTCCCAAACTCGTCGAGCGTGCCCGGCGTGATCATGACTAGGTGATGCGTCGTGCGGTCGAAGGATCGGAGCACATCTTTAAGGCGGGCGTTGGGTCGGAAGACGCCGTTGTCGTCGACGTAGTCTATGTAGGTGCCTTCGATGGCGTTGTCGAAGGTGAAGTGGTCTGAGAGGGAGTGCCGTTGGACATCTTTTTTGTAGGTTTTGTGGCGCACGGTAGTTTGGGGGAGGAGGCGCGCGGCGTAGGGGAGGAGGAAGGGCGTTTGGAGGCGGAATGGGGTGGGTGTTGCGGGGGTGGATGCTACGAAGACGCGGTAGAGAGCGCGGGAGGTGGCTGTGAGGTGGTATCGGGACATTTTAGCTAGACGAGCTGATAAAGGAGTGACTGAAGGAGAAATCAGGACGGCTCTGGTGATATGTGTACTGTGGGATTGGAGAATTCGAAATGGCCTTCTCAAAAGTCAAAACTTAGAAGCTGCGGAGCATGGGCCACCGACAGGGCGAGCAGGTGCACGTCCCCCAACCAGTCGTTCACTGACTCCGCTTGCTCGCTGGAGGTACGACGTCGACAGCCTGGTGTAAACCTCCAGTCCACTATGATACGCGACAGACAACCCTTTTCACCTTGTGTACTTGGCCCTCCACTGTTCTACTTACCGCCATGACGACCCCGCTTGCAGATTACCTCTCCGCGCTGGAGGCACGCGATGCGCGTGAGAAGGCGCATGAGAATTACATTAATGCTTGTGGGTTTCCGAGTTTTATCTTCTGAGGGACGAGAGGACTGACGAATATTACATAGTCACCAAACTCGCCGACCGGACAGCCGCGCAGGCAAAGCAGAACAAATCCACGCCTTCACAACCCGACCCGGAACCCGCATCCTCCACAAAGTCCCTGCGAGGCAAATCCGCAGCCATCGAACCCAGCGCCCCCAGCAGTCTTGCCCAGATCCGCGCCGAACTAGCCACCACGCAGAAGACGCGCGGCGATCTCGAGACCAAACTCAGCGCCGCGACCGCCGAGCTCTCCGCCTACAAGCAGACGGACGCCGAGCAGAAGAAGCGCATCGCCATCCTGGAGAGCTCGAAGACGCGGTTAGAGCGCCGCATGAAGGACCGCGTGGATGAGCTGAAGGGCAAGGGAAGGTTTGTGGAAGATGTGCAGGACGAGATGGTGGCTTTGACGTTGCAGCTGAATATGGCGGAGCAGGAGAAGGAGAAGTTAAGGAAGGAGAACGAGGAGTTGACGAAGAGGTGGGTGAGGAAGATGGAGGAGGAGGCGGCGAGGATGAATGATCAGATGGGGTGGCAGGATAAGAGGAAGAAGTGAAGGACTATATATAGTCCGGGCACGTCTTGATGATTAGAGTGCCACCTGAGAACGCCTTTTGACGCATGTTTTTTGGCTCTTGGTTGAAGGTCAGGTCCAAGTTATGAAAGCTGGATTTGACAGACCGCGGGAATGCTACAGCAGTGGACCTAAGTTTGGTTCATTATATACTTGCTTCGTAGTCAAAACACACGCAGAGTAATTCCATTCTTGAGATCATCATACTCTTCAATCCCTCAATCCCTCATTCATCTCGCAATTGAATTCGGATACAAAGTGCGTTTGCTCCTCGCTGATGCCTGCCTGGTCTTGGCGCAATAGAGCTCCCCACGTCACTTGAAGCTCTTAACTTCTCCACTACCACACCACAGCCTTGCCTACTGAACCTCCCACACCGTCTTCCACGATGGGGACCGCACTCAAGACCTGGGGTAAGCTCAACAACCTCTCCCATCATGCCAGCAGAAATTCACCACCTTGAACTACCCCACCATCCACCATACTAACCCACCCCAGAGCTCGAGAACTCCATAAAGCTCGTCGATGCCACCAAAGACGCGCTCTACACCTACGACTCGACCTCACAAAAAGCCATAAACGCCGCCAAACCATGGCGCACCGACGCCAACTACTTCACCTCGGTGCGCATCTCGGCCGTTGCCTTGCTAAAAATGGTCATGCACGCGCGGTCGGGCGGCTCCCTAGAAGTCATGGGCCTCATGCTAGGAAAAATCGAAGACAAAACCTTCGTCGTGACCGACGCCTTCCGGCTCCCCGTCGAAGGAACAGAAACCCGCGTCAACGCCCAGGACGAAGCGAACGAGTACATGATTACGTTCCTGGAGCGGGCTCGGGAGCAGGGCCAGATGGAGAATGCGGTGGGGTGGTATCATAGCCACCCCGGCTATGGATGCTGGCTTTCGGGCATCGACGTCAATACGCAGAAGACGCAGCAGACGTTCCAGGACCCGTTCCTCGCCGTCGTCATCGACCCCGATCGCACCGTGTCGGCGGGGAAGGTCGAGATTGGCGCGTTTCGGACGTATCCTGATAGCCATGTGCTGGAGAAGGAGAAGGCGGGGAAGGGAGGTGCCGGGGAAGATGGCTTTCAGACGATTCCGCTGGGGAAGATCGAGGACTTTGGCGCGCATGCTGATCAGTATTATGCCCTGGAGGTGTCGCATTACAAGTCCTCGCTCGACGCGAAGATCCTGGAGGCGCTGTGGAATAAGTACTGGGTCGGCACGCTGTCTTCGTCACCGCTCATTTCGAACCGCGATTATGGTACCAATCAGATCAATGATCTGGCGAGGAAGTTGGCGCAGGAGAACGGGGCGTTGAAGAAGAGGGGCGCGTGGGGTGCGGAGACGAAGGGGCAGTTGGCGAAGCTCGGGGGTGCGGGGAGCAAGATCGCGAGGGAGGAGGAGATGGGGTTGTTGAGTGCGAAGGTTAAGGAACAGGTTTTTGGGTTGGCGAATGCTGAGGCCGCCCAGGGTGGGAATGAGGTCGAGATGAAGAGCTAGGGGTGACGGATGGTGGTGTTGCGTGGGATGTGATATGATTCAATGGATACAGCATGGCTAGGCGTTCGGCGTCAGGGGAATAGTATGGTTAGACGCCCATATGAGGCTCGCATGGGTTTCACGAGGCTTCAACGGGGAAGCATATACCGACATACTGGTCATAGACCGGTCAAACAAGGAAATACAAGACTTCAACATGGATATATTGTGAACAGACCCCCTTCTACATATGATACAGATCGCAAAGTCCAACATCCATACAATATTCATACAGTCGAAGGTCCCTAATCCTACTCTATGCCTTACTCTTCGTCTTCGCCTCCGGCTCCTCGATCTCAACTTCCTCCTCTACAGGCTCCCCCTCTTCCAACCCCCCCATCTCAGCAGTCAATCGATCGACCTGCTCCTGCATCTCCTGCGCAAAATCCTGCTCCTTGACCGCACCCCCCGAGTTGCCCTCCAAGATACACACTTCCGCCCTCGCCATGTGAAGCTCATGATGCGCCCTGAACAGCTCCAGCTCCTCGCCTGACACCTCCGTCCTCAAACTGCTCGCAAGCTCCTGGTACTCCTCGGCACCCGCCTCGTCTCCGCGGTGCTTGCATGCGTCGCGCCTGTTCTCTGCGGCTTCGGCCTGGAGTTTGAAGTCCTGGTAGATGATATCGCGCCAGCGGACGCGCGTTTCGTAGAGCGTAACAGTTGCCTTTTGGCGCTCTGCAGTGTCACGGATGTTGGCTACTTCGGCCTCCAGGTCGTTGTACTCGGCCTCGAGGGGGTCGGGCTTGGGCAGCTGTGCGCGGCGGAGATCTTTTGCTTCGGCTGCGAGTTCATAGACGGAGATTTGGAGGCGGGTTTTCTCGGCGCCGCTGGGGAGCTTCTGGGCGGCTTCGAGGCGGTTGTGGGCGACGCTTTCGTAGGTATCGGGGCGTAGGGCTTCGCGGTCTTTGGGGTTGGCTTGCACGAGGTTGCTGAATTCCCGCCAGCCGGGGATGCGGAGGAGTTCGTAGGGAGCGACGGGGTTGACGGTGCCTCGGTACCGGTGGTGTGTGAGGTCTTCTTGGTGGTGGAGAAGGATGTTTTTGAGGGCGGAGCGCTCGATGATGACGCGGGAGAGTTCCAGGAGGTCTTTTACGTCGACTTCTTCCCACGTCAAGGCTTGTCGCCGTCGGTTCATCCTCTCGAGCGCTTGTTCGAGGAGGGGGCGGTTCGTTCCTGTCACTAGCAGGCTTCGTCCCTTGCCTCTTTCTCGGTCGTGGAGATCGAAGATGTGGTTTAGGAGGCAATGTGACGGGCTCTCGATTTCGATGGCGTTGTCTACGATGATCAATTCGCCCTTGCGAAAGCGGTATGACAGCGCTGTCCGCCATGCGAGGTCGTACACTTTCTTTGGCAGATCGGTGGAAAAGTCGCGGGGTTTGGGTCCGTGGGATACACCTCCACCTCGCAGCATGGGCGATTTCTTGTCTCCTAGACGGGCACGACCAGAACCCTTCTGCGGCCGAATCTTCCTGGCCGAGCCGTGGACCTCCCATCTTGTCTTGGTCGATGCTGTGCCCAACCGCGTGCTGTCTCCTTCGAATATGACGGCGCGATGCAGAATGTCTTTTCGCGTGGGGAGGTGGAGGTGGTTTGCTGGGTATCTTTCGAGGCGGAGGGGCTCTAGAGAGGGGAATCGGTGTATTGTCGCCAGGACACTCTGCTCGGAGAGAGGCTTGATGGGGACGAATCCATCGGCGGACGTGGTTATCGATGAGACGGCGGTTTGCGAGGATGTGGACGTGGTAATTGAGCGGGCGGGGGAGGTCGACAGCGCCTTCTGGGGTGATATCAGGTTGAGATTGCTCAATTGATATGTGACGCCGCGCATCGGCCGTGCTATCCTCGTGGAAGCCATGCCGTCGTGGTGCTTCGAGGCGACGTCGCGGAGCTTTCGCGGAGATCAGATGTCGTGGAAAAGTTGCAGGGGTCTGTGCGCCAAAAGTCGTCTTCGTCTTCATGCACGTCGTACCTCGAACTCGTCAGTCCACCCATCAGTCGCCATGGCGTCGGTCAAGCCGTCCGTAAGGCAGTTCAACGCGTGTCTAAGATGCGTGCGCCAGACTTCCTCCCTCAATGGCACACCACGCCGTTTCCTCTCATCATCGGCCGCTGCCCGTGAAGAGCTTCAGACCCAATCCACGACACCGCCGCCGCCGCCTCCACCAGCTGCCGAGCCTGTAGATAACGCGAAAGAGACGAAATCAGCCAAGGAGGTTCCCGAGTTCATGCAGAAATGGGGTGAATTGGACCCGAACACAGTGGAATGGAAGCGCGATGAGCGCCGTCTCGTCCGAAGAGAAGGAACGCAGCCTGTTGGGTCCCGTCGTCGCCGTGCCGTACTGCATCGATCCGCCATGAACAAGGCTGAAGAAGTCCCTTTTGACCAGCTGCCGTACCAATGTTTCCAGGAGGCGCGCAAATTCCTGTTGGAGGACCGCCAGGAGAAGCTCAAGGAGATCGAGACGCAAAGTCTAAGGATCAGAAACGTACAGGACCAGGATGCGGCTGTCAGCGGTGGCTCAGCGGCGAAGGAGACGCGATTGAGGAGCATGCGGAACCATCTGCAGGAGCTGATCATTTTGGCCGACATCAACGACCCTATGGTTAAGAAGAAGTTTGAGGACGGGCAGAGTATGTTGTATCAAGTCACATGCGAAGTTAGTAGCTGATGAAGCAGGCGACATGAATAAACCCATCTACCGCTACCTCGCCGACCAGAAATGGCGCAAGTACAAGCGTCTCGTCCTCGAGCAGCGTATCTCACAGATGAACATCGTCCCCGACCTCCTGTCCCATTTCGATCCCATCGCAGACGTTGATCTTGGTTTCGGTCGCAAAGACGTACACCCAGGCGAGTTTGTCGACTCAGCGCTCAGCGAGCAGATGCCGCGACTCACGGTACAAACATTTGAGCCTGGAGAGAAACTGGTCACCGTCGTGGTGGTGGATGCCGATGTACCTGTGCCGGAGAAGGATAGCTTCACGAACCGCTGCCATTTCATCGCTTCCAACATCACCATCTCGCCTTCACAGACCTCTATCCCGCTGATTAGGATCGGCCACGAGGACAGAAAGACGGAAGATGTAGTGGCGAAGAAGATAGTAATGCCATGGATGGCACCTTTTGCCCACAAGGGGGCGCCTTACCATCGTCTTGCCGTGTTTGTACTTGAGCAGCATGAAGCCAAGGCCTTGGATGTAGGTCTAGTCGCCAAGACAAAGCGGGATAACTACAACTTTAAGGGCTTCGTTGATAGGCACAAGCTGAAGCCCATTGGAGCTACACTATTCAGGACGAAGTGGGACGACAGTATGCCGGGTGTGATGGAGAGAGCGGGTCTAGCGGACCAGATCAACGTCCAGTTCAAGAGAAAGAAAGTCGAGCCGCTACCGCACAAGAGGAGGACTGAGCGCATGCGGTAGACTCCGTACCAACACTGTAGAATATGCTTGGGCTTGCGCTTGCGCGGTTGTAATCTGTGAGTGTACAATACCATTTACTTCAATGTACCATAATCGTCAAGCATACTCGGGCCTCATCGGTTGCTCAAGCAGGTGTAGTTATTTTACCGTCGAATCTCTAGTACCCGCCTCTCTGTGATTATACATTGAACGTATTTCACATATTAACGTCGTCTTTCATCCATACGAAGGTGGCTAGTTCTCTCTGGTGACCTCCTTCCGCCTGACCGCGACTCCCGTGCCTTCCCTTTCCTCCCAACTAGCGCCAGTCAACACCTCACCTCATTTCTTCACATCGCTTCTCAGCATCTCTTCTCAGCGTCACATTTCGACCGCCAAAATGCCCTCGAAAGCCGCACGCTTCATGCCCACTGTTGCGCCTCCACGCGAGGCGATCGCGTTTGCGCTTGCTATAGTGAAGGCTACCCCGGCTGGCATGAGCGCGAAAGGTGAGAAGACCTCATCTCGAAGCATACAAGATACTGACGGAAATAGACTATGCGCTCAAGCTTCGCGATCATCTAAGGCCCGGACAACTGGATTTGAGCGACTCAGAGAAAGGACGCTACCTCGATGTCGTAAGCTACCAACAACAGCGAATTGGAGATCTGGAGAAGCAGATTCGCGAGCTCCAAGCGCAAAACATCCAGCTCGAGAGAATGGGCTGGCTGAACATCCAAGACGATACCGCCGCGCCAGCTTCCACGGGAAAGCGCAAGAGGACTGCACCGCCGCACAAATCGAGTCGTGTGAAGCCGGTGCATCAGCCCGGCAGCGTTGAGGAGAGCATGGAGGTAGACTTCAACATACTAGAAGGGCTCGGTGAAGGCAAGCATGCATTGTAGTCTGTACAAAGCACCGCTGATTGTGAGCAGATGGCACAGCTCTGATGGAGCAAACCTGGACGTTCCAGAAACTACTCAGACACCCAGACTCGGACCCGAAAGCTGTGTGCTCTAGCCTAGTTGGCATGACGCGTGCCCTGGGTCGTGTTGTTTCCCAGATTGCCCGATGCTACGACCGGCTCGCAACCCGCACCATCTCCAAACCCAACCTAACGGCAGCTCACGACAAGAGCGAGTTGTCGTGTGCAATCCTTGTCTGTTCGCGAATCTTCGCGATGATTCTGTTCGGCCTTGAGAGCCTCAACGATGACAGTCCTGGCACACGTCTTCCAGGGTTGGTCGTCTTTGAGTGCGTGAATACATTCTCAACCGCGCTCGATGCTATTGAACTGTCAGCTCGTCAATCTGTGATGACTGCGACATCCTCAACGAAGAAGACGCCTGGTTCAAAGTCGGATAGTCTTAAAGATTCACTTGCAGCCCGTGGTATTGCGCAGTTCCTCCGGACTGTGATTGGAGCTTTGGAGAAGGACCATCCGCTCCATCAAGATCTCTTTGACGGCTTTGCATTCGTCTTGTTCGAACGAGTGAGCAAACGACTCTACTACACCGTGTTTGGCCGCCACCGTAGTGCTACGATTGAAGGGGACATGACTGCTCTACCGTCCAATCCTGCAGACCGCACTCGACAGGAGATGGAGTCGCTGGCCATCAGGCTGGAGGTGAAGGCGCTAATGCTCATCCTCGAACGAGTCATGGATCGGGCTCCAAACCACATGAACCCGACCCAGTCGATGAATCGTGCTCCAACCAAGCGGACTCTGAGCTTCAAGAACCTGCCAGCGAGCCGGACGCGACTCAGTCCGTTTGCGAAAGACCGACTCCAGCGGACGCTTGTGGCCTGCATGTTTGGCGACAAAGTCGACGATCCATTGAAGGACCTACTCACCAAGCCCGCGCAGCTCGCTCCACTTCCAGCGTTGCCGAAAGTGACCGACAAGACGGTGGAAGAGTGGTACCAAGACAGGGTGTGGGAGTTGGTCGGATGGGATATCATGGCTCGCGAAACGGAGTGGATGGATGGAAGGAATGCGAGGAGATGATTCATCGCACATGGTACGGAGGGACCTTGAAATAACTCGAATGATATACTGTGGGCGTTTGGATCGGGCGTTTAACGAAAATGGCTGCAATACATTCATGTGTCAAAACTCGGGAATGCTTTCCAGTTTCTCATGTTGAAGGCGTCTCAACCCTTTCTCTTCTATCCGGTGGGCAGAACACTATCTGAGGAGATATATCAGTCACGCTTCATATACCTCGTGCAGCCTGAAATGGATTCACGTGTACGCTGCAACCAAATAGCGAGATTAGATATTATCCAATATTATATACGTCCCTCGTCCTTTTCCTCATCAATCATAACCATCACCATCACCATCACCCCATCCCTCTACGCCGAGACAACCTTAATAAACCCCTCAAACTGCGCCGCAGGAGCAGCCGAAGGCGGATTCGCCTCATCAACGGGCAAATTCAACAACTTCGCAGCGATAAAATCCTTCGTCGCGCCGCCACTCCCCCCACAGGTCGGCTCCTGATAATAAAAGCCCCAAGTAGTCTGATTCCTCGCGCCCAAATACACGCCATCCAGCCTCTTCCCGTCGACCTCCAGATAATACAACTCGGCCGCATACGTCGCCTCGCGGGCATCAACCAGCAGTTGGGCGGCATTCGAATTCGTGCTGATGCGCGCGACGGAGTTGCCATGCGTGATGTTCCCGTTCTTGCAGCGGAAGTACGACGACGAGGTGTAGTAGGACGACGGGCGGAAATCGGCGCCGAGTTGCTCGCGCTGCAAGCCGCCCCAGGGGACGCTGAAGTAGCGGAAGAGGAGGTTGGAGGCGGAGGCTTCGTCCGGGGTGGAGATGAGGAGTTGGATGTCGCCGGTTACGTCGGCGGAGGGGGTGCGGATCCAGTTCGGCCAGGATGTGCAGGTTCCTGGGTAGGCGACGGGGATTGGGGTTGCGGAGGGGAGGGCGGTGGTTAGGGGGGCGAGGAGGAGGGTGAGGAGGGGGGTTAGGGGGGAGGGCTTCATTTTTGGGGGTTGGGATTGTGGGTTGGTGGGGTGAGGTGAGGTGGAGGAGATGGTATGGTAGGGTAGGGTTTGAGAGGATGTGGAGTGTGGATAGAGATATTAGAAGTAAAGTGTGGATAGAGATCCGAGTGAGACGAAGAGGGAAAAAGTAAAAGTCGATCCTACCATTCGTATTTATACCAGAGTCTCCCATTGCTTTCTCGCACGAGGCTGTTCTAATATACCCAGGCATGGATGGCTCCTGTACCGCTCCGTCAGCGTCGAGCTATAAGCTTACTGTTTTCATCTTTGGGTCCAACGCTGGTCCCCGTTAGATCGGTTTATATATGATAATGTAAGCCCAATACGAAGAGTCCCTACTAGCTAACCAGCATTCCCCTCGGCAAATTTCTAGGAACCGCTCAGCCTCATGTAACCTTAATTTGACCGCAGGTTTTCTACCGTAGATGATCTCTAGGGTACAGGGCTAACGCGTCTAGAAGGATGGGTACGGGGACGGGGGCTGAAAGGGCGGTGCGCCGGGAAAGGAGGAAATGTGCCGGCGGTTGGACTTTGGTGTTGACTGAAGGCCGGGGAGAAAGATTTTGGCGCGCGGTTTTTGTACGAAAGGGCCGGTGTCTAATCTACAGAGGAGTTTGGGGTCTAGAGCCGTATTTTGGTCTAAGCGAGCCGCGGTCTAGAGTCTGGAGAGGCCGGAGACGGGTAAATCGGGCAGGTGAGTAGGGAGGTGTAAGCTGGGCAGGGGCTGGAGAACATAGACAATTGAATTTTTTACAGGACGAGGCGGATTTTTTGGATGCCTCTTTGAGCCTTGAAGTGAGTCGATAGCGGAACTTGTGTTGTGACGGGCATTCAGAGAAGACGCCCTACACCGCTTAATAACATGAAGAAAGGAAGTAGCGAGAGGCTGTAGTATGACTACGTAGGCGGATGTAGTTCTTCATAGTTCAGGTCAACAACGTTGGCACTGTACTGTGATGAACGTTGGGGAAGAACGCGGAGTGAAGGAATATAATCACGTGCGAGTTGCTAAGCGACGATTACCAGGGGCTTGTGCTGCAGGTCTCATGTTCTCTCATCTGGCGTTTACCGACACTCATCATCACCTTCCCATGGCTAAAAATCCTGACTCTCCCGCTCGATGCGACTTACCTACCGCAGCACGACATTTGCTAGCTATATGACACCCGTCGCCTAAGGCAATCATCACGCACCATGCGCATCTCAAGGCTGCATCTCCCTGGCTCCAGTGAATCAACGATGCTTGTCAGCCAGCACTTGGTCGGAAGGCTCCACGAATGGCCAGCCTCAACGACACACTTCTTGATCAAGACGACTCTCTCCTCCTGTAACGACGATCCGGGAAGGATATTCGGTCCTAGCTGCAGGCCCGAATCCATTTCCAGATTCAGACTGCTCACGGGGCTCGCTGTCTCGCAAACTGCTACCCCAAGATCTTTTGCCGTGAAGGAGATCCAAACTGCTTGCGTATCGTATCACTGCTCGGCTGTTGTCGTTGCGCGGGCGAACTCGCATTCACGTGGTGCTAGCTCACCGAGGTCGGCAGTACTCGCTTGAAAGGCGTACTTAACACTGGCACATAAACAAGACTGCTGCGACGTCTCCTACCCATGGTTTCTAGCTAGCGATTTTCATCTGTCAAAATGTCTTCAACAATTCGCGTAGCGATGCTCAACGCCGATTCTCCAGTCCCTAACGTCATTTCCCGCTTTGAGACGTACGGCCATATGTTCCACGAATTATTGGTCGCAGCTGCGTCCCGCATTCATCCGGACGTTAGAATCGAGTCTACGTACCACGATGTCGTGCAGATGCAGTATCCCGAATCTTTAGCTGATAGTGACGTCGTCTTGATCACTGGTTCCGCTGCTTCAGCTTACGACGATGTGGAATGGATCCGTCGACTCGACGGCTACGTATCGGATGTTTATACTCGACATCCACACGTTAAGATCTTCGGGAGCTGTTTCGGTCACCAGCTAGTCTGCCAGAGTTTGTTGCGCCCCTACGGTGTGCGGGTGGAGAAAGATCCCAATGGTTGGGAACTGGGTGTGAAGGAGATTGAGGTCGAAGATGGCTTCCGCAAGGCACTTGGAAAAGGGACACAGAGCCATTCAAATAGCCAAGAATGTGATGGAATTCCCGAGACAATGCGAGTGCAGTTCATTCACGCCGACCATGTCAGGATACCTTCGCTAGATTCTCTACCGGACTCGTGGTTAATGATGGGCCAAACAAAGCATTGCGCAGTTCAAGGCGCCTACGAGCCTGGCAGGGTCCTCACCATGCAAGGGCACTTTGAGTTTGATCTCTGGATCAACACAGAGATTATAGAGGTCTTTGGTGCAACTTGGAAAGAGGACGTTCTTGAGCAGGTTTTGAATTCCATCGACGCGGACGACGATTCCGAAGCAGCAGCAGAGATGGTTATACGATTTTTGCTGGAGAAGGGTTCCAATAGGATGTATAAAGTAGCTGATGGTCTACTGACACCGCCACGAGACAACATGCAGGACTAGTGGCGTGTGTGCGGCCGAACAGCACAATGTGCATCTATCGGATTTCCCCTGGGTGAAAGAGGAGCCTTTCAGTTTCTTTCGATCGATTGGTTCCTATTCGCGGCGTCTCCACTTCGGACGTCAGCACACGGCCGCTCTCCGAAAAAGGTTCAGTTATCCGAGTCACCTCCAATACTCGCGCCCATTCTGCGCCATCTCAGAGTCTTTCTTGTACTCAATCGACGGCTGCAATATGACGGCCTCTTTCGCCTCGCTTCCTATAGTTGACGTTGGCGCTCTGCAAGCGCCCAATTGTTCGGCCATCGACGCCGATTATTTGAGCAAACAACTCTATGATGTCTTTTTAGCCACGGGTTTTGCGTACCTTGTCAATCTGCCTTTGAGTTTTGAACATGAACAGATCTTTGGGCTAGCACACGACTTTTTCACATTGCCCATGGACGAGAAATGAGGCTGGCGAAAAAGTCATTCTGCTCTAGCCACCAAGCACATACAGAGGTATGCAGGACACAATTATAGATCTGTGTCATAACGCCTCGAGATATTTCCCTACGCAGTCACATCTCGCGTCTGACAATCTGATAGAAGGATTCGAGATCGGAAACCCCAGAGCCAACCGTGCATCGTCATTGAAGACGCAGAAGGTCAATCTAACAGAATCCAATGTATGGCCGGATAAACACGACTTTGGCAGCCGCGAACAACTCGAGCAGGCGTACAACGAGTTGCAGGCTCTCGCATCACAGCTACTTTCACTACTAGCTATATCACTCGGTAAATATGCTGGCTTCTTCTCTTCGTAGCTAGACGACTCACTGAGTACTCTTCGACTTTTACACTACCCTCCCGCGCAAAAACAGCCCACGCAGAGGAAACCGGACTCTACCCAGTTGAGTGAGTATATCCAGGACTTGTATGATGCGTTGCTAACAGACTTCGCAGGCTGCACACCACACACAGACAGTGGCATCCTCACGCTCTTACATCAAGGTACCACCGGCGGACTCGAGGTTCTCAATACATCCGGTGAATGGGTTCCGGTGCCATACGTTCCCGCTTCTATCGTCGTCAACATCGGCGACTTGATGGCTACCGTGTCAGGCGGACGATTTACTGCAACGATGCACCGTGTGCGAACACCACCTAGATCGTCTACATCAGATCATGGGCTCGGAAGATTCAGCATCCCCTTCTTCTTTGAGCCGGGCGAGGCCTGCGTAGTTGTTCCTGTGGACGGTGACGAGGCAGGTGTGGTGTATGGTGAGCATTTGCGCAAAGAAATGGCTACATGGGTCAAGTTCCAGAACGATAGTGGCTATGATACTGGTACGACAGAAGAGATGTGATGTCTGGTTGCTTAAACCATGAGCTTCGACAACACAGCCTTACACGCGCATCGGGTGCCATGTTGCACATAAAGCTCTTCTGGTACAATCGTCTATATGCACTAGCATGGATGGTGTTTATGGATAAAAAGCAAACATGTTCACGACACATCTGATCACTCGACCCTTTTTCTTGCTCAGGATTACGAACTAAGCACTACCCAATTATACATAGCAGCAACCGGTGAGGACCCGGCTGAATCAATGATGCAGCATCATTGTGGCACATTCTTCACATGAACTCGTTCCACGCATCATGCTCATCTATATCGGCACACGCATCTCACCCTTTGCTCAATATATCACCCCACAAGTACATTTATCACACTAGTCCGAAGTGTCATCGCAATGTCGGTGAACCCGAATTCGCGCCACTACCCCCGCAGTGCCTAGCCTCGTACGGCTTGTCGCCCCTACAACGCCATTCGCCAGGATGCTCTCAGCTCCTGCGGTCCATCCCGCCTGATCAGATGCGAGATAATCAGATTAAAGCACAGCCTTGCTCCTAGAAATCCTACTGCAATCTCAGAACCGACCGAGAATACAAAAGACAAAAGGTCCAACGGAGTCCGCATTGACCACATAGGCGAGGAAGAGGCAAAACGCCACGCCCAACACGAGCTACGGACAAAAACTTCTCAGGCTTGGGAGCAGAACAGGCCTTGGCGATCAATCAGCCCATCCTACGCCAGTGTGTAAATACTAATATTAAAACATTTGATCGTCCCCGTCGTCCTTCAACTTCGAGTTGATCTATTTTCGCGTCGATCCTGCCATTAGCCGGGTCACTGGAACTCCTTTGACCCTCGAAGATGGCTGCCTACTACGACAAAGAGAAAGAGAAGGATGTGGTGCCAGGTGCGGACGAGCAGAGTCAGGACTCGGATGGCTTGGTAGGGAAGAAGTCGCCTGGTGTGTTGCGCATTGAGGCTTTGAGCGCACACATGTCCACAAACGATCGAATTGCCATCTTCTTTGGTGTCTTTTTGATTGCGTACGCATATGGATTGGATGGAACACTGCGGTATGCGTATCAACCGACTGCGACCTCGGACTTCGCGACGCATTCGCTGCTGTCAACCATTGGTGTTGTAAGATCGGTAGTTGCAGCTGCTGCTCAGGTACGCTCTGAAAAAAGTTCATCTAATAGCAATGCTAACGTGAATAGCCCACTGCTGCCAAAATCGCAGATGTCTTTGGCCGTGTCGAATTGATCATTGTCTCAATCGTCTTCTACATCGTCGGCACCATCGTAGAAGCAACCTGCCACAATGTCCAAGGCTTTGCCGCTGGAGCTTTTCTCTACCAGATTGGATATACCTGCGTCATCCTTCTAGTCGAAGTGATTGTTGCCGACACAACATCTCTACGCTCTCGTCTCTTTTTCTCCTACGTCCCAGCCGCTCCCTTCATTATCAACGCCTGGGTATCCGGTGACGTCTCCAAGGCCGTCATAGCCAACGCGGGATGGCGATGGGGCGTCGGCATGTGGTGCATCATCTATCCCGCATGTGCACTTCCATTGATTCTCTCCTTGATGTGGGTGGGAAGGAAGGCGAAAAAGTCTGGTTCTCTAGACCAGTACAGGACGCCTTTGCAGATCTATGGATGGCGGAAACTGGCCGTGGGCCTATTTTGGCAGCTCGATGTCATCGGTCTCATCTTGCTCATTGCGGTGTTTGGCTTGATCCTCACTCCGTTGACCCTCGCTGGCGGCATCAGCACGAAGTGGTCACAAGGCTCCATCATCGCACCGCTAGTCATCGGCATTTTATGTATCCCAGCTTTTGTTTGGTGGGAGAAGAAAGCACCGCACCCTCTCGTGCCATTTCACGTAAGTATTTCCATCACGTCTTTGCCTCTCATCTCACACTCTGCAGCTCCTCAAAGACCGTGCTGTCTGGGGCGCCCTCGGGATAGCCACATTCCTCAACTTCGGTAAGATCCATAACTCCATGCTGACTTCGTTTCACCCATCTAACACCACACAGCATGGGGAATGCAAGCCGATTACCTCTACTCGGTGCTCGTGATCGGCTTCAACGAGTCAGTCAAATCCGCCACTCGCATCACATCTCTCTACAGCTTCGCCTCTGTTATCACGGGCCTGCTTCTCGGGCTCGTGGTCTACCGCGTTCGTCGCCTCAAGCCCTTCATCCTCTTCGGCACCTGCCTCTTCATGGTAGCTTTCGGCCTACTCATCCACTACCGCGGCGGAACAGGCCAAGCATCACACAATGGGCTCGTCGCCGCTCAAGTCCTGCTTGGTATCGCTGGAGGCTTCTTTCCGTACCCTGCACAGGCCAGTATCCAAGCAGCAACCAAGCATGAGCACGTCGCTGTCATCACCGGTCTCTACCTCGCATGCTACAACATTGGCTCTGCGTTCGGCAACACCGTGTCAGGTGCCATGTGGACCCAACTCGTCCCCCGTGAGCTTTCGGCCCGGATTTCGAACCAAACGCTGGCGGCGCAATGGTATGCGGAACCTTTGCTGCTCATAGCTACCAACCCTCCCGGGACTCCTGAACGCGATGCTGTTATCGAGGTTTATAGACACGTTCAGCGTCTGCTGTGCATCACTGGCATTTGCATTACCGTTGTGCTCATCTTCTTTGCTTGCGTGATTAGAAATCCGAAGTTGGGTGATGAGCAGAGTCTTCCTGATGCTGAGGAGAGGAAGTTGTCGGAAGTACAGCACGAGGGGGAGAGCGGGAAGAGCAAGCTCGCGGCATTTTGGAGGCGCTAAGATGGCCAGTCTCGGGTAGATGCTTTCTTTAGTTTGAAAAGGGGGGGATCCTTGGTTTGATGCGATGGAGAGAAGCCTATACTTGTGCATATGACCCTTCCGGTCATGATATCTTTAAATCTCAAAAGTGTTGAAACCGATCCGAAGCCCTGTAAACACGAATCTAGTATAGCTTATCTAGGGTATATTCAGCACCGTATCCTTTTATAGTTTCGTCGTTCATGGATATGGGCTAACACGATTCATTTAGTAGCCTTTATATCTCAAAAGTACTAAAACTAATCCTATGCCCTGTAAACATAAATCTAGTATAACCTATCTAGGGTATATTCAGCACTATATAGTCTTGTAGTTTCAGCGTTTATAGGTGTAGGCTGCCATGATTTAGTTAGTGGCCTCAATATCGTAGAAGTGTTAAAACTAACTATTAGCCCTATAAATACAAATTCTGTATAGTTTGTCGAAGGTATCTTCATTATCGCATGTTATTATAGTTTCAACTTTCACAGATAAAGGCTACCACGATTCAGATAGTCGCCTTTACACCTTAAAAGCGTTAAAAATAGCTCTTCACCCTATAAACGCAAATCTTGTATAGCTTGTCGAGGGTGTATTCACTATCGCATGCTATTATAGTTTCAGCTTTCACAGGTATAGGCTACCACCACTCAGATAGTAGCCTTAACACCTCAAAAGCGTCAAAGATAGCTCTTAGCCTTATAAACACAAATCTCGTATAGCTTATCAAGGGTGTATTTATTATCGCATGCTATTCTAGTTTTAACCTTTACAGATATATGCTACCGCAAATCAGATAGTGGCCTTTACACCTTAAAAGCGTTAAAAATGACTCTTCGCCCTATAAACGGAGATCTCATATAGCATGTCGAGGGTATATTCGTTATCATATACTCTTGTATTTCCAATGTTCACAGATATTGGCTACTATAATTCAGTACACTTTGAGAGTCTGGATAGGACTTAATCCACTGCAACCTGGCTTTCTTCTGGGCTCTGTACATCTGCCAAAGAGATTTCAGAGTGCCTGTGAGGCAAGCGCCGTTGTGGTCAACTGCTCGTGTCACCATGGATCCCCAAGCGTAATGCTGTGCTTCCAGCATCTTGGTCTCCCAGTCTTCATATGGCTCAGCCCGAATCATAAACATCAATGTCCGATGAACCAGAGGAATCATCTCATTATTGATCCAGCCCTTCTAGAAGGTAATCTCTGCCCTTGATACACTCGGAAGGATGGCGTCCGGCCAATTTTTGATTGCCGGTTTGTCCGGAACTGGTGGTGGTGCAATCAGAGAATTCCTGGGAAATAAATTAGCATAGTTGGAAAAATTCTCTTGACACGGACGGACGCACGAGGAAATTTGTAAACCGATTGAAATTCAAGCTACATATCCATACTGCTGCTTGCCGTAATCCATCAGGAAGACCTACTCTTCAATGGAGTTCTTGAGAATGTTGTGAGGAGGCCTGTCGTCTGGTTCCTCTAAATCCATTTTCTGCATCAGGATTTCCCGCAAATGTTGCACTGCCTGCGTATGTCTCCAATCCGTATGCTCGACCTTCTGAATCCTCAGATACTCGAAATAGGCTTTCTAGTTGTGCGTCTTGAGCTTCTTCTTGGACGCTTCCTGCTCATCTGGATCATCCCCGTAGGTGAGATTGAACTTCTAGACCGCGACTTGGAAGTTGTCGTCGGTGGGCTGCCAGGTGTCAGCATCGGTCGGCAAGATCCTAGTTGCACCTATAAATTGAAAGTTAGTATCTGGAGATGCACAAAGGACGAAGTCTGAATGTTAACTTACCGGATGGCGGAAGAAAGGGCAAACAACTATGTTCAACTGATGAATGGTTGAACCACAACCAGAGCAGCTGGTTTTGTTGCCGGCCATAACATATAATCCAAGAGCGTGGATGGCAGGTCAGACATACGCGTAGGCCTGGCCTTCCCATTGTGGGGTGAATGACCAGTCTCGCGGCCACGTTGCATATTCGTCGTGGTACTCTTGAGGTCCAAGAGGTAGACGTTAGAGCTTCCTGATTTTCTCATTGAACAATAGGTTTCTACATTGCTATGATTCTCCTGCGTCTTACGAGAGGCCTCATCGCAGCGCTTGGTGGGAATACTATCCCGTATACACCAACCTGGGGGGATACACGACAATATACAACTATCTTAAGCGCTTAGCATACATAGTAGTGTCGTATCTTAGACCCTATTCTTATAAACTCTATTACAGAAACCTCTAAAGCTTATTCTCTTACTATAGTAGTGATCTATATAAAAGCCGTACCACGATTTAGTTAGTAGCCTTTATATCTTAAATGCGTTAAAACTAACCCTTAGCCCTACAAGTACAATCTTGTATAGCTTGTCGAGGGTATATTCGTTCTCATATGCTCTTGTAATTCTAACATTCACAGAGATTGGCTACTATAATTCAGTACACTTTGAGATACCCATTGCGTAGAGCAACTGGCTAGAAAGGTGAGATCTGGTGAAAAATACAGTTCAACAATACCCCGTATACCTTACCCTGGGGGAATACAACGCACTATATACACGTCTTTAGGGTTACTTTGTGTAGCCATGTCACACCTTAGGTCGCATTCCCATGAAAAACTCTATTCCATGCAAGGCGTGAAATTGGCAAAGTCTGACTTGATGCAAAAACAAGTGAGAAAGGGAACGCATTCTGGGCAGGGGATGTGGGAAGTATTATTCCATTGGATCTATAGAGTCTATGGAAGGTGCACCTCCAGACCAAGTCGCCTGCCAATCCTCACGGCCAGTCAAATGAGCCATCTTCACTACTCTGGTCTTCGGAGAGCTGGTCTCCAGATAGCTCATCTTCGGAATAGAGCATATCTGAATCGCTGTTGGCTTCGGTGGATACGTTGCTATTGTCCGGGTCACGTTCTTGCTGCTGCTTTCGCCAATTCGCCAACGCCACTGCCACTTTCTCAGGAGCAGTAATGCCGTTCATTAGGCAAAACTGATGCACTCTGGCTTCTGGATCAACCAATCCAGACTCCTCTGTCGCTAGCAATGGCCGGAAGAAGTCTTTGGGCGTTTTCCCGTGGAACCATAGCCTGTTTTGGTTTCCAGAGGATTCTCCAGAGGTCGGTTGCCAGTCTGTTCGGAGGAAAGATGGCCGAGCGTCGATCTGGTTGCCAATCACCTGCAGAGAAGCTTGGATACCTGCTTCAGCAGCTGCTGATGCGGTCTGCTGGAGAGCTTCCAGATCATCGTCGAAATGGCTTTTTAGGTCCGCTGCTTTCTGGCGGAGGGCGGTCTTGGTCACGTCCTGGCCCTTCGGAAGAAGATCTGCAAATTCCGGTCTTGCGGATTGTATCATGCATAGCAGCCGGTTCAGGACGTAGGTGTTCTGGTTAGCCATTGCATAGCAAAATACAGCTTTCTCCTCCAGAGCTCCTGCCAATTCAGCTTCAGCCCTTTCTCTAGCATGCCGCTCGCCTTCTCGAAGCTGGCGTTGTTTTTGAACCTGAGCTCGAAGCCGGCTTATTTCTTCTGAGTCGACGTCGTGGCGTGCCTTCTCACCCTCTGGCGGTGAATCATCTGGAGAGTTGAGGCCTTGTATGAGGCTTTTCATAGCTAAAGTAAGTGTGAGCAGAGAGTATGTCCAGAGTCTAGTACGTCAGGATCAACTTACTTTTGGAGCTTGAAGCCCCTGGCCCCCCGCCAGCCTTGACTGTCGTCTTCTTTGCTGAAGTAGGTGTTGTGGACGTGGGCTTCTTCTTTGCTGGAATAGTTGTTGTGGACGTGGGCTTCTTCTTTGCTGGAGTAGGTGTTGTGGACGTGGGCTTCTTCGTTGCACGGAGTTTTTTGATGGGCGTAATTTCTGGCGTTGGCTCCTCAGTCTCATCTTGTGAGTCGTCCTTGTTCCGCTTGCTCTTCGGCGTAGGCGGAGTCTTGGTGGACAGTTTCTTTGGAGGGGGCTTCGTTGGCGCTGCTTCTGCTGCTGACGAGGACGCGGCGAGTGCTCTGCTCTTGGGACGCTTTTCGGCGCGAGTATTGGTGGCGGTGTCGTCTGGCTGTCTCTTCTGGCGTGGAGCCATCGCGGCGGTCGTCCTCGATCGATCGAAGGCTGGTGTAGGTAGGCAAATACGAAGGTTGGAGGGAGGGAGAAAGGGTAAATAGGAAGTTTGGAGGGGGGGGGGGAGGTTAAATAGAAGTGGAGAGCGAAGAAAAGTTGAAGTGAAAGCAGAAATTGGCTAGGCTAAGGCAACAGGCCACGTGATTCAATACAAACGCACAGCCCCGAAGTCGCTCGAGGTGAGAGAAGGAAGCGTTTGTTCGCAGCTTCGACCTGCTCCAATGCTGCTTATCTATTGGTCAGCCTCAAAAAGTGAGAGAGAAAAGCCATGATGAAGCTGTGTGAAGGCGCTAGTGGAAGCACTGAGAGAGTTGCGGTGAAGGTGCGGGAGTGAAAGGTTGATGTGAATGGTTTTCTCTTCGGAGCCATGGTGCGGTTAGTGTAGTCTGATCTGGGCTTGAGGCTTGGAAGAGAGATGTTGGAGGCGGACAGGGGAAGGAGAGGTGTGGTAAGTGAGGGCTTTGTATGGATCGCTACTAAGGTAAGAGAACGAGCTTTGGAGGTTTCTGTAAAAGAGTTTGTAGGAATAGGGTTAAGGATGCAACGCGAATATGCATGCTAAGCGCTTAAGAAGGTTGTATATTGTTGTGTATCCCCCTAGGTTGGGGTATACGGGATAGTATTCTCACCAAGCGCTCCGATGAGGGCTCTTGGAATTGGTCACGTGCAAGAGCATGCTCACCACTACTTTTCAAGCCCACTCCCACCGCCCACATGTTTACAGTTTTTGGTCTTTTGGGTTATGTAGAGGTTGACTCAGCGAATTGAGCGCCCCTAAGCCGGGATGCAGCGAATATGAGGGCGGTGTTCTCAAAATCTTTGGCCTTTTATTAGCAACCATTGAAATGCACCACGCTCAACTATTTGAGCCCGAATTCCTACGCGGCATATCTAGACTGTAGTGCATAATTCTCTAACATATAGAATTTAACTCAGCGAATCAAGCGCACCTAAGCCGGGACGCAGCGAATATAAGGGTGGTATTATAGAAATATTTATAACCTTTCACTAGGAACGCACCGCACTCTACTATTTGAGCCCGAATTTCCACGCGGCGCATCTAGACTGTAGCGCATAATTCTCCGATATATATAACTTAACTCAGCGAATTAAATGCGCCTAAGCCGGGTTGTAGCGAATATGGGGGTAGTGTTGTAAAAATCTTTACAATTTTACTAATAACGCAACACGCCCTACCACTTGGGCCAAAATCTCCACGCGGCGCGTGTAGATTATAGTAAATAGCTCTCTAATATATAGAACTTGACTCGGCGAATCAAACGCACCTAGGCCGGGACGTGGCGAATATGGGGGTAGTGTAAAAATCTCTATAATATTTTACTACCATAGGTACCAACGCACCACACCCTAGCATGGTACTATTTGGGCCGAAATTTCCACGCGGCGCATATAGATTATGGAAAATAACACTCTAATATATAGAACTTGACTCAGCGACTTGAACGCACCTAAGCCGGGACGTAGCGAATATGAGGTGATAGTGTGAAATTGAAGCCTGCACGGCTGTTCATAAGTGAAATGCTTCGTGCTGCATCTACCCTACCTACTCAACTCCCTACCACAACGTCTAGACGATTTTAACGTCGATAAAACCTTTTCTAAATAGAGCCGCACTCTCAGCCTAAGATATCACGCGACATTCCGCCTCAAAGCCGCAGTTCATTCACGATCATACCAAGGTAGTGCTAGCGGCCAAGTCATCACCTTTAGAGCCTCACCGATCTGTAGCGGGAACGTCGAAATAACATCGGCTTACCTGCAATGTATTCCAATTAGCTATGCGAAAACAATAGTGGCATGCCGGGAGACAGCGAATAGGCGGCCTCTGTAGTGGTGAGGCAGAAGGTAGTGGTCTTTCACTGCGTGCGGGTAGATTACCACCAGCTTTCAAGCCTCTTCAATATGCAGCGGGAACGTCAAAATAGTCCCGCGTCACCTAGAATATACTTAAAATTATCCACAAAAACTATAGTGCCAAGCCGGGAGACAGCGAATATGCCGTTATCAAAGCGGTGATGTGGAAAGTGGTCTTTCGCTACCAGCAGATTACCACCACCTCTCGAGCCTCCATGTTTTGCACCACCACGTCCATTCAGCACCGAGCCACGCAGAGCTTGCGGGATATTAAACCTTTACGTATTTCCAAGTCAGTGCAGGCTTTGAACAACGTGAATTGAATCAGCACAAGAGGAGACTGGTGGGTGAATGTTGAGGCTACGGAAGCCCTCAACCAACCTGTTAAACCCTCGCGTTTCAGCCGGCAACATCCAGTAGGCGATACTCGCCGGGTGCGAATTGAAGGAGTTCAAAAAGAGAGAGCCGCTGGGTGAGCCCTCGAGGCTGTGGGACGCCTCAACCAGCCTTTCAAGCCGTCGCTTTTTCGGCGGCAATATTCGCTCGGCCTGAAACTCTCAGGATAGACGATTTTTGGCCTGGAAAATGCATTGCCAGCCGCCGGTATTCGCAGGATGCAAATTGAAGTAGCACAAGGGAGTGTTGTGTGAAAGTTGAGCGACTACGACGAGCGAATTTTCAAGCCCTCGCCTTTGATGCGACAACATCCAATTGTTCTAAAATTTTCAGTATGTGTAGTAATGGGCCTGAAAAACGTAGCGCCACAAGCCGGAGCCTGGCGAACATGAATTGATGGTGCGGAAGAGGAGGCTGTTGGGTGAAGGTGACGCTGCATGTGACCACAACAAGCAAACTCTCAAGCCGTCGCCTTTCAGGCGGCAACATCCGATCGTTCTGAAATTTTCAGAATGTATAGTAATTGGCTTGACGAATGTAGCGCCACGAGCCGGTGTTTGGCGAATTTGGAACTTCAGAGGGTTGTGGTGTTTGCGTGCCAGATCAGCATCCGCTCCCTCCGTCCCCTTCAAACCAACCCCGCCACAACGCTGCATTTCCCACCATCATATTTTAATTGGAATATGTACTGAACTCTCATTATATAGCTCACGTGAATTGTGGCCTGCGTGAGAAACTTAACGGGGAGGGGAGGGTAAGTGTTGATGGGTGTCGACAACTTCTATTCACTGCCGTACTTTACCTTCAACACGCCGAATCACAGTACGTCTTGCGCAGCTCCAAATTACCAACTCATGTTCAGAGAGACCCAGCGCATCTGGTGCACGTAGCTTGGAGTTCGAGTGAGATCAAGGCAGAAGTACGGAAGAATGGAGTCATCGGAGGAGTTTTGGTGTTCAAGCGTGCGTTCAAAGGCCAACTTCAAAACCACCACCTTTTTGCAATACATCTCGCGCGGCTCCCCAACTTACACATTACACCTGAATAGATACAGCGCATTCATTGCACGTAGCGCAAAGCTTGCGGGAAGGAAAATGGGAGAGGGGGCAGGCGAAGTGTAGATGGATGTCGACCACTTCCATTCACCATTCGCACCCAGCTTCGAACAGTGCGACCGACAGCCTGGCTTCTCACAACGCCTGGTTTGAATATCTGATCAAGCGATCTTTTTCGGCTGTAACACATCAAGAGGCCCATTGTCAAAATTTGCTCGGTAGCATTCAAGTGCGTGGTTGTGGTTGTGGTGCGTTGAGGGGCGTCGTGGGGGAACGAAGGTACCGACGCCCCATACTCAGTTACGTAACGCACCACAACACCATGCTTGCGCAACTTGCGGATACATATGAGGCGCTACTGATAGGCAGTGCGATTGTGCGCCAGGTAAGATAATTCCTGCGGGAGAACATCTTCGTGGGTGGTTGCGGTGGATCAAGCGACGGCCTACGAGACGTGTCAACACCCCATCTTCAGTCACTTAACGCACCATAGCACCACGCTTGCGCAACTTGCGGATGCACATAAAGCGCTACTACTAAGCAGTGCGGTTATGCGGGGAGTAAAACAATTCTTGCGCGAGAACATCTGCGTGCGTGGTTGCGGTAGCTGAAGTGACGTCGCAGCCTTTCGACGGTGTATCCACGCCCTCTCTTCCGCCATTACCCGCAGTACAACACCACGCCTGCGCGACTTGCTAATTTTGTAGAGCGCAACTACTGACCAGTGCGATCATGCGCTAGGTAAAATAATTCCTGCGCAGGGTGGCGGTGGGTGTGTGGAGGGTGTGGAGGGTGTGGAGGTGCTGTGGTTGGAAACAATCGCAATTGGCTGCGCCCTTAACATCCCATCTTTGGTGCATCTGCACACTACAACACCACTCTTACGCGATCTTTAATAATAATCAGAATCCAACTCACCACTGGTGCGATTATGCGGCAGCTGATAAAATCCCTGCGTAGGGTGGTGGTGAGTTTGTGGTGAGCATGAGGATTGAAAGGGTGGAAGACAATCGCGGGCGGCTGAGGTTTAGCGGAGCCCTCTTTATCCCATCTTTGGTGCGCCTCCGCACCACAATACCACACTTGCGCGATCTTTAATAATAATTAGAATCCAATTCACCACTACTGCAATTATGCGCCAGCTAAAATAATTCCTGCGCAAGGTAGGGGTGGTTGTGGCAAGTTCGTGTGAGGGTCAAAGATGAGCGGCTGAGCCTGCTTAACCTCGCATCTACCTTCAGTACGTCCGCGCACCACAAACCACACTCCTACAATCTATAATAATAGACAGAATTGTAGTATCCATCACTGCAATTCCGCGCCAGCTAAAAGTATGCCTGCGCAGGGTAGTGGTGGCTGTGGTAAGTATGCTGGGGGGTCAAGACGAGTCACGAGCCGCCTATTCCCTCTATCTTTAGCACGTCTGCGCACTACCATACTACATCCCACAATCTTTTCGAACAGTAAGAACTGAAGTAGCTACCACAGCGATTCTGCGCTAACTAGTGTTATTCCTGCGCAAGGTTGATGGTCAGTGTGGTAGGGTAGGTGGCGAGGTAGAGCGCGCCCTTCATACGCTACGTTTAGTGACTCACCGCACAGCATCACCACACCTGCGCAATCTATAGTTATACATAGACCGCTAATTTTTAGCAGTGCGATTCTGCGGCAGCTAATATTATTCCTGCGCAGGTTGATGTTTAGGGTTGTAAGGTGGGCGGCGAGGGTTGAAGACAGGCGGCTGAGCCCTTTATAGCCTACGCTTAGTGACTCACCGCACAGCATTACCACGCCCCCGCAATCTGTGACTCTATACAGAACGCAAATCCTTGATACAGCGAATCTGCGCTAGCAAAATTCATCCCTGCGCGAGGTGGCGGGGAGACGCATCCGAGAAGTGAAGTTGAGAGGTTGAGACTCATTCACCACAGTAAATGAAGCCCGAACGCGGAAATCCACCACGCCAAATTAATATAAATATAGCAGAGCTACATCAACAGCATATCCAACTCTAACTGGGAGCCTTGAATCGTTTCTGGATTCGGCCTACGCCTTGAAGTGGCGGCTCATCACCTCGTTACTTCACACCAAAGTTGGGTTGCTCATTGATCAACCCAGGACTCCAATGTGCTGCTGTGAACTGGAAAGTACCTTTGAGGCTTTCTGGTTAGTTTTAACAATAGAGCAATCATTCGCAGGCACAAGAACGGAAGAACACGAGCCCATCTCAGGGTCTCTTGCTCTGTCCGCACTCTGCACCCATTTAAAGCTCCTATTTATTCGATATAGATTTCCCGTGATATCAAAAGTCGTAGAGCAGACATCTTTGAGTAATCCTCAACAAATCAAAGGCGACACTGAGCTCGCACGAGAGTAGGGAGCCGAATGCGTGCCATCTTTAGGGGGCTCGATTTTCTACAAGACGACCAATTCATCTTGGTCACTCGTGTGTCATACACGAAGGGTACATTGAGATTAAATACAATTGCCATTCACTTGATATTGCATTTCTGAGAACGTCCCGATGAGAAGTCCCAGCCATCAAGACTATTTCTGCTCAGCCTCACTCCAAGTGAGAGACATGTAAAGTAGGGATAGAGTTGGACAGTGAGAGAACGCGGAAGAGCGCAATAGACCTTCACCTCCCCTTCACCTTCACCTCTAATGAAGCTAGAGACCTCATTTACCTTCACTTTAGCTTGTAAAGCCGCGCTAGCGAATTCCTATATCCCGCGTGTTCCTCCACCAAGACTTCCACCTCCATCCTAAAACGACTTGCCAAGGTGACGACTATGGGCAACGAAATGACTGCAACGTAAGTACTTCCAATCATGTAAAGGCTACGTCACAATAATAACCTTTCTACAGGCTCTTCAACAATCCCGTCCTCTCCGACGTCAAACTCAAGCAGATCCACAATGGCACCGTCCGCGAATATCATGCCCACAAGGCCATCTTGTCCCAGAGATCTTCGTACTTTATGAAAGCTTTTACGGGCAACTTCAAGGTAGGTGAAAATCTTCAAGACCACGACGTCGGATATAAGTTTATTGAACATGACTTTTAATTGTATTTGTAGGAGGCTACGGCGAATACAATGGAGCTCCACGACGACGATCCTGACAAATTCGAGCTCATGCTCAAGTTTATCTACGACGATGACTACGATGCGGATGCAGTGTTGAAGCGTACTGGCGGCGACAAGACCAAGCAAGCCTTTATCGCCATGGAGCTTTATTTAGTCGCAGACAAATACGACGTCAAGTGGCTATACCAGCCTATCGTCAAGGACGTCACTGCCATACTAGCCGAAGGAACTTCTCAACTACTCAAACGCGTCATCGACTCTCACTACCAAACCTGCATAGCTGCGAACGAACCTCTGGGGAAAGCGCTTGCTGCTTGTGTTTACGACCATGGGAAGGACTTCGTCTTCATCAAGACCAAGGAATTCAAGGATCTGATGCAGAGATACAGTCTTTTCAGAGCAGATGTGGCTTTGGAGCATCTTCGACGAGGCATGTTCAACGTCCACCGATCGGTCTGCAGCTGTGGAGATGCAGACTTTGTCATTCTTCAGAAACCGAAATCAACCCGCCGCATGCTATAAGTGTGGTGATTATGAAACTATCGGTTACTAAAGTAGGTGAGGCTAATGCTCCTGTCCTGGTAGATCTGGGTGGACTTCAGTATGGGGAAGGGATCTAGGTTCAAGCTTTATTTGCTTCTCAATTTCTGGTGAAATTGAGGAATGGGCCTAGATTGAGACTATTAGTCACGACATGGGCCCAAGGCATTCACAGTATCAAATTTTACCCCTCTTACCTCTTTGAAATTGATAGTGTTTGAACCCAGCCAATGTGAGAGAAAGAAAGCACTATAAAATGTTCTGAACTATCTATCTTGATGAAGCTGTGAGGCATGCGCGTGTATCCCAACTTTTCCAAAAATAAGCGATGGTATCTGGAGCCGCTCGCAACTCCTTGACAAAGACTTCCTGAATTCGACAGTGAGTTTCCTCGCCTTACATCCAACCTCGCCAACACCATCAAATCATCCCATCCAATACTTCTGGACGCTTGCATCAGATTCATGAAAACGTGTGGCTATCACTATCTTCTGCGAGCGGCAATACACTTCACATCCACGCCGGGCGTCTCTTCAACCAGCGGCACTCCTCTACTAAAAGAAGCCCCCTAAGGCCTCAGCAGCTTCCACCATTCAAAGGATTAGCAAAAGTCCGGTCCTGCAAGCTATTCCTCTGCTTTAACATCTACATACTGTATTCTATCGCACATACCATTACAACAACGTCCCGTTTACCCTCCACGATTACTTTGAGGCGGCCGAGCTACGCCAAAAGGAGAATGATCTCGTGAAGGCCGTCTTCGAGCGCATCGCCTCGGAAGAAACCAAATTCATTCTCAAGAAGAGCCTCGAAGCGTTAATTGTTAGCTGTAAAGCATTAGAGGTATCCAACAACCTAAAAGACGTCGTCGGTGCGGTTACACGTCAAACGAGAACCAATAGCGATGATCGTGTATTTACAGTTGTTTAGGTAGTATTTTTAAGTTACGTAGTGGGTCTTTTTTCGTGCATTAGTATAGAAGGATATAAGCAAGAACTATGCAGGAAGATAAACGAGTTGAAGAGGTTGGAGGGGGAGATGAAGATGTTAGAGGGAAAGAACATAAGGCTGGTGAATTTAGGGATGGAGAGATTGCAGAGTAGACAGTTTTAAAAATCTTATGCAGATTGTGTCGCAGTGTTTGATACGGGACTTTGTGTTAGGGATGTGATGATCTTTCGTCATAAAAGAGGGTATAGCTTGCGTGTTTTGTCGGCAGGGGTTTCTCCACACTTCTTAGATTATCAGACTATGAATCTCAACTCAGTTGACTAGTTGGTTCATAAAAAGGGTTGTACTTCTAGTATTCGCTTTGTTGATAACAATCATCTTGCGAAGATCGTCTTGCTTACGTACCCTTAGTGTGTTATGTCAAATGACCTGACCAGCCCCCTTTTAACCCTCAACTCTTTATTGTTCGCTCTTTCTTTTCTCTTCATCTTTCAAGCACTGGATAAGTTATACAGGGTTTGTATTAGTAGCCCTAAGGTAGCCCATATCCGTGAACGTTGAAATTACAAGAGTATATAATGCTGAATATACCCTTGATAAGCTATAAAAGATTTACATACACAAGGCTAAGGATTAGTTTTCACGCTTTTAACTGAAAGGTTACATGTACAGGAATTCTCTCCATTGGCATGTAGGTATATCCAAATCGCCTCCATTCTGTCCCACCGATAAAACGGATAACTTCGTTCAGTTCTGATTTCGAAAATCACCTATAGTAACCAGCGTTCTGACTACTTTCGAAACATTTTCCCCACACCTGCTTTCATGGCATTTCCTAGGTTTGGGCGCCATCGTACTTGTATTACCTACGAACGCCCCAATGAAACCGATGTGTTCCTGTTTCTCTAGCTTGGTCTCGATGATTATCCACTCTTATGACCTTCTTTTCCCAGCACCATGCATGATTGTGGAAAACATCCGAGCTGATATCGATATGGAGTAACGACGCTATTTGGGATTGAAGTGAGCGGCTAATAACTAAACAGGATACGGGGTTACGATTCCGCAGAAATTGAATACTTCTTGCGGTGCTTTTCGGCGTAGTTATGTAAGAGGATGGTTAGGTGTTGACCTTTTAACGACGTCTACCATAATAGTATCCAGGATCGAGATTGCGCCGTACACTTTGAAGCTGCCTGATTGGCAAAACTAAGACATTGGTTTACGAGGATGCCGCAATATGTCCTTCTGAGCAGCCCAAAGATCATCCTTCCAGCACAGAAATCAAGGCCAAGAAGCGATCCGGTCCATACGTTCTGAATCGTAGATCACCAGTAAGGGGTCGCCAAGTGTCATTGAGCGCTACCAAGGAACACGGATACACTCTGCATATATCGATCGATACGGTTACATGTGAAAGTGATCATGTTGGGTGTGACGTGTGAGAAAGCTCGGGCAAAGGAACGAACACCCGCCGGAGATTTCAACGGCACGCGCTAACCCAACCTAGCTAGCCGCTTACCCCTTACCATCACCATCTTGCACCAAGTAGCATTTCCACTTTTTACCATGACGGCCACCGCGGCTGTCCCCGCTGACTAAATTCTGCCTTGCAAACAATAGTATCTCCACGTTACGGCCCCAACACATCTCAGCATCATGTCATGTGCTGTTCCACCTCGGACCCCGTTCTACATTGCAACTGCTATTCCGACATTCGGAATCCACCACGACTTACGACAGCACTCGGCCGTGAAAAACTGCCCTCCGAATTATAATCTCGAACAGGCCGTTCAGCGGAGTTCCGTGTACGAAGGATGCCAACCTGTGGCTGCCTGTGGCTGCCGTATGCTGCGCCACTAGCCAGAGTCCGATCCCTGAGGCAGAAAACCTCCCAAATCTGACTTTCCACCAAATGTGCCGGGCCTCTCGGATACACCGATACGTAGTATGTGGGCGACTGGAATTGGCGTTGGGGGATGGTCTAGCAAGGGCATGTTGCTTATGTCAGTATACGCGGCTGATACTGCTGCGATCAGTGCGGCGGGAGGAGTGCATGAATGAATCCATCGAGGAGTGCATGTGGGGAAGTGTCTGCTGCTTTGGGTGTTGATGGTATATGGGGGTGGCAAAAGATAGGGCGTGAGAGAGGATCATGCATTGGATTGACGGGGAGGAGTCTGCGAAAAGAAGTAGGACCGAAGCATGCGGGACGGAGGAAGATGTACCACCTGCCGCTTGATTTTGGATGGAGGTGATGCAGATATCATACGATTTTGGCATTGAATATTACGAGATTGCGGAGACAGCCGATTGATGGACCAAGGAGAGTAGATGCATGATGCGGATACGTGAGGATACGAGATGCAATACGAAAACGATCACAACGAGAATTTGAATGCGAGAGAATTGGGTACGAGAGACTTTGTTTTATGATAAGAAACTTTTGATATGTCGTAAAACTATTCGTAACGAGACCATTTCCAAAGAGCCATCATGCTCCTAAACCCAAAGGAAACTGTTATACAATTCAAACCCAAGGAAATCACAGATTGTAACAGTCAAAGAAATGTGCAAAGGTAAGGGGTATCGGTCATGGTGAATAGAAGGGGTGGACGGTGAAAGGGATATGTGAGCGGTGCTCATCAAGATAAGATAGAGAAAGAATACAAGCCCTCGTTGCTCAAATGTGACCCAAAGAGAATGCGCTTCCAAAACTACCTGCCTTGAGGAGGATAAAGTGGGGATCCAGTTCCGGGAGTATACTGTGGATACTGGCCTGCGGATGGATGCGGCGCATATTGATAGGTTGGAGCTGGAGGATATGGGGAAGTCGTATACGATGAGGCCGGGTATGGAGACGTTGAATACGATACTGGCTCCTTGCCCGTGTTATACCCACTGCTCAGCTGAGGCGTGCCTTGTGGAACCAAATGCCGCATTGCTGTGTACTGTCCAGTGCTGTACTGCGGATAACCTGGCTGGTTACTTGGCACAGTTGTAGTGGGGTATGAGGCGTAGGTTGCCTGAGGTTGCGGAGTATACGTGTAGATCGCAGGTGGATAGGAGGCCTGACTAGGATATTGTGAATACGCATAGGCGTTTTGAGTTTGCTGTGTGTACGGTTGGCCTGACACCGGCGTTTGTTGGTAGTAATTCTGTGGCGATGATGCAGCGTACCCCCCCTGACCTGTTGGAGAGGATGGGGAAGTGGCACTCTCCGGCGAACTGGCCGGTTGACTTGGAGGATAGGTGCTTGAAGTCGAAGGAGTGTTGTGTCGTGAGAAGTGCTGTCGTGGGTTTGGACTTTCGTACGACTGTTGATGCGGCGAGTTCGGAGTCTACAACGTCATGTCAGTGCTGTGAACTCATAACATGAGGCCCAAGGCCGATTCCAGAAAGACGCACTTGACTACCAGATGGTCGAGCTTGGTTCTGATGCTGCTCCTGACCTTCGCCTTTCTCCTCCGCATCCGGTGGCTTCATAAGGAAGAGGTCTAACATATTCGGTGCGGCCGAGCAAAAACTTGGAAACTTCTTGAAAAGGATTCTGTTAGCTTTCGAGCCTGATCCTGATAACGTCGTAAAGACCGAGCTCGAGTATATAACCAAGAGGTGAAGGGGACACTTTCGTAGTTGGGTATGGCTTCGGTCCTAATCGAGCAGGAGGATTCATAATCCAGAAGACAGCAATATTCAGCTGATGATCTCTCCAAAGAGGCTGTCTTGGTATGGGGTCTAGAAAAGGAAGGCGGCATGGTACAGTTTGAGTATGTGGAAATTCGACATAGCTGCAGCATGCTCGCCCCCATACTCTAATGCGGATCCTCATGACGTTGTGCACGCAGTATCCACAAAGGAATTAGATGGCGGCCGAGGCTCTAAGAGCATATCTGACAGCTGGTACGTGCAGTCTCCCGTGTGTATGTGGAGACTACAACCCAGATAAAGTTGCATGCCAAGCGGTAAGCGAATGTATACTCGGTGAATGTAGCTCGCCAACTGCATTTGAATGCTCCATCCGAAGGATAGCTCAGTGACAGTTTCGTCAATAGTCAAGCGATGAAGCAGTTCGCTTCTGCTGATGATTCGTGCAGCATCGAGAAGCACCTTGCACTCTACCCGTGGGTTACACAAGGACAGAGTCCATTGGAATGGTACAATCTCGCAAAGGTGGCTTTAGCCGCGGATGGGGCTAACAGACTTTGCCACTGTGGCGTGTGCGACCGGGGGTTGATGTATTTTTTGCAGCCGAAATAGTTCCTTACTCGAAGTCCGTAGGGTCGGAAAGTGTAGCTCGATCTCTTTCGACACTCTTGCATCCTCTTCGCAAACCTGCCGGTTTTGGGTATTAAATTTTCTTGACTCTTCATGATCGGGGGTCGAACAATCATCCATGTAGAGCGGTGATGTAGGGTCGAACTCTGCATCCGACTGCTTGGTCCCCGGAAGGATCACAGGAGAGGGTGACATGATCCTTGTCTGGTATTCTCCAAAGTCTGTGCTGCGAATTAAAATCCACAGCCGAGGAAATAGGCCCAATGCCACTTTTTCTGATTCGTCAAGAACGTTTTGTTGGGTGTCTTTGCGACTTTTTGGAATTCCTTCGCAAAGTACGACGCTCTACGACAACTTAGACTATCGTGAGGCCCGAGCAGACGCTAACACTTTTTAGATACTACACCACAGTATGCCTCCCGCGCACTGCCGGAAACCCGGTTCAACTGACTTGCATATGCTTGGCTTGACATGAGCCGTCAAAATGCATTGATGACGGAGGCTGCCGTTGCTGAATCCAGCCACAACAACGCAGCGTTCGCCAGTGATTTGCACAGCATGGATCCCATGCGCCAATCCACGCAACGTCTGTTGGAGAGGTCGGTGGCTGATTATTGTATGCAGACATCCTGGACTGAGCCACAGCTAGCATACATGCCGTACTTGGACGCCACAGCGTCTATGCGGGTTTGGCTCGTGATAGTGCAATGATCATCTTCAAGACAACGTACCTGGTCGTCATCAACATTGGCTTTGAAACAGACAGCCTTGGGGTATTGGCTGGAGCCTTCGATCGTATATCCCTCCAAATGGCATCGAGCAAGACAAGACATGGCATCCCTAGCAGGGGATAAATGCTGCATGCCGAGTGAATTTTCCGCCGCGATAGTAGATGAGCTGTCGTGTATGCGCATCATGCATTTGGCATGTCGACCGAGTAGGAAATGGACGATGATTGATGGATACAAATCCCTCCACGTAAGATAAGACAGGAAGTTAGCTCTTTGCGGACGAGGGTGAGTATTGAAAGCGGCGAGTCCCGCAGAGCCCCAGGGGCCGCTCCGCGTGTCCAAATGAGGCTGATTGCTGACCACCCGGCCTATTCTCCGAAGGCTTATGTCATTCGTCCAAATGTAAGCGGGCTGCATGTGGCCTGCAGGTGAACTCACATACCGTATGTTTTTTACACATAACCAATAAAAATTCTTGACATGTGATTGTTCTTGGCCGTAGAAGAAGGTGTTACACGGTGAGCATGACAGAGCAATTTCGAGACTCCAATGTGATCATCTTGCATCTTTGATAGCCCAGGAAAACCATCATCTCCTTCCAAAGTGAGGACACCGACGTAGGTGGGGGCTTCTTTTGCAGAGCACGACGTTAAATTTAATGCCGGCACCATCGAGTTATTTCCGCTCAGACAAGACCAGGGAACGTCAGAGTGGGAGTCATGGACCCATGGTCCGAGTGCTCAATAAGATGGTGAATGAGCCAGGAGGACCACAGTCCAATACGCGTTGAGACAAGGCGAACTCCCACACCGTGCACAAATCAGGAACGGCTGCAGGCATCCTCGATGGATACATTTCGGATACTGTTTCTCCGGTACTCGAGCAGCTGGTCAACCCCTGCTTTTGCCTCCTCGATCGCACCTCCTGGTCCACAGTTCAGATTTCGGTGAGTGTACGCAGAAATATACGCCGTAGAGCTGTGCTAAACACGGTTGGACTAGTACAAGTTCGCCCCACTGGTTCCGATCCGGTTTGGGGCTTTGACCATGACGTCTGTGTGACCGGATTGAGAGATGGGTACGTGCCAAAGGCTTGGACCTGCATCGTGAGCTCTGCGTGGCTTTGCAAAACAACGGGTTGGAGCAGTCACAACAGAGCATGTTCGATGGGAGCGAGGGATGATGTCAAGTTTCCCAGGGAATCAAACGTGGATATTGGCGATATCAGTCATGTGGATGACCTTCACTTCGAATCTGGAGGCCCTTCGGTCAACATCGCGTCGAAGGCTCGGCGAAGTACCTTTCCGTCCCCCGCGAATCTTTACGGCCTAAGTCGACGTACACATGAAGCTTCTTCGGTTTGTTCTGATTAACGCGAAGCTCAAGCTTCAAAGGTTCCGTTGAGGTGAATTCGAGGGGAAAGCATCTTCACTCCGAATGTCAAATGCGTAAAACGTGCGGGGTGGAGCTGCACAAGCGATTCCACGGGGTTTCGCAAGTCTCCGACTGGCTCCCAACACTCAGGAAAATAAAACTGTGTCCACTCATGGAAGTGGTACCCTTCAGAGGGGGGCGCTTGAGGCGTCTGAAGGCGCGGAAGAACTGTGTCGTTGGCGATGGAATCGTGATGAGACGATGAAAGGATGTTTCGTGTGAAGTGGCACTAGCGTGCTGTTTACGGCTAGCGTAGGCACGCCAATATCGCTGATCTCGGGATCTCAAAGGCTCCCCACTCCCACACAACATCTTCACTATGAATTTTCTCGCGTGTCTCTGCCACGCTCCTATTCCTGGTCTATATAGGGTTTACACACTTATCCAGTATCAGCCCCTTACTTCGTCCATTGAGCATTACCAAGGCAAACAGCAGTGTGAACTCCACTGAGATGGCCATGAGCAATGCACGAAGATCTAGATTGACAGGATACCGGTAGTCCGCTTGCGCCGGGCACTAAGTTTAGTTATTTCTTTAGCTGTCGATCGTACAGACGGCTTTGTAAAGTCAAATTGTGATAACATCATACACCAAGCCTGCGCTCATCGATCTTCCAATCATCGTCGTACAAGTCACCACACTACTATGAAGCGGCACCTGAAGCGGTACCTGAAGCGGTACCTACATTGCTAGTGTAACACGCGACCATTCTTTTATGTGCCGATGGCAATTTTGGCTGCTGGCATGGTAAACATGGGCATCGGAAATGCGTCAGGGATTTCTTTAAAGGCCCTTCAAGGTCGCGCTTGGAACATGTGCACACTTCACTTCGATACCTTGGCTTCTCTGTTGGAACATTTCTTCTCTCAAATTATGCTTGTGCCTCATTTAGCGAAGCTTGCCTTCGCTTCTGCGTTATTTGTGCATACGAATGCGCAAGGAGCCAACAGCCAGAGGCCTGCACCATCTGGACGGTGGATCAGCCCTGAATACACATGGTACTTTGAGTACCCACTCCCTATTTCACCGCAAAAGACGAAGAAGTAGTACGTAGTTTTGATCTGTAGCTAGTTTCAAGCTGACCTTACTCAAGTACCTGGACCGATGACTCTACCGGTGCGGAGATCGATTACTACGAGCTGGAGCTCAAGACCTTCAAGAAGCAAATCTACCCGAATTTACCTGCGACTGAACTACAAGGCTATGACGGCATGTCTCCGGGGCCATACTTTGTCATGCAGCAAGGACGAGGTGAGTGCTTCAAGATCTGAGACTGGTCAGAGACTTATCGTCTTCAATGCAGAGGCTGTGGTCCGATTCACCAACAACGGACCGTCGAACATGTCAGTTCATGTTCATGGCCAGTACAATCGAGCACCATTTGATGGCTGGGCGGGCGATTACGCAACACCCGGATCCTACAAGGATTATTACTATCCCAATGCCCAAAACGCGCGCACAATCTGGTATCATGTACGTTCATCCAAAAAGGCAGAAATCGGCTTTCTGACAGCTTCAGGATCACACCGAGTTCGAGACGGCTGAGAACGCCTACCGCGGACAAGAAGGTGGCTACATTATCACAGATCCCCAAGAACAGGCCTTGGGCCTACCAAAAGGCAAATACGACGTTCCTTTAACGATCGTTGCAAAGTCTTACAACTCGGACGGATCTTTGAAGTTCGATACCAATACTGGAGCTGGAGTTTGGGGGGATATCATTCAAGTGTGAGTCGATATGGGTATTCAGCCTTCACATATTAATAAGAAACAGCAACGGGCAACCGTGGCCATACTTTAATGTCGAGCCGCGCAAATACAGATTGCGCTTGCTCGACGGCGCCGTCAGCAGAAGTGAGCTATATCCACTCCCATGTCAAGGCACCGTATACTGACTTCGCAGCCTTTTCACTCTCCTTCCACGAAGGTCTGGATGGAGATCAACTAGACTTCCAGGTTATTGCCTCAGATGGCGGCCTCTTTTCCCGGCCCGTCACAACCAACAAACTCGCCTTCGCTGAAGGTGAGCGTTACGAACTCATTCTCGACTTCGCGAAATGGTCGGGCAAGAATATTACCATGCGCAATGATCGTGGCATGGGCGAAATGGTCGACTATCCTGCTACAGACATGGTCATGCGCTTCATCGTGGGAAACTCCGTCAGCGATAGCAGCAACAACGGAGAGGTCCCTCAGAATCTTCGCAGTATTCCCGCACCGCCTACAAATGCGCCCACCAAGGACTTCACGTTCGGGCGCGAAAACGACAAATGGGTCATCAACGGCGTAGGCTTCAGAGACATTGAAAATCGTATCTTGACGCGCCCACCCCGTGGCGAAGACGAGATCTGGACGCTTCGCAACGGCGTCGCCAGCGGCTCGCACCCCGTCCATATCCACTTGGTCGACTTTCAAGTGCTCTCCCGTACCGGCGGTCGCGGCACAGTTCTGCCCTACGAGTCTGCAGGCATGAAGGATGTCGTGTGGTTGGCACCAGGCGAGACCGTCAAAGTCGTCGCTCGGTACGCGCCATGGCCTGGTGTCTACATGTTTCATTGCCACAACCTAGTTCACCAAGACAACGACATGCTTGTCGCCTTCAACGTGACCAACCTCGAAAAATGGGGTTACACGAACGATACTCTCTTCATCAACCCCATGGAGGAACAGTTCCGCCCCAAGCCCTATAACGCTGCCGACTACACCGAGAACGCCATTATGAAGAAGATCGCGTGGTTCTACAGCACGAATGCGTATAACAAGGGAAACGTTGCGGGTGTGTATTCGGCGATTGAGAACGGCGGGGAACAAGCTCAGACGACGAGCTCGCATGCGGCGACTTCAGGTGGGAGTGCCACCTTCAGGACGAGCGCAGTGACGGCTGCACCTTCAGCGTCGTGGATATCGAGGAATCAGGTCAACAGGGCATTGAGTCGGTGGTGAGGGGAGTGTGGTTGCAGTTTCATTTGTCGATTTGCAGGTGTCGGTCGTGATATTTCCAATTGGGCTTCTGATAGACTAGTAATTTACCTTTCTCTGTGCATAGACTCCGGACCTGTTCATGCTCCCATTTTTTATCCTTCAAATAGTCTATTCTGCGGGTGCCGCTGCCGGCAAAGTATGGTATCTGTTACTGTGGGGACTCGATGGCTACTATACTTTCTATCTCGCAAATTCGTTCAGCATCAACGAGGTAACGAGAGCGGACCGAGATAGAAAGACAGAAAAGAAAGGCAAGCAGACACTTCCCTTCTGAAAGCAGAGGGTGTGAGGTCCACGGTCCCGGACTACGCAACGGCTTCTTCCTCAAGCCTTCTCACATGGAGAGGGAGCTCAATGAAAAAAGTAAGACTCCGCGCTACTCGCAAGGCCGACACCTTACGAAGATCACGAATGAGTCGAGGGACCCGGAACGTCTAGTAGATACAAAGCATCAACTACCAGATTGCTCCAGAGGAACATCCAGTAGATGCAAAGCACTGATCACCAGATCGTTCCAGGCACCTAACCTTGGAGGTCCGCACTTTCGCCCAAGACTCGACCCGAACTCCCGCCAGTACCCAATATTGGACATGCTCTGGCTGAAAGACTCCCATGCGCATGCTCGGTGCATGTCGGCACATGTAGGAGAAATGGTCGATAACAAGGTGACAGCATGCCTAATCGATGCGGGGCCCCCGGTGCGATGCAACTTCAGCGTCGAACACTGATGATGGAAGCTATCGCTCAGGAGCTTTGCCGCATGCTGATGATTGTAGCGGAGGCTGGCACGAACGGCGGCAGTGCATGGGAACGTGGGAGCCACTATCACCATCACTCTCGTCGAGAACTTGTGACTCCCGGTGGAACACCTAGGCCAAGGCTCGTTGTGAAGAAAAGAAAGAGAAAGAGAAGGCGGGAGGCAGGTATTTATATCCAGGCGGGTGACCATAAGCGAGAACGACTGCAGTGGGGCGGTGCTAAGCGTGCAAACGACGGTGAATGCATGTGACTGTGCGTTTCTACGTCACGTCCGCAAAAACAGCGCCGCCCTAACGGAACTGGAAAGTCTGAGAAGCCCACAGGAGCCTCGCTAGATTTAAGATATTCGAAGCTAGTCTATCTACTTCTGCTGTCTGCACTAGTATTCGAACAAACGCTCCCTCGCCGTGACTCGCACTTTGAAATTGCAGCCTCACCTCACCCTCATCTCTTTTCTCGACCCGCAGTACCACACCCAACCACAGGTACCAGCATCTCCCTACTATACGTTATACACATTCCTCGTCGTCGTCAATCCGACCTACCTATCCGCCAACCATGGACGCCATTGCCGACTGCCCAATCTCCTATGAGGAGCTGCTCGCCGCCCTCACTCACGAATGCGAGCTCCGCCGCCAAGCCGAAGCGGACCTCAAGGAGGAGCGTGAAGCACATGCCGCTACCGACCAGAAGCTAGCTCTAGCAGAAGAAGAGGTCCGGGGATGGCGGGCCGAAGACGTTGATGCTGAGAGCCTTGGAGAGGAGGTGAGGGAGTTGGAGGAGCAGGTCGGGGAGTTGAAGGACGAGTTGGAGAAGACCAGCAGCTCGCAAACAATCTCTTCGTCAACAATGCTGAGCAGCAAATTACCATCCATGCGCTGGAGCAAGAGGAGCAGAGGAAAAAGCAGGCTATTGAGAGCTTGACCAACGCTATGGGAGGAATGGGCTTTGGAGAGGACCAGGATTTGGAGGAGAGGAAGAGAAAGAAGCCGAGGGTCGCAGAGAAGAGCGTGGCCCAGCCATACGATCATATCTGTCCTTACTGGAAAGCTGGCCGGTGCAGGAGGGGACTGGACTGCACTGCAGGTCTGCACCCTGGCAAGCAGAGTGATTATGCAATGTCAGGGAAGGCAGGGGAGGTGGAGAAGGATACACAGATGGGAGGAGCTTGATCGAACTCATAGCTATGTGTCAAAAGTCTAGCTACGGTTTCCACGGTATAGGACAGCAAGAAAATTACTAGCAATATGCTTGAACATGCTTATTTCTCTTGTGACTAGGTGATTTGGAAAGCGTCTCCAAGAGTCCGACAGAGCAGCACACTTTGGCCGACTCAAGGACGATGATGTCCCCTTCGCTACCTCCAGAGTGGTTACCAAGGCTTATGCTGGGGCGGCACCTCCTTTGTCGTAGCCCTTGTCCCCCTTTCCCTTCTTCCCCTTGGCCTTGATCTTGCCAACCTCCTCAGACAGATTCGCATACCCACTCGTCTGCTTTTGCACCGGCGACGGGCCTCCATCATGAACCTTGAGCCTGGTAAAAGGCACAATCCTGTTAAAGCCATCCTCCTCATGCGCGTGATTGCAGGACGTATTCAGGCACGTGTGCTTGGAGTAACGCTTGCATTGGACCTGAAACTGTCAGCAGATGGGTTGTGAGAGGCGAGGAAAGCTGCACTCTTACCCTCTTGCAGTGATGCTGTTTGCCTTGGAGAAGGCAGTTCTGGCAGGGCTCCTTGCCATCGCATTCCCAACCTTTGGTGAAGCACTGCGTGCACGGGATGACAGCCACCTTGCGCCTCTTCTTTGGAGGATCGGACACATCAGCATCATCCTCCGCGGCCCCGCGCTTGCGTGTCGACACGTTGACGGTCTTGTTCATCCGCTCGAAAGAGTTCTCGTATGCTTTGACGCGCATCTTCAACGACGCCACCACGCCGGAATCCTGGACAGCATGGCCCTCTAGCTTCACCTTCTCGACCTCGAGGTTCCTCAGCTCTTTCAGGCACTCCAACTTCCCCACCTCCAGCTCCAGAACCCGGTCACGCAGCGCGTTGTTCTTGAACAAGGAGTCCTTGTATTTGTCGTGGAGGGTGTCGTACTTGGCCTGGATGGTGTCGCGTTCTTCCTTGGCGGCTGTGACTTTGGCGGCATATTCAAAGTTCCTCTCCATGACGAGGATGCAGTTCTTCTTCTCTTGTTCCAGCCGCGATTTCAGGTCCTTGAACGCGGTTTGGAGCGCATTAAAGTCATCGGTGGTCGGCGGTGCGGGGCTAGAAGGCATAGACGACGAGGTATCGGTCCTGGATGAGGGTTCGGAGCGGGTGACCATGTTGAGGGTGTCAAAGGGTAGGAAGTAAGTAGCGCGCACCTGTATTTTACTGATAGGGTATGTGCACACGAGGAAGTGAAGGTAGAGATGAGTGCGAATGGTGGAAAAAATGGAATGATTCTAAAGGTGGTGTTGTGGCTAGTGACGTACTACTAAAGAGGTGGATGTGTTGAGCAAGAGGTGGCAGGGCAGCTTAAATCCGACGCAAACTTGACCCGCGCGTGTGGGACCTGCACGAGGGGGAACGCGCAATCACGTGCAAGAGGCTACCCAATCAGGACTAGTGGTGAAACCAAGGTCCCTATCTCGCTTACGTCACCCACGCTAGCCCTTGGTCCCCTCTCCCCTCTGTACAAAGCCTGCCCCTAGCACTCACCTCACTCCTCTTTTTCTTTCTACAGAGGAGCCAGCACCGGACGTCCTGTGATTCCGTTCAGCCGGGATCTGTTGAACTCCACGAAAGGATCGCAATCGTGTTTTATCCTTTTGCTTTGCGCTCCAGCCGTAAGTATCTGCCTCCGTCATGACCACATCGTCTGCAACAGCCTTGGGGGCCATATCTCCAGTCACCAGCGAGCGCTCATCCCGCCCGCTGTGGAGCATGGCTTCGGGGTCTGCAGCGGTCAGACGCGCTAACACCTTGTACTCAATCTGTCTCTTCTACTGCGCCGACATGCTCTATGCATTCGCAGAGAAGGCTCTCTCACCGGAGTACGGATTGCGTCATGGGCTTAGGAGCGCGGACCTTCAAGTAGGTACCTCGAGACTATCTAGGCCACGGGTGCTTTACGCCTGCTGGAGGTCTGGGGTCCCCCCCACTCCCTCGCTTCGTTCGGCAGGTGTCGGCCTGACGGGTGCGGCGTTGGAGTGTACTTTTTCATTGGAATCTTTTCCGCACGGGAGAGTCTGAGGAAGAAGAGAACACCTACGAACATTTAGGAGATGCGAAGGCTTCAGGGTGTAGTACTGCGCAGGAGGAGTAGGAGAAGGGAGTGTAAAGCTGTATATACATCATGGGACGAGATTTTCTCTCGGAGAAAGAGAAAGAGAACGGGGAGGCATGGGCATGTGGGAGGTGAGGAGCGGCACTCTTTTTCCGAAAGCACATCTTTAGATAGGGTGGTCTGAGGGCATGTGAGGTTCGGTAGGTGCACCGAGAAGAGAGTGAGTGAGGGCTTGGAGGCTGTTTACAGTAAACTATGGCATCGTACATGAAATTCGCATCATTGAATCCTTGAAAGGCATGTAGCTGCCCGTACAGCCTGTCCTGCTGGTCACACCCATCAGGTACCTCCTATTTGCTGATTCTTTTTCTCACTCCGCACTTGCGCCGCTACTGACTCCGGATGACTTCCCTGGACACAAGTCTTCTCCTTCCTGCACCTTCCAAACTTCTTCCAGTCCGGACAGATATCCTCTGATGATGCCACCTTCGGCTTCTTGTGCTTCCTCTCCTCCTCATCCACCCGCTTCTCTCCAAGACTCACGGCGCCCAAGTCTTTCGTCAGCCGCTCAATCTCCGTCTTCTGCTCGCTGATGGTCTGCGCGTACTCTGCGTTCTTCCGCTTGAGCTCCTCGATGGTTTGTGCGTCCGCTCCCTTGTGCTGCTTGAGCTCCTCAACGGTCGCCTCCAACTCGCTAATAGTTGCCTTTTGCTCAGCATCGTGGGCCTCGAATGCCTTGGTCTTCGTTTCTTGCTCAGTTTGCGCAGCCTGGAGAACCTTCTCCCACTCCTCCGCCTCCTCCAGTTGCTTTTTCACCTTGTCCAATTCCTTCTCCTCCTTCTTAGGTTTTTCCTCCACCTCCTCTAGTTCCCTCTCCGTCTCCTCTAGATCAGCCTTCCTCTCCTCTAGATCAGCCTTCGTCCCCTCTAGGTCAGCCTTCGTCTCCTCATGTTCACGGCTCTCCTCGGTGAGTTCTTCTTCTGCCCAACCTAGCCTCTCCCTCATAGTCTCCAGCCTCTTCCTCACAGTCTCCAGGCTGGCTTTTGTAGTTTGATGGGCTGTGAACTCCCGTATATATTTGGTGTTGGCTTCTTCGTAGAGCTCGTGTTTGGCCTGAATCGCGGCGCGCGACATGGCTTCCCAGGTCCGGAATGTGCAACTAGGGATGTCCATGATTGGCAGGTTGATAGGAAAGTGGACGAAAAGGGAAGCGTTGTGTAGAATAAAGACCGAGCGTGCAGGCAGCTGTGGGTGGTGGGGTTGAAGGCGAGGGCTTGCCGATATGACTGTAGCGCGTGAGGAGGGATGAAAGCGATTGAGCGTTTGCTCGAACCTTAGCGCAGAAACTCACGGGGCCACTGTCGTATCTTCCAGTGTGCATGTGTTCTGCGTAGAACCGTATCGAGAAGCCTTGAACGGTCTCGTTTCGCACTCCATTTCACGCCCTGGCACCCTCCAGCCTGCCCTATACAAAGCTTCCAACGAACAGAAACGTTCTATATCTCTTCTCAAAACAACTCCATATAGTTTCGAGTTATCCTTTGAAAGGTGCTTAGCTCTAACAAATAGCAATGTTCAATATCTCTTCTCATAGCATCGCCATGCAGTCTCAATACCCTTCTTCCTTTCCACCTATCTTACACAATGCCCTATTCCTTATCCTACTATGCTTGGTATCCTTCCTCCTTTAATATCTTGTGCTATCCTTTTTAATAATCTCTGCCCCGCTCTGACGGCCTTCAGCCTGCCCTATACAGAGCTTCTAAGGAATAGAAACGCTGGAATGTCTCTCTTTATCTAACAGCTCTACATTGTATCCACACTCTTCCTACTTTCCACACATCGTGCACAATGCCCCACTCTTTTCCCCGTCATATTTGTTACCCCCTCCTCCTTTCCTCTCCACGCCATCTGCCATCTTCCCCACTTACTCCATCGCCCATCCACCACCAGCCAGCCTACACAAAGACCCCAGACACCACACCCTCCCCCCTCCACACCCTCAAACCTCCTTCCCCACCTGCTCCATCACCCCAACATACTCCCGCACCTCCTTCGCCCCCACGAGCGTAAAATCCCTCTTCCGTCCTTCAAAAACAACATACGGCACACTATCCACCCCATTCCCCGTCTGTTCTCTAATCGCTCCCTTAACATCCACTAGCCCCTCACTCTCATCCCCCACCAACCTCTCCGCCTCCTCTTCACTCAACCCCGCGACCTGACAAGCCGTCTTCAGCGTTTCAGGGGCACTCGGATGCTTCCCGTGGCTAAAGTACTGCTCATACAGACTCTGCACCACCCTTTGCGCTGCCTCGGGGCCTCGGTTCCCTTGGACGTGGTAGATTATCCGGTGCGCGTGGAGCGTATTGGCGATAGTGCCGTTGAAGTCGAAATCCACGCCTTCTGCTTTTCCGAGAGCGGTCATATATCGTTCATACATATGGATCTTCTCTTCATCGCCATTATAGCGGTCGTTTTTGTACCATTCATGTCTATCTTCGCCCTCTTGGGAGAAGTCGGGGTGCAGTTGGTAGGGCGCGAATTTGAGCGTGAAGACGACTTTCGGGTCTTCGGGGTGCGTGGATCGGTATTGGGAGAGGGCTTTTTGGAGCCGGAGGAAGCCGAGATATGTCCTGGACGGGCGTCAGGCGATGTGGCGATAGAACATTTGAAGCGGGGCGAGAGAAGGGAAGGCAACGCACCATGGACATATCGTGTCTAGGGTGAACGTGATGGTCGATTCGTGCGGCATGGCTGTGCATGTCAACTTTGTGGACACTTCGAGTAGGGGTCGTGGTTGCTGCTATGTGCCGGCTGTGAGCACATCGGCAGCTTTCATATACGCGTCATGTGCGGGGTAGCTTTTAGCGCCTGGTTCGGATGTGGCTAAAGGAAGGTAAGGAAATAAAAGGCATTGATGTTAGGGGAGCGACCCCGGAGACAGTAGTGATAATGTAAATTGATAAATACAAGTTAGTCGACAGGTGCAGATGGAGTTTGGGAAGCGTAGAACCGGTTAAACCCAAACCTCCCCGCTAGAGCGTGACAAAGAGGAACGGATGCTGCGTCGTTGCCGACATGTTTACTCGTCTATGGGGTCTATGTGTTCAGCTTCACGTAATTACCTATCCATTGTTAGCACATGCGTTTTCTGTGCTCACATTTGCACTTACCAGGGAACTGTCCCTGCTTCCCCCGAACCTTGCCTGTCCACCACTCGTTATCATTCTGTGTCCGCGTGATGATTTCTATTACATCCCCGGCAATAAAGGAAAGATCGCCTTCTGCTTGCGCTTCGTAGTCGTAGAGCGCAGTGACGGTCTCGGTTGCCGGCACGCCGCTGAGACGAGACGGCTTCGGTTTAGGTGGGGGAGGTGCCGCACCTTTGGCTTTCGCTGCAGACCCCCACGACGTAGCTGATGCGGGCGGGGAGGTGAGCGCGGCCGGTCCAGGACTGTAAGGCGGAGGAGGCGTATCCGTACCATCCGTAAGTGTGGATCTCCGTGTCGATGCTGCTGCGGATTTCGCCTCCAGCGCCTTGGCTCCGTACTTGGACTGTCCTGGCGTGCGCCCTGCCGTCGTCTTGAATTTGACCATGGAGAGGGCTTCTACCTGTGCCTGGACGTCACCCCGCTTCTTCTCGTATGCGGCCTCGATGTCGAAGGTGAGCTCAAAGTAGCCAATGTCGATGCGCTGCATGCGTTCGTGAAGTGTGTAGAAGACGTTGAGCTGCATGTAGTAGAAGGATTGGAACAAGGGCTTGATAAACTCGCGCTCCAGCCTAAAGAGCTTCGGTAGCTCGTCCTTGAGCAGGTCGTTGAAGTAGTTGTAGTCCTGAGTAGCCTGTTCTACGTCGGCTTCGGCTCGGTATATGGCCTTTTCGTCCTTCATCGTCTTCTCCTTCTTGTCCTGGAGCTTCTTAAGAGCAGCTCGTTGTCGGTCGTAATCGAGTTGTTTGTGATCCCGCTTCAAGGCGAGTTTGCGCACTGCTTTGATTATCTCGAGGAGCTCGTTGGCCGGCTTGATAACGCGGGATTCTATCATCTCCAGCTCCGGCTTCAGTGTCTCCTGTAGCTCTTTCACGATTCCCTCATATTCTTCACACGCCTCTATGCCGGCCTGGTTCCCTTCGTCTAGGAACGAGTCTGGGTCCGACATTCGGCCGGATATGGGCTTGTAGATGTCGGCGATGGCTTTGGAAAATTCGATTTGGTGGGTGAGCATGCCTGGGCAAGTCAGCTGTCGCATTCGAGGAGTCAACATTAGGATACGGACCATTTATGGCCTGGAAATATCTAGAGCCATTAGCGCATGGAGACTTGGGTGGTGGGAGGGGCCTACTTCTTCGATTCTTCATGGAGCTTCTTCGTCTCCTTCTCCAGCTCCTCGAAGCGTCTTTCTGCATCAATGTAGATTGGGTCCTTTGTGATCTCGCCCTGCGCAGTCTTAGTCACGAGCCCCGCCCGCGACGCCCGGAAGCCGGCGCAAAGACATGAAAGTCATGGGAGGCTGTTGATAGATGGACGTACGATGTTGAAGCGCTGTTTGAAGGTTTGCGGCGTCTGTAGGATCCCGTTAGCCAGCGCTCAACTGTTCCCGGAAGCTGAGGTTCCTACCCGGACGACGCTTTTGGTGAGACCTTTCCAACTCATTGGTGGGCGGTGGCCGTAGCACTGTTGGTGGATATGATGGGGAGGAACGTTAAGTAGAAGGTCGGGGTATGTGTTGTAGCAGAGAGGTGACAGCAAGGCAGACGGGCTTCGGAACGCTTGCGCTGCGTTCGGCTGGTCGGTTCTTTGAAGTCTTGACTATGACGACGAAGCTTGCTCAGCCACGTGGCTGACGAGAATCGGGTAACACGGCGCCTAGGAAGAGAGCCCACATATGCACCAGACGATGCGATATTCAAATATTTATTCACGTGGCTGTCAGAATGCAACCTTGGAAGCGTCTTCAGATGTCAAGCCCATGTTTTCGCCATATCTTCGTCTGCTCAAAGGCAATATGAATAAATTCCGCCATCTTACCGGCAGCAGTACCCCGCTTGCTTAGTCATGACCTTGAGAAAGCTTTCCTTCCGAGCCCAAGGTTGAGCTCGGAGGAGGCGAACCACGACAATTCTTTCTTCACCACCCATCCTTCACCATGTCGAACATCACTCCCGTTGCGAGGCAGGCTCTTCGCATTGCTTCACGTCGCTATCCCTCGTCCGCCTTCTCCCGCCTCTCTCCTCGAGCAGCTGCGCCCAATGCTAGCGGCCGTCGAAGCTATGTCTCGGAGACCAAACCATCCAATGCCACGGTGAACGTGGACACGGCCATCAAGGCCGACCAGAAGGCTTTCATCAACCAGACGGGGCGCAAGCCTGAAGCTGCGACGATGCCAACGACAGGCATGGATGGAGATGTTATGATGAGTCCCACAGCAGGTGCGCTTGCCTCCGTCCGTCACCTCAACATCGCTAACTCTCGCAGGCATTTTGAAGCAGGCAACCATAATGGATGAGGGCACCCGTCCCATCTACTTGGATATGCAAGCGACGACTCCGATGGATCCGCGCGTGGTGGATGCCATGCTTCCGTACATGACCGGCCTCTACGGCAACCCGCATTCCCGGACCCACGCGTATGGCTGGGAAGTGGACAAGGCGGTGGAGCAGGCGCGTGAGAACATCGCCAACCTCATCGGCGCCGACCCAAAGGAGATCATCTTCACCAGTGGTGCCACCGAAAGCAACAACATGAGCATCAAGGGCGTAGCGCGCTTCTTCAAGCGAGGTGGCAAGAAGAACCACATCATCACCTGCCAGACCGAGCACAAGTGCGTGTTGGACAGCTGTCGGCATCTGCAAGACGAGGGCTACCAGGTTACGTATCTGCCGGTGCAGAACAACGGCCTCATCGACATGGCGGAGCTCGAGGCTGCTATCAAGCCAGAGACCGCTCTTGTCAGCATCATGACCGTGAACAACGAGATTGGCGTCGTGCAGCCCATCGAAGAGATTGGCAAATTATGCCGGTCAAAGAAGGTCTACTTTCACACTGATGCTGCACAGGCTGTCGGAAAGATCCCGCTCGATATCAACAAGATGAATGTCGACTTGATGTCAATATCTGGCCACAAGCTGTACGGGCCCAAGGGAATAGGTGCTTGCTACGTCCGTCGCCGACCCCGAGTGAGGCTCGACCCCATCATCAGCGGTGGTGGTCAAGAGCGTGGCTTGCGAAGCGGTACCCTGGCGCCTTCCCTCGCAGTCGGTATAGGCGAGGCGGCGCGGTTATGCAAGCAGGAGATGGAGGTACGTCTGCACCTTATCTTCTTCCACGCGTTCGATGATTATTTGCTTTATACATGCATGGCTTTCAGAGTGTTAGGTGGCTTCGGCCCCGACCCGCCATGTTGACAAATGTGCAGGGGTTATGAGACTATTCAGTTGTTCAATTTGGCTACATCTCTAGAGGTGGACATGGCTGACCTTTACAGTATGACTCCAAGCGCATTTCGAAGCTGTCGAACCGTCTTCTCGAAGGGTTGCTAGCCCTGGAGCACACATCACTGAACGGTGACCGGACACGACATTACCCTGGTTGCGTAAACGTCTCGTTCGCCTACGTCGAGGGAGAGTCTCTTTTGATGGCTCTGAAAGACATTGCCCTCTCTTCTGGCAGTGCTTGCACGTCCGCATCTCTGGAGCCCAGTTACGTGCTCCGAGCGCTAGGCAGCAGTGATGAGAGCGCGCACAGCAGTATCCGTTTTGGCATTGGTCGATTTACCACGGAAGCGGAAATCGATTACGTCCTCAAAGCCGTCAGAGAACGCGTAAACTTCTTACGAGAGCTCAGCCCTCTGTGGGAGCTGGTGCAGGAAGGAGTTGATCTGAGCACGATTGAGTGGGCGCAGCATTGAGACTTGCATTGAACTTTATACCCGCGTCATGTATTATTTCCGCTCATTGAGGCGTTAATCACGATAACAACGACCATCATTCACTGTACTGTAGGTATATACTGCTCTCAATTGTATATCGAGCCTGTAATTGATATTGCGTACAAGAAAATTTTGTGTTCGAGCTACCGTATTGTGTGTGACCTTCTATGTCGTGTGAACGAAGCCAGTACGTATTCTGCTTCTTCAATATGCCAGATGGACTATATGTCGATGCCCACAGACAAATCGTCATCGTGAACGTTGGTCCGCCAAGCTGGTTGGGTATTTATCATCCTGGTCGAAGCTCCCCGCCGCACCTCATCTACCCCAGATTCCCAGAATGGCCGGCGTGCCTGAGAAAGTGCTCACCTGGCTGTACAGCGTGCTCCCCAGTGTAGGCTTCCACCAAAAAACATCGATCAAGCTTCTAATCAACTACAGGAATACACAGATGTGAATAGAACCTACCACGACGTCGCCGAAACCCTCTCCAACTACCCGTCACTCTCTCCGCGAACGAAAGTCTACAGTGTGTCCCACTCCACTCCACGTCTCCAAAGATGAGGAACACGCACTTACGAATACAGCATACGAGAATGGAGTTTCGGCGCTGCTCCTCCGCATCGATGGCACCGTCCCCGTCACCTTTCGCGAGCAGACATACGGCTTCCCGATCGCGATATGGGTGCCGCACAACTACCCCCGAGAGCCGCCGATAGTCTATGTGACGCCTGCGCAAGATATGCTGATCAGGCCGGGCCAACACGTTAGCGGGGACGGGAGGGTATATCATCCGTATCTGGCGCAGTGGGGGAAGTACTGGGATGTGAGTACTCAACAGGCGCAAGAGAAAGGGTGGATGGATTGCTGATACGGGGAGTAGAAGAGTACGCTATTCGATTTCCTAGCGGTTTTGCGAGGCGTCTTTGCGAAAGAACCGCCTGTCCGGTCGAAGCAGCAACAGCATTACAATGCGCCGGCGACTCCAGCACCCCCGCCAGTGCCCCCGACACCTGCTGAATGGCGGAAATCGATGCACGGCACACCTTCAGCCTCTCCAGCCCCGAGACCACCGTCAAATGCGCTTGTGCCTCCCCCGAAACCGCCGAAGCCGTATGAGCGGAGCGCGCAGAGCCCACGACCGCAGGCCCAACAACATGATAGATACTCGCAGCCGCCTCCCCTGCCACCTCACCCGACCCACCCACAAGCACCGCAGCAGTATCCGCAACAACCACAGAGAAATACCTATGTCGGTCAGAATAATTGGCAGCAGCAAGCACCTCCACCGCAGCATCTCGCCCAGCGACAGTCGAGCTACGACATGAGTCCCGCGACACCCGTCTCAAGACCGCATGTTCAAGCTCCCGGAAACCAAGGACAATCCTACGAGCTCGGGAGCCCTGTCAGTCCAATAACCCCAGAAGACCACCACTCATCCCAATACCAGCAACCTCCCCCACCGCAACCAAACTTCCCAAACCCAACCCAATACCACCCACCCCCTCCACACCCCCATCAACCGCAACAACATCCACCTTCCACCTACCAACAACCACCACCTCAACCTCCCCGTCCCCCCCGTCCCCCCCAACCCAGAAAAAGACGCCCTCCTAACCGCCCTCTCAGCCACCCTCTGCGCCCAAATCCGCCAAACCGTCTCCCAAAACCACGCCGCCATCGCGCCGCTCCAGGCCCAGCAATCCGCCCTCCAAACCGCCTACGCGCATCTGCAGTCGGAACTCGAGCAGCTGCACCGCCTCGACGCGACGCTCGCCGCGAACGAAAAGGTCCTGCGGGACGCGATGCGCGAGGCCGATCGCGTCATGGAGGATGCGAGGCGCAGGCAGGTGCCGGATGTGGATGATGTGCTTGTCGCGCCGACGGTGGTGGGCGGGCAGTTGTATGGCGTTGCGGCTGAGGAGAGGGGGATTGCTGAGGCGTTGTTTTTGCTCGGGAAGGCGTTGGATAGGGGGAGGGTGGGCGTGGAGGTTTTTGTTAAGGTATGTTTTTTTTTTTTTCTTTTTAATACTTTTTCTTCTCTTTTGTGGTGTGTAAGGGAATGAATGGGCGGTGCTGATTGGGAATCCAGCAAACGAGGAGTTTGGCGCGAGAGCAGTTTTTGAAGAAGGCGCTTTTGAAGAAGATATCGAAGGGCATGGGGTTGGATGAGTATGGGATGCGGTAGTGGGATATGATGGATGGTGTTTGTGGTATGTCGGAAATATCCAGCGTATGCGATGTGATTGAATGTGGACCTAGACTTTTAGTCTAGCACTGTATACATGGTACATGCCATTTCACGACGAGGATTATTCGTCGAGCAAAACAGATCATAACGATGGCATCAATTGACTGCATAAGTGAGAATGGACAAAGGAATTTGGAATTTCCATCGACGAAGGCTGAACCAAGGGATATCGTGGATGAGGATTATGTACCAGGAGCTGCGAAAACTATCCATCCGCTATACCAAGAAGTTGTGCTCGTCCGCGAGCAGTCATGACCATCGACGTCGACGCTATGATAGCTAGTGGCATCGATCACGGTCGCAGAGTATACACAGGATATCCGCCGTGAAGAGAGAACATGAGACAAAATATAGGAAGTCCGCCCGGAGGAAATCCATCAAGAGGCACGTTGCCTACCGTCCCGTGAACCTTTAGCCTTAATCCCAGAGCTTCTTGTACGTTGAAGGGCAAGTATCTTAGAAGCCGTAGTGGTTCTCGGCCACCTTCCTCGAGGGGTCGTTACAGACGGGCGGCCACACATTCTTCTCGAACTGGCCGTCGGCGATATTGTTGCCGCCATTTTCGTAGACTGTGAAGAAATCAGCAAAGATACCTGGTTAGGACACGCCCCACTCACAGCAGTAGACGCGGGCCCTGTCGTTCTGAGTGACGTCGCCGCAATTGGCAAGCGCACAGCCGATGCGGGAGGTGTCGCGCCAGACCATCTGGGTGAAATGAAGCCATGGCAGGTCTCCGCTCATGTTTGGAGAACCATATGGATACTTGGTCTCCTCCTCGTGCCAGCCATGGGTGCAGTCCCGAGCCATTCTCAACCATGTGTCGTAGTCCTCGGGCGCAGGAGAGACACCAGAGAGGTTGCTGCCGGCGACGTCCTACAGAACATTAGCAGAGCCATACAGGCCCGGAGGATGAGACTGACATGGTGCATCTTCTCGGTGCACGCCTGGACAGAATTGAGGGCCTTCTGGGCCAGGTTGTGGTCCCACTGCAGTTCCTGGGCGCAGTGGATCCAACGCCAGTACCAATGAGCATCCATGATGGCTTTGATGAACTTCGGGTCATCGATGGTAGGCACGTTTGTGTCGAGATGGCGGGCCACTTTGGCGGGCAGGTCCATTGCGAGCGCGGCTGGGGCAGCGACCACGGCGCGGGCAACGGCCAGGGCGAGGAAGGCGAATAGCTTCATGCCGAGAGATTGATGCACGGAAAGAGATGGTCGCTTGGTGTTAGGGATGCGGGACGAAAGTAAGAGGTGAAGCGTAGGGAAGCTTAGCGCAAAGGTGATGTAGTTGATTCTTGCGAACGTAGTACACGGGAGTGCAAAAGAGCGACTTGATAATCAAAGGAGCGGACAGTCTTTCCAGACAAAAGGTGTTGGGTTTAAGCTTTGAGGTTTCGAGATTGGATGTGGAGAGTCGAGCGGAGAGATCTGGAGTGTTTATGTATTGGGACAGATTGCGGGCGGCTGCACGGGGCAACGGGCAATGGCGTGGTTATACAGAGTGCGCCTGCCGTTGGTGTGAGAACAGGCAGTCGCGGCCAGATGCGGAAAGAGCGTTGGGCGTTGGCGGGCCTTAATGAAGTAAACAAGTCAGTACGGTGTCAACATCATGGTTCACAATGGAAGTGGAAGTGACCGCAGGACAACAATCAAGCCCACCGGAGCTCACTGATCTGTGAAGCCATGCCCAAACATGCGATTGATCAGGCATCCACCGCTGCGCGACTTTCCATCGCACAGACAAACGCACATATCCAATGGGAGCGCATCCGCTATTCACACCCTCTTCTTTCTGCCAGATGCTTGTGGAATCACATCTTGAACGACGTAATAGACGGAACTGAAGAGCTATGGATATTAGATAGGCAGGGAAAGGCCGCCGCAAACGACGAAAAAAATTAGTGTTTGCAAAAGAAAGATATCTGACTTGTCAATGTGACAGATTATGATTTAAGAATGTACGAGTAAAGAAGACAGAGCGGGATGAAAGCGAACGAGGTGGTTGATTATGCGTAGCGCGGTGTTGAGCCTTGATCGAGGGCAGCACCCAGCAAGAGGTGACGTTGACATTGCCGTGACACATGTGTCATCTGTGGCATAGAAGCTTCTGCCCACGCGCGCGCTAGTTAATACTTTCAGCTACACATGCAATCGCTGCGTACTGCTACGTCGAATGATCCTTCTGACGCCTGTTGTATGGTATGGCACATACCTTGATATTGCCGGTTGCAAAGCGCTACAACGGTGATTCCTACATGCTTCAAGGCAACGCTAAAGAACAGCCGTTGACATTAACCCCGTCGTACCGTCGTGTTCCCGCTTCGTGAATGCCCAACAACCACGTGAAGGTTCCTCAACCCCGCTTATGTACGAGACACAGCATAGATGACCTGAATGACCGCGGCGTGAAACAGGAATAATGGCTCCCGCTAAGCAGATTCGGGACATCGTTACCCAAGCCAGCCCCAAGTTCAATAGTGATGAACGGGGCAGTTGAATAAGAGACGTTGTGGGTCTGTCATCCAACTGGGAGCGAAGTAGTGCTCGCACGACGGTTGGATGCACCTTATCATAGGAACTAACCCGCCGTCAAAGGGACAAATATTGTTCTGAGAGGTACGACGTCTGTTTTGAACGTCAAATTTCTCAGTCAAAGGAAAGTGATTCTATCCTTCCTTGAGTCGTTTTGCAGGCCGTCCGAGTATAGAGTCATCCGGAAGTCCACTCCTCTTGGTTCCTGGTAGGCTCGATGTGCGTATATCGTTGTCCTCTTGACTAACCCTGCGCACCGGGTACTTGATCTTGGAATCCGCAAAGCAGTTCTCCGTGGGAGGGTCGTGTTGGGTGAAATACGGGTGTTGCAAAGCATTCTCTGCAGTCAGCCGTTTCTGAGGGTCGTACTCGAGAAGCTGCTGGAGCAGGGAGAACCCCTCTGCACCCGGCGTCTCCGGGCTGGAGCCTGGTGGGTATTGGTTGTTCTTAAGACAGTTTTGGTACCACGTCTCCAGTCCTTGTGGCCGATGGAAACGTGCATTGCCGGCCGCCAGTGACGACAGCTGGGGAAATTCCGGCATCGCAGTCAGCAGTGGCCATCGTTCTTTGCTTGGCATGCCCATAATCTCCACAATCTTCTGCATCTGGTTGCGTTGGAAGGGCACTGTTTTCTTGCTGTCCATTTTTGCCTCTTCTCCCTTGAAGATGGGTCGTAATGATAGAAGCTCGGCGAAAATGCATCCGACAGCCCACAGGTCGACGGCAGGTGTGTAGTGGCGACTCCCCAGGAGCAACTCTGGTGCGCGATACCATATTGTCACAACGACCTTGTCTCCTGAGAATAATGACTGTAGAGGTTTGTAGAAGAGGCGAGCTAGACCGAGGTCACCGATCTTGACTTTGCCGGCGCTGGTCACCATGATATTGGCGGGCTTGAGATCGCGGTGCATGACCCAGTTTCGGTGAAGATAGACGAGTCCCTGCAGGAGCTGGAACAAAATCGATTTGATGGTTTTCGCGGGTATGGCCTGCCGTTGGGGCTGGTTGTGGTGATGGATAATCTGCAGCAAGTCGTGCTCCGCATATTCGAACACAATGAAGATGCACTTCTCCTCCAAGATGATCTCCACCGTGTGCACAACATTAGGGTGTGCCAGCTCGGTACAAAGGGCCATCTCTCGAATAGCCGACTGTGAGATGCCTGAATATTGGAGTTCGCCCTCCTTATCTGGCTTGAATCTGCCCGTGTCAGCATGCACATCAGGAAGTTGTTGATAGTAAGCTTACTTTTTAATAGCAAATTCTCCCACGCGCCCATTTTTCCCTTCCGCTTTGTAGACTCGGCCATAGGTGCCGCTACTGATGAAGCCAACAATTTTGTAGCGCTCGTTGACTCGCTTCTTCGTGTTGTAGCCGGTGAACATGGCCTGGGTGGAGTCCGCGGGGTCTGTTAAGATACGGACTTAGTGAGATGGACTATGCAGGAAACATGAAGACTGCCGGATATAAGGGGGGAGGTTCAAGCGGTATCAGATGGATGGACGGATGACCGGGGCAGGTGGCGATCATGCGAAGGAGCCGCTATGTCACCAGACGCGGCAGCCACAGCAATTTTGACAACAGAGACCAAAGTGTGCAATCAAAATGAGGGCTGGTCACAGGAGATGGACGGAATGCACAAAAGGGGACATGGGACGGACCGTTGAATGCTGCCACGACGCTATTTCGCAGGGCGGCACGGGCGGAGGCAGATGCTGAAGGTGGGCCGCCCGAAGACGGGGGATTTGTTGAGGGATTGTGATTATTCATTTTCTCCCATCATCTGTCGTTTAAGTAACGGCGGTGGCGCATTGAGGCCGTCGGCCAGCTCGCGGCCGGGGCAGTCGGCAGGTGGAGCAGCCTGCGATGCGGGCGGCGTGGTGGGGAGCGAATGGAGGGGATTCAGGTCCTGCGGGTGCTGCAGTCAGACTTGCAGAAGCTGGAAGGGCCGGCTGCGTGCAAGTGAATCGAATTCATGCATAGGATGTGATGTTTCGCGGGTCTGAGGCTGCTGGAGGCCGGATGTGGATGTTTGATAGCTGCTGTCCCGCAGAGCCTCCATCTCTGATCTCAGGTCGCGCGAGCCAACCAGCTCAGCTCAGCTCAGCTCGACCTCCACGTCGCCCGCATTCACTATCCGCTCGGAACCCACCGCCATTCCGACGCTCCATGACAAAGTAGCAGTGGACATTCACCATGGACCCCCGCACCTGGTTCAGCGACCTCACGCCCTACTTCGTCTACACCCTCTTCATCGCGACTCTCGGCCCGCTCCTGTTCGGCTTCCATCTGGTACGCCATTCACTCCCCCACGCTTTGCAGCACTAACGGTCCCAGGCCGAACTCAACGCCCCCGAAGATGTCATCCGCTGCAAGAAAGACTCGATCCTCGCCGCCGCCGCCAGCCTCCCGCAATGCATAAAGATGAGCCCGACCGAATGGGGCGTCGTGGGCTCTAGCTACACGCTCGGAGGCTTGATCGGGGCACTGTCTGCAGGACCACTGGCGGGGAAGTACGGCCGCCGTAGGACGATGCAGCTTACCACCATCTTCTTCATCGTCGGACCTGTCTTCGAAGCGCTGTCGCCGAACATTGGCGTCATGGTCTTTGGGCGACTGCTGTCCGGTGTCGGCGCTGGTGCTGCTGTAGTCGTAGTCCCCATATACATCTCAGAGATTGCGCCGCCGGCTGAGAAGGGCTTCTTTGGAGCTTTCACGCAGATCATGTGCAATGTGGGCATTCTGGTCACTCAGCTGCTCGGCTACTTTCTCAGCCATGGTCAATACTGGAGGATTGTGCTGGCTGCGGGCGGTGTCATTGGAGCCGTGCAGAGCCTGGGTCTTCTTTTGACAGCAGAGAGCCCCAAGTATCTAGCAGATCAAGGTCATGCGACGCAGGCAAAGAGGATACTGCGAAAGATTAGGGGCGATGCATCGGATATAGACGAAGAGGTCAGCAGCTGGAACACGGATGGTGCTGATGATGCTGGTACGTTCTACTTTTCACTGCAACACCAACTATGCTAAAGCAATGCAGACGAGGAGCAGACTCTTCTCCCAGACGAAGACCGCGAGCCACTTGCACCGAAGAGCCAGCAGGGCAAGGAGGAGGCTTTAAGCATTGTGCAGGTCTTGCGTCATCCCGACTACAAGAAGGCGGCCATCGCGGTCGTCATGGTTATGTTGGCGCAGCAGCTCAGCGGTATGCAGAATCACTCGCTCTCCTGATCAAAACTGACAGACACAGGCATCAACAGCATCGTCATGTACGGTGTGTCCCTGCTGGCAGACCTTTTAGCCTCCAACTCGGCCCTCTTGAACCTCGCGGTATCTGCAGTCAACATCATCTTCACGGCCGCCTGCGCACCCCTCGTCGACAGATTAGGTCGCAAAACTTGCCTTTTGCAATCGCTCGCCGGCATGGGTATCAGCTCGCTCCTGTTGGCTTTCGGCATCATCAAGCACGTTCCCATTCTGTCCGCCGTCGCAGTCCTCCTCTTCGTCTCTAGCTTCGCTCTCGGGCTCGGCCCCGTACCATTCATCCTCGCTGCTGAGCTTGTAGGTCCTGAAGCCGTTGGCGCCACACAGAGCATTGCTCTTGCTGCCAATTGGATCGCTACCTTTGTGGTCGCACAGTTCTTCCCGTTGGCCAGCGCAAAGCTCCATGGCAATGTGTATTTTATCTTTGCTGCGTTGTCTGCATTCTTTTTCCTGTTCATTGGTTGGTTTGTACCAGAGACGAAGGGCAAGAAAAATGCAGATGAGGTCTGGGGAAGAGAGCGACGTGTGGATTGAGGCCAATTCTATGATATCACGTAAGCATTATCGTCTTGACATAGTCGCTAGCACCTGGTACACGACCTTAGGAGAGTTTGGATTCAAAGAAGAATATCCATAGAATTAAACGGCCGTAAAGTGGATGGCTCCACATGGTTACACAGCATGGGACACCTCGGCAAATGACAGCAGAGCTTCCGAGTTCTCCCCATTTCCCCAAATTGCTTTGAATTACTTACCAAAGACGCCGATGATTTTGCTGACGTATGGGCCGAAAGGCAGACTTAAAACTCCCGAGCATTGACCGGCTTACTTTCCGCGCTTCGGAACTGAATTCGTCCCCGCCAATTGCACCTTCAAAGTTCCAACCTCGGTGAGTGATGCACGACAGCATTCGATGACAAAGTGCGCTTTTCCGTTGCGACTCCTTCTCCCTTTCCCTTGACGTTCTCTATACCCTTAACTTCAATTTACTGCTTTCTCGCTGTCCTGGAAGGTTCGCGAAAAGAATGGACGACTTACCCGCACACGCATCGCCGGCACTCCCACCTCTCTACTCACCCCAAACCGACCAAGAGAGAAGACTAGACGGCTTCACCCTTGGACCATCCGACCGCGAACTCGAGCGCAAAGAACAACACCAACAATCCTCGCATCCAAACCCGCCACCATCCCTCATATCCCCAGCCTTCACACCGCCCGCAACACCCGGCATCAACACGCCCATAACCTCGCATGCAACCCGCCCCCCGCGCTCCATCCCCGTCGATACATCCACACTCCCTTCTACTTCGTCGCCGCAACTCCTCGAGGAGCTTCCCATCGTCGAATGCGATGTCCGCGCCCGTATACCCACCACCACGGGCCATGAAATGTGGCTCCATGTGTATCGGAACAACGTAGATACAAAAGAGCATTTAGCCATTGTATTTGGAAACGCAATCAGGAGCAAGAGTCTGGACAGGGAACGGCCGGGCGAAACGGAACTAGATCGCATGACGCGGGGCGCGTATGTAGGGAGGTTGTATCCAGGACGGACGAGTAGTCGAGTCGAGCAGATCCGGAATGCGGCGGGTGTGTCTCCATCCAAAACGGTACCGCTACCACAGAAAGACGCAGCAACAGTAGAAAACGGCAACAGCAACGGCAACGGGAACATGAAGGAAACCACGACAAACGCCCCCTCCCCATCCCCCACGTCCTCGGAAGCCAGCGACATGCCGCTCTCGAACCCCGACCTCCCCCTCGTGCGCATTCACTCGGAATGCTACACTGGCGAAACCGTCTGGTCCGCGCGCTGCGACTGCGGCGAACAACTCGACGAAGCCGCACGCCTCATGTCGTCGCCGCATCTCTCCCCCTCGGGCGGCGCAATCATCTATCTCCGCCAAGAAGGCCGCGGCATCGGGCTGGGGGAAAAGCTCAAGGCGTACAACCTGCAGGACCTCGGCAACGATACGTATGAAGCGAACTTGATGCTGCGGCATCCCGCCGATGCGAGGAGCTATGGGCTCGCGACGGCCATGCTTATGGATCTGGGACTTGGCGGCGAGCGCGGGATCAGGCTGTTGACGAATAATCCCGAGAAGGTTCGGGCGGTCGAGGGCCCGGGACGGGAGGTTGTGGTGAGGGAGAGGGTGGCTATGGTGCCGTTGGCTTGGAAGACGGGGGGGAGGATGGGGGTTAGGGGCGAGGAGGTTGAGAGGTATTTGAGTACTAAGGCGAGTCTTCTTTTTTCTTCTTCTTCCGTTCTACCCATATTTCACACACTTTTCTTTTTTGTTGGGGAGATGGAGCGCTAATGAGAGGCCAGATTGAGAAGTTTAAGCATATGCTGAGCCAGCAATAACGATTTGAGGGGTTTGGGTTTGGAATTTGGACGAGGTATAGATGCAGACTAGTGGGGAGAAGAGACGGCGTGTTGTTGCTGTTGCATATAGAGCGGGAAGGGGATTTGCGATACCATTTGCATTTGCATTTGCACCGGCTGTATATACCACTGTCACTGTATCGCCTTCTTGTCCTGAGGACTTACTATGTATGCAGTGTACGTTCGACGATCCGTCGATACAGCTTTGAAGCAAATGGTCCCGGCTCTCGCAGAAACGAAACGTTGGGAAAGAGGTCTGATCACAATCTCCGCATAGCTTACCGAACGAAGATGCGTCCGTACCGTACAACGTACTTATAGAGTCGAGTTCCACGCCCTTGCTTGTTACTCTCGAAAAACTAGGTATTCAATCCATACATTACGTATTCTTCAATGCAGTAACTATATACAAGAAAAATTTACTACTTTTCATCACTTAGTCAACATCGTCACAGCCTCACTCGGCTCTCGTTATCCTCACAACGCGGCGCGAAGTTCCTCATACCCTTTCCAAACACTCCAATCCTGCGCTCTTTCACCCTCGGTCGGATCTGAACGCCCATCTCCGATAATACCAACCTACACCCCCACGGCATTAAATATAAAACTCCGCCACATTCGCCTTAATAAACTCCGCACTATCCCTCCGAAAATCATCCGTCTGCAAAGAATTGCTATTCGCGCCAAACGTCAGCAACTGCCTCGCGGCGCTCCACTGCGGCCAGTCGCCCAAGTCATTATTCGAGTTCGGATCCAGATCATACACGAAACTGTAGTAATAGCCGCGAATCGACCGCGCCGCATTGTTCGGCAGGATCCCGTAGAACACCTGCAGCAGATCCGAGCCGTGGAAGGTCCCCAGGATGGGGGTCCCGTAGTTGTAGTTCGCCATGTAGGACCACGACTTCACGCCGGGGTTCGCCTGCGTGGCGGCCTCGAGGAAGAGGCGCCGCGTGAGCGTGAATGTGAAATCGCCGAGGATGGCGCTGATGCGCTTAAATTGCGGGTACCAGTTGTTGAACAGCCCGGTGCGGAACGGGGAGCCGTCTTCGATGCGGTTTTGGTATGTGTCCACCAGCTTGGATATCGTGGTTGCGGACGCGTCGGGGAAGAAGATGGTGTTTATGTACTTGACTACGTCGTTTGTGGTGGTCAGGTTCGGGGTGAAGATGCCAAAAAGCGTTCCCTCGTCTTCTTGGTTGCCGTTGATGAAGGGCACTTTTGCGTATTTGCCGGCTGTGATGAGCAGGTCGGGGGATTGTGTTAAGACGGTACCATCTGGGCGAGGGAGGTACGAGAGCGAGACGGTGGAGTAGGATAGGATGCCTGGTACACTGTTCGCCGCGTTGAGGTAGGTCGTGTAGTCCACTGAACGTAAGCAGGCGAGCGTGTCGGCCGCTGAAGAGCACCCGGCTTTCGAGACGACCTGATTGTAGACTGCTTGGCCTTTTGTGCCGTCAACCGGGTCGGCGGGCACCAAGGAACCAGAGTTCATGATTCCGGCGCGGAAGAGAGGCTTGCCCTTGTAGGTGTGGTCACCTTCATAGAGGGTCATTTGGTCGAGTACAGATATCGCCCCGGCACTCTCACCCCAGATGGTAACTTTGGTGGGATCGCCACCGAAAGCAGCGATGTTGTCGGCGACCCATTGGAGACCCAGGCGTTGGTCCAGAAGCCCGAGATTGGCCGAGCCATCTTTCAAGATCTCTTTGCCGGGGAGGAACCCAAATCCACCGACACGGTAGTTGACTGCTACAAAAATTATAGGCTTGCCCTGGGCGACTGAGTCCCGAACAAGCCCACTGCCATCGTACATCTGCGTGGATCCGAGCTCGAAACCGCCACCGAAGATCCAGAACAAGACGGGGAGCTTGGAAGAAGCAGTGGTACCAGCTGGCCGCTGAACATTGATAGTCAGGCAGTCTTCACCCGCGTTGGTGGCAGCTTGGAAGAGAGGAGTGTTGAGGATGGTTCCAAGCACGTTTGCAGGAAAGCCCGATTCGGCAAGGCTGAAGAAGAATTGAGGACATGCTTTTGGTAGCTGCGTTCCATCGACGTTGCCGACGCCTGAGGCCAAGGGTTGTGGCGGCTTGAGTCGAAGGGATCCAGTGGGAGGTTGAGCAAAGGGAATGCCATTGAAGGTTTCTACATTCTGAAGAGACTTGCCGGTGATTGTCGCGGCTGGCGAGGGTGCTATGACGATTGGTGCGGCCCTCTTGTCGACCTGAGCTGGGGCAGCAAAGGCGAGAGGTAGGAGTGACAAGATGGTGGTGACCTTCATCATGGACGATCAACACTCAGTTCTTCCAGGCGAAGCAACGCCTGACTGACTGCCTATGCGACGATGATCCGTGCAATTCAGTGGGGCCCAAGACTTTTATATCTCTAGTCGGTAAAAGTTTCACGAGCTTTGATCTTGTGGGGAAGTGCGGTCTCGCACACCGGCCTCGGCAACCACGTCAAAGTGCCCTAGTGATCAACTCAGCCAGAGGTGAAGACACAGGTAAGCATCGCTAGTCTCCGTGGGTGCAGATATACCCATGAAGTATCGGACGAAAAGTTAACACTGCTTTTTTCCAAAGGTGCAGGCACATCAACATGACCTATTGGAAGCCGTCGAATTCGATGATCTTCAGGGGATATGTCCGGAAGTAGTAGAAGGGACCTACCTTTAAAGGACATGGAGAATCGAGCGTGCAACCTGGGCTTGCGCAGTGCAAAGGTCATGAGGATAGTATAGCCAACGAATCAGGTTGCGGGATGGTTAGAAGTTTATTGCGCTAGCTTGACACTTTGCTGATGGCGGTTAGTCAACTTGATCCTGCCCTACGCGTCGTTAAGATTTCGCATTCCCACAGTATGGCGCCTGGTCAGCGTATACTGTGTAAAACCGTATCTCCACACACTACACTTGGTGGACGGACGTGTTCCCCGAACGGGAGTTTGTGGGGTTGAGATAGCGGGGTAGCCGTCGGCTCTCCACAGTCTGCGACTTCCACATCGCATATTGCGGCTGCGAGGCTTCAACGCGATCGGCAGACGTGCCTCGGTTTCCTCCATAGAGGCTAGAATGTATACTCGATGAAGGCATGTGAAGAAGTCAATTGTAAAAGCGATGAGATGGACACTGAACGCAGAAAGGCGCGAATGCACTCAGCGAAGAAGACGCATTCTAGGCATAACGCTAGTATAGCTAGCAGGTTTTCTCGGTGAGGAAAAAGATCCTGGAAAGTAAAATGAGAGATTATTTCTGCCGGGCATGGCACGCCGAGGATGAGAAATGCCACACGTTGACAGCGAGTCAACATCGTGGGGATGCTATACCATGGTACCTACCCCTTTTAGCTACCATAGTATCTGCCTTATTGCGCCACATTCTTAGCTGCGCAATCAGCCGCAGTGCCCCGGACAACCAAGCGAAATCAGCTCTAAACACATTTGAGCGGCAACGCTTTCACAACTCACTTTTCGGGGAAGTCTAGTGATCTCTGCTCATCCCATTTTGCATGCTTGTCACCCCCATAGCTAAGTATGATGTTCGCTGCAGTTGAGGAAGCCAGCATGCTCCTGTTTCCCTCCATAGTCTAATGGGTTTGGGCTGCTTCCCATACTCTATTCCTTCGACCCCCCCCCCCCCCGGTTCAACCTCTATATAAAGCAATGCCTCTCAGTGTGGAAACCTCAAAAGGTGGAAACAGTGCTAGCGCAGAGGCACGGGCAACCTGGCAACGTAGATTTGGGGACCGACATGTCACTCTTGACCTTAAGGACCCTGTGCCTTTCCAACCGATACGACCTCTAGGCCGCGGCGGAGAAGGGATCGTCTTCGAGACGCATATCAATGGTATTGCCGTAGCATGGAAACGAACATACACTCGACGACTCACCGAGCGGCAGCTGAACGAAGGGAAAATCTTGGGCCGAATATCTGAGAAGCCACATAAGCACATCATTGAACTCATCGGGTCCTATGTGCACCGTCAGAAAGGGATATACGAACTTGGAATACTTATCTGGCCAGTCGCGCATTGTGACCTCGCTGCTTTCCTGCAAGAGATTGATATCTTGAGAGATTTAGGGAGAGCTGAAGACATTGACAAGATAGCGCTGGAGGATGCGCACGCAACTATTGAGTCGCTCATTGTTTTGACAGCGCAATCTTCCATGGGCTCGCTGGATACTCTGCATGGCCTATCATTGAGGCGCCTGAGCATATCGTTTGGCTGTATTGCCGAAGCAGTGGCGTGGCTACATCATCAAGGTATTCGGCATGGGGACCTTAAACCGTCCCGGATCTTGCTAACTGCGGACGGACTATGGCTGACTGACTTCGGCTGGTCAAAAGATATATCTGGACTGGCCAATAGTGCGACTTCTAATGGAGACACAACAACCGTAAAATACCACGCACCGGAAAGGACGGAGATGGGGACATGTGGTCGATCAGAGGACATTTTCACGCTGGGATGTACATACCTCGAGATGGCTTACCGACTAGCCAGTCTCACGCCCGAAGATCACTTGAACCCGCAGAGTGAAAGAAAGTGGTCATACCATGAAAACCTTCAAGCTGTTAACCTGTGGTTACAGCCTGTGGAGACGGCATTTGGTCTTGGCGATCCCCTTACGAAGCTGATAAAAAAAATGCTCTCCTATAAACCTAACGATCGTCCTTCCATTGACGAGGTCCTCGAAACGCTTTCGGTCACGATTCTCTCCAATTGCTGCTGTGCTAGAGTGCCTGTTGACCTTTCGAGTCACAATTCTTCCTCCTACCATCACTATCTCCGTCAGGCGGAGAATCAACATGATCACATCTCGGATCAAACCAGCAAATTGGGTGATATCGGGTTTCCGATGCCAAATGCACGTTGCGGCACTGATGAGACCGCCATCTGCAACGACACCGATTCGAATCTCGCAATTATACAAGATGCGGGCACGCTTTCCGAGGATTTGGATCTCTCAACTCCGTCCAGCGGCAATTCCTTACTGAGGAACATTACTACGCATCTGTCGTTAACTAACCCATTGAACACGTTTTTCTCCAAGGAGCGGGATAACCGGGAACCGTACACCGATTCTGAAATCAACGAAGTATCAACGCTGCTGAAATGTTCAAATTGGAAATGGAGTAAGGTGCCGCGGACGTATGTTATTCTTAGGGCCATTGGTCATTTGAACCTCCTTGATGATCTCATCGACATCGGCTTTTCAGATTACTGGTTCCCTGTCACTGAACGCCACCTTCCGGATTGTTTACTCCCAAATGCCAAAGCGTTATTCGTCAAAACCCAAGGCATAGTATTGACAAAGTCCTTGGAAAAGGGCGAGAGAGGGCAGAATTATTACTTCGAGGAAGGAGAATCTCCCTCTTTTGAACCCAAGGAAATCCTGAGCAATGGCGGATTTAGACAGGGAGACGAAGTTCGTAGTCTGACCAGCTTCAAGAAGTATGTAAGGAAGGGAGTGAGTCGCAGTGCCGCCATTAGGGAACGAAGGACGGAAGACATAAAGCGGTTCACTGCCGAGATGGAAATTCTGAAGCGCCTAAAGCACCACCACATTACAGAATTTGTTGAAAGCTATACGGACCCGGAACATATTTACCTAATGTCTTCCGTTCCCGAGATGGACCTAGATGCCTACTTGTCGCACGCCACCGTTTCCAATCGACCCGAGCTGCGAACCTTCTTTGGCTGCCTAGCCGGTGCACTTGACTACCTGCATTTGCAAAACATACGGCACAATAACATTAACCACCGCACTATTCTTGTAGATCGCGGGAATATCTTATTTACGGATTTTTCCTTATCCTTCAACTTCTCATATGCATTAGGCAGTACCACAACGCGCATGGAACACGCGATAAACCCCAGATACTGCGCACCGGAAGTGGCTCACTGTGAGCCTCAGAATACATCGTCCGATATCTGGAGCCTAGGTGTTATCTTTACAGAGATGATTGTTGTTCTTAAGGGTAAGACTGTTCAGTTCATGGAGGAGTTCTTTTGCCAGCATGGCAACCAGCACCCGTTTATTTACGCAAACATGCATGCCTTGTCAGAGTTTATTGCGGAGCTAGAAAGGATAGGTGGGGTATATGACAATCGGGCCCTTAGCTGGATCAAAGAAATGCTCTCAGAAAACCCGCAATGCCGTCTAACTGCATCGTCGGTCGTCGCGTCTATTGCGGCATCCAGTCAGGAAGAGGAAGGCATGAGGTTCTATGGGACATGTTGTGTTTCTTCTGAAAAATACTTTTCTACTTCGGATGACGAGTAAGGTTTTGATTGGAACCTTGGAGCTACGATTTCTAGGGCAAGAGTCTCATATGTATTATTTAGTAATGTCTCTATCACTCTTTGTAATAATGCACGGTATTATGTGTCACGCGGTTGAAAGAATTCCCCGCACACATAATACTCTCTCACTAAAAACTACCTACAATAACTAACACATTAATTACTCTCCTTAACTTTAGCTAAGCCTACTCTTTTACGTAGAAGTAGGAAGAGGTTAAAAGGGCTTCGTTAGGTATAGGTAAACATATGCTAAAGTGTTTTGGTGTGCGGCAAATTATTTTAATCGCGTGATTGGGAAGAACCTTAGAGCACAATGCCTGCCTTACGGGGATCGTGCCTTCTCAAAACACACAGTTAATGGGTTGTTCCTCCCTTAAGCTCAATTCCTCCACGTGTACCTCTTATAAACAAGCTGTCAACTAGCTGTAGATGGGTTTAAATTGAGAAATTGCTGATAATGAATTGTTCCGAGAAGGTAGGATCCCTCTAAGGTGATATCTAAAGCACGTGTCTTGCACGCTCCAGACTAACCGTAAGAAGCTAGCTCATGACTGCCACAATCTCGATGTTTCTTCGTTCTCAGTGACGAGTTAACAGGGTTTCAATCCTTGACTGCAAAATGTCGTCGCTTTCGATGCTCATCTAGTTCGTTGTATGGTACACGTTGCAAGTAATTAGAGGAAGCTTCAAGCAAAGAATAATTAAAAACGAAAGGTCGGTCGGCACCAAAAACGTCACGTACAATAATATTATTAAGTCAAAGTACGAAGAGTGAACCCCTTAGTATTGTTACAAGAATCCCGCTCCCATCCGGCAATGGCATCCGCCGCCAATCATTTCTCATGAATTCTTAATGAGCTCTACCAGCCTTATCAAACTCATTTGTCTTTGTGGCCAATGTGAAGTTTCTCCTTGATCTTCTCCATCTTGGACACCTTCTCCTTGTCCGCGCTGCCCGAACCCGTTGAAGCCGGAGGCGTACTATCCATGTTGCCCTTGCCATCGCGGTGGATGCCCTTCTCCTCAAGAAGACCTGTGATCATATCAGCTCTAGTCAACACACTCTGAACTGTCCCAGCGGCCTTGGTGAACGTACGGTCAGCTTCTTTGCCGGCACCAGGCTTCGTTGCGTCGAAATCACCGCCATCCGCCTGCAGACCCGACGTCTTCGTCCATTGCTCGCCGGTACCCTTGGGCTCTTCACCGTGGTGCTGGCCACCAGGATTGCCAACCTTGGACTCGCGGCGCTCCTCTTGTGTGGTGGGCACTTTTGTGTCAGGACCATTGTGCATCTTCATGGGCTCGCCGGAGTGGTCGTTGGGGTCTCGCTTCTTCAAGATGTCGTCTGGGCTGTCCTCTTTCTTGTCGGTCGGGCCCTCAGAAGGTCGGTCGGCGCCCTGTTGCTTTGTGGTTGGAGCTGCGCCTGAGGCGGGAGCTGCGCCGGGGTTGCTTGAGGACTCGGAAGGAATGACATCACCGCCTTTGGGTGCGAACTTCTGGGTAGTCCCGGTCACGCCGGTACCCTCGGTGTTCTGGAGTGGCTTGGGCTCTCCTCCCGTGGCAGCGCTTGTGGGATTTATTGGGATATGAGGCTTGGAGGTCCCGTCGGACTTGGTATGGATGGGGAGGTCGGTCGACGTAGTTTTGGGAGTTTCGGTGGAAGCGGGCTTGGGAAGGTCATTTTCGGCCTTGGTGGTGGATGTTGAGTTGAAGGGGTCGGTCTTGCCAACGGGCTCATTGGGTGTCGCTTTAGGTAAACAAGTCAGAATGTGCCGAGTGACGCGGAGAGACAACCCTCAGCAGGAACGTCTCGCCATATAACCGATCTACTTACCTGCGTTGCCCTGATCATATGGCTCTGTAGGCGTGCCTTTGCCTTGCAGACCCGACACAGGCTCCTTGCCGCCAGTCTCATTGCCCGTGGTAGTTGCCGTGTTCTGGTCACCCCAGATGGCCTTGCTGGCAGAGTTGACGACGTTGTTGATGGTCTCCATGTTTATTGAGTGTAACTTGTTGTTCGTGATGTGAGTGGGTCTGGAGAAGTAGACGTGCAGACAAAGGAGCTTAAGTTCTACGCGGTAGGAAACAGGCGACGTATGACGTATTCGTAGACCTTGAAACGACAGGCACGAGTTGCTTCTCAGGTGTACGCACGGAGGCTCCTCCAAACGTCATTGCGGCACACATGGACCTCTGTACCTCTGCCTAGCCTTCTCTTCCTACGACTCCACCAATGGAAAGGCGTTTGTTGCCGTTCCATAGATAGGGCTGGCTCCCAAAATCCGGGTCATGGTGGCATTGCGAATCTCGATGCTTGGAAGCGATACGGAATGCGGCATCTTCTGCCCTGAATGAGCTTGTTGAAGCTGGGGAGGTCAAGCAGGGCAGTGGGGAGCGCGCTACGTCATCCGATGCAAACTGAGCAAACACCAGGTACTGATTACATAAGCACGTCGTCTCCTAGCACCACTAAAAGTTTCATTCTCTTCTCCCACTATCTTCCGTGGTTGACCTGCCATCTCAGCTTTTTCCTAACTTCGTTCGCTCATCGAAATAAAACTCGTCGATTTTCTTGTAATTCCCAGCTCCGTCGCTCCACCTTCAACCTGTCTCTTTCGAACCCACGCCTGCCTCCCAATCTCAACACCCCCCTTTATTCTTTCTCTTGGGCTATTTCTTCGCTCACTGCAATGGTACAACTGATCACTACGGGGCAGTATCGAGTCCGTCGTTGAGAAGGTGTTCTTGAGACCGTGGCTACAGTTTAAACACACGTCGACGGATTCTCCGGCCGCCTCCAATTCAAGCCATCTCTCTTCATGGATGCCCAAAATTTCAACGCCTCTCGCACAATGGTGTGGCCAGAGCGGGTCGGCCGTCCTCCCTGCCAGCGGTGGCAAATAACATCAAGCTTACCTTCTAGTGCATTTGATGCGAATAGTGCCGTGGAAGACGTATCAAATGAGGAGGAGCATCTTCAATATTTCAAGACAGAATCTCTTGCTCTACTCATGTGCTCCCTAAGCTCGTTCATATGTTGCACAAGTACAGGAGATGCTTGTTATCTAATCTTCGAGAGACTTTTGATTAGAGAGCGTGTCGATGTAGGTGCCGTCAACTAAGACACGACACGATAGAATGATAGAACGCGAGACGCTAAACACCACGCGATTGAAACAATTCGGCGCACACCAAAAAACTTGTGCTCATATTTACCCACACCTAACGAAGCCCTTTTAACCTCTTCTTACTCCTACGTAAAAGTGCAGGCCTAGCTTTACAATTCTATATTTTGTTAAAGTGGAGAGTAATTAACGTGTTAGTTATTGTGGGTGGTCTTTGGTATGTGTGCGGGGAATTCTTTCAACCGCGTGCATGCCTCATGTGCAGTACGCGCATGGAAAGGTGAAGGCAGGTCAAGCTCAATAAGTCATAGAATGCGTCTCTCGTAGCTTGGCTACACTTTTCGCTTACCAGCTTTTACTCTTCTCGGACAAGTGAAACAGCAACAACTGAATCCTACCTCCAACGTCATAGCTCATGGAAGGATTTTATAAAATTTCATAAGGCCTTCGATTTCAATGTCTTTCTCCAAGCGTCCTCTTAACAATACTCAACGGTCGAAGAGTGCAGGTCACGATGCCGTCGCGATATGAAAACTTGGTGTCGAAAGAACCGCGCCCAGCCTTCTCCACGGACTGGATTTGGCCATGTGCCGGGATAGTCGTCACGACCGCTATCGGCATTGCCGTCACAGTACTGAACGCACGGGAATGGCGAAGCTCGGAAGAGACCGCTCTGTTCGTGCTAGAACAAAGACCAACCATCGCCATTGCCGTGCAGATCTTATCTCACATCCTCGGATGGATACAAGTACAAACGCTGTGTAAGTAGATCATCGACGATTCGTTGGCTGTACCAAAATTGACCACACCTAGGCGGCGTAATCATGTCGTCCTTCAGGGTCCTCCTTCACCATCGCGCCTTTCGTCTGGATACTATTCGCTTCGTCGATGCGGTATCGAGACCAAATATTGCTTGGAAAACCCGCTGGCCACTGCGACTCGGCTCTTTGCTCTTCGTCTTGCTTTCACTGGTGCCGGGTGCTCTCTGGTCTGGTGCGCTCACGCCGTTATTTGCAGAAAAGGAGGTAATTCGGACCCTGCACATTCCGACATTTGAATCCGGAAATGTGTCTACAATATTCGATTCGAGCCGAGCGTTGGCCGATAGTACCGGAGGATTCGGCAGCCCGGTGTGGATGAACAACAACGGCCTTTTCACCTTCGATCTCGCCATCTCCAGTATCCGCGGTCCATTTCTGGGCTTCGCCAGCAGCGCTTCAAACACGAGCCAACCTGGCGGATTCAGTGCAAAGTTCGACCAGACTGGGTATCGATTCTCCCAAAGAAGCTATGGTGCTGGCAGTTCCGCAGGTCTTATCACTATTCCCGACTCGACCAGTCCGCAGTGGTACTCATACAAGGAGACTGGGTTTCTCGCCACGGCATCTTGCAAGCGCGATGATGAGTCGCAAATCAATATCATGTATCTACGGGGAAGCAACGAAACAGAATTCTTCAACCAGTAAGTCATATCAATGCTCAGAATGAATGAAGCATTCACTGACTCCATAATCTAACCTGCAGCTTTCAAGCCAATGGTACGTTCCCGAGCGGCGACATGGTCCAGCGTCGCTACCCCCAAGTGTCGCCACAAAGACAGGACATCTTCATCTGGGCGACGCGGTACGTACCCAAAGAGAAGAGAACCTACATCTCCATGACCGTAGACTCCAACCTTACCGACGTCGATGACTGGGACTTCCACCAATTCTACAAGGTCGTTTGCGCGATCGACTACGAACCACGCAGATTCACCGTCAAAGTCAACGAGACCAATAAAGTAGTCTGGACGAGTACAACCGATGCGGACGCTGTGCCATGGCCAGACTACGGCGAAAGGGTGCTCTCCACGTTCGACCTTCCCTTCTCCCGCTACTCGTCCGACGAATCCATGATTTTTGGCTCCCAACTCGGCCACAACCTCGTCATCAACATCAACACACTCCGCCGCATCAAGGGGAACAACGACACGGAAACAACCTACAAAGCCCTAGAAGACTTTGTCGAGAATCTGTTTGACAATGGTCTCGGTATGCTTTCCGCTACCCGGCTAGTCGCGCTAAATGAGACGATTCCTGTCGAAGCCACCGTCGGGCTCGTCGCGGTTCGGTACGGACAGTCGGTCTTTGTCTACATGATCCTCGTCGTCAATGTGGTTATTGTACTCATCTTCGCGGTCGAAGCTGTGAGGACGCGGGCATGGGCTGGGAAGGCGGAACTGGTACTGCAGGATGTGGGAAGTGTGTTGCTGAGTGCGAGTGCGGGCGGCGCCGCCTTAGCAGAAAAAGCCAGGGGCTTGCCGGTGGAGGAGATGGGCAAGTTACATATCAGGCTTTCTACGAGCACTTTTCCGGATAGAGAGGCGTTGGTGCTGACGGAGAAGGGTGCACTGAGTCTGAGTAGAGGGAATACTGAGTATGAGAATATTCACATGGCGCCGAGGAAGTCGACGGATGAGTTGTAGGGGTTTTCGTGAGTAATGGATACAGTGGATACTATTTCTTCTCATGGTGAGTGTGGAGATTTGAACTGTAAGATCGAAAAGATTCATGTTTACACGTGATGAAAATTTGACCACATGCAAGGTTTGCAACATTGAAATACCTCATCGAGTTCAATCACGAGACCAATAAAATAAATGAAATATATAATCAAGCGGGCAAGATGTGCAATAGTTCCTTCCTCAGCTCGGGTGCGTAGCGCAATTCTCTCAATTATTAATTAAGGTGGGTTTGCGGAGCCTCCGAGAGTGCATTTTGGGGATGTGCATATTTGTAAGTTTGCCTCAACGATTGATTGGCAACGTATACGTCAATTAGTATTTATTGGGTGTATATCTCTTCGTTGCTGTGTTGGCTTTCCAAGCTATCCCTCGCATTTTTGCTCTCACACATTGCCTCTGAAAATCCATCGTCTATCATACATCATGTCCGATTTCGACTCCGCTACGCTCTTCAGCGTCAAAGGCCTAGTTGCCGTGATCACGGGTGGTGGAACCGGTGATACTTTGCCTACCAATCCTCATAATGAATAATAATACTAATGCTCATCCCAGGCATCGGACTCATGCTCGCGCAAGCCCTCGAAGCCAACGGAGCAATCGTCTACATCCTCGGCCGTCGTTAAGAAGCCCTTGAAAAAGCCGCAAGCACCGCTGTACATAACTTCCTATCACTTCCGATCCGCTTCTCCCCATCAAAAAAACGCCCACATTCCACTAACCAAACAGAACTAACAGAAACACGCCAACATCCACCCCATCCGCGCAGACGTAACCTCCAAATCCGACCTCTCGGCCGCCGTCACCCACCTCGAGCAAAAACACGGCTACATCAACCTCCTAATCGCCAACAGCGGCATCACCGGCCCTCTGCACACGGGCCTCCAAAAAGATGGTTCCCTCTCCCATCTTCAGTCCACGCTGTACTCGTTGTCTTCCGAAGGCTTCGCTGAGACCTTCGCTATCAACACCTCCGCTGTGTACTTCACCGTGGTCGCGTTTCTGGGCCTGCTGGGCAACGGCAACGAGAAGGGCAATGTGGAGCAGAAGAGCCAGGTCATTGCCGTAAATTGGGGCTTTTCTTCGGCTGCCGACGGCAGGGTTTGCGTATAGCGCGAGTAAAGCGGGCGTGGTGCAGATGATGAAGCAGTTTGCTACCATGTTGGCGCCCCATGGTATTCGGAGTAATGTTATTGTTCCGGGAGGTAAGTTCCTCGGCCCTTCCTCCTCTTCTTCTTCTTCTTCTTCTTCTTCTTCTTCTTCTTCTTCTTCTTCTTCTTCTTCTTCTTCTTCTTCTTCTTCTTCTTCTTCTTCTTCTTCTTCGTGTTTACGCTGTTTGTGAATGGCCGGGAAATGGATAGATGCTGATAGTGCGTGTGTCTGTTTAGTGTATCCGAGCCAGTTAACAGACAATTTTTTTGGGAATTTAAAGGACTATGCGAAGGATTTTGTTCCGGCGCAGAGGGTGTGGACTCCGAGTGATATGGCGGGCACGGTACTGTTTTTGACAAGTAAGGCTGGGGGTTATGTTAATGGGAATGTGTTGGTTACGGATGGGGGGAGATTGAGTATTATACCTTCTACGTACTGAAGGTGGATTGAGACAATGGGTCATTTATTTGTCAAGAAAAGTCTAGCTACACTTCCGCCTTGGGGGATTGGACTATACTTTACAAAAGAGCTCAGCATGCTAGCGGTGACAAAGCAAGGTGCCGGCGTAGCTTCGAGAATCATGCGCCTCATCCTGCTCCCAGCTTCGGTTCCATTTCCGCCCTTATAAGACTGAACGTGCAGTCATATCCTCCCCATATCCATCTAATGCTCCGTCGCCCCAAAGACCTGTTTATTTCCCAAGTGGGAAAATATCCCGTGTCCATCCAAACCATTTGTTCAGTCGACGTCCCATAGACTGCAGCATGACCGGGTCAATCTTGGGCGTAGGATTGGGGCGATGAAAGATGATCTTGCCGGTAGTACATGCCTCCTCAAAAGTAACAATCGAACCGCCACCGCTCTTTGCTCGAAATCCTGCGTCCTCCATTGCAAGCACGAAATCGTCCCAGTCTATCACCTTCTGGCGTTCCTCAACTGTCGTAGGGAAAATCGATCGGAAGACAGCCAAGGCACGCTTAGAAACTGCGATGTGGGTGGGAGGTGGTTGTTCTTGTTGAGCGTTATGGATGATGGGCTCCTTGTTTAGAGACTGGCACTTCTCTCCTGGTCGAGACTTCTCCTTCGTTTTTGGAACCGGGATTATTGGCCGCTGTGCTCTGTCTGACACAACGCGTGAGAGTGGAAGGAAGGCGTCGTCACAAGCTTGGAGTTTTAGCTTCAATTTAGCGAGTTCAGAGAGTATCTCTTGTCGGTTTAAATCCAACAAGGATCGGTATTCTGCGCTCTTCCATGCACTTATCGGTCGCAGGGATGTAGCGATATCTCTAGCTTCGAGCCCTTTTTGGCGCAAGTACGGTTCGACCCAATCGTAAACCGCTCTCCAAAAACCCTGCAGGGCTTGATGCGATGCTTCAGAGTCGTCCAGCCATTTCCAATTACGGGGGCCGTTTGGAACGGTCGTCGACCGAAATTTCTCCAAAGCCTCGCCCATGCGGTAGTCTCTTGGCCGCTCAACTTCATTTGCTGACCGTCGTCGCCAATGGAGGCGGTTTACTCGGCGCTTGGTGTAGGTACTGGCTGCAATAGTGCATTTGGGATAATGCATCTGTACCGCCGCCAGCATTTCTATTACGGTCACATAATTGGATAAAGACTCGTAGAGCACTTCGTCCAACCGTGAGCGCTCTTTAAAAGTTGATGCTGCTAGGTGGTCGTCCAGGAATTTGAGCATCATGGCGATGGGAAATCGCCTCTGGTCATCTCCAGCGCCAAGGAGCTGCAGAAGACACCATAGTAATGGCTCATTCTTGAATGCATCCGCTGTTGACATTTTTGGCCGAGTGTGTAGGCTCATGCGCTCCCCTACAAGCTCTCGTGATAATTCGAAACAGTGGGCAAATCCGGGGCGCTGTGGAATTGTCCTCTGCAAATCTCTGACACATACATCCGCTTTAAGAACGAGAACGAGCTCTAGTGTTCCTAGCGCCTCGTCAATCTCCTTTGGAAGGGCATTACCCGGTTGTACAGAGCCCTGAAATTGATGATACACCGTTTGAACATGCTCGAATTCTTCGACTGCCTCTTGCCAGAACCGGTGACCGGCGGCATCTTCCAGAACCTTCACGGCAATTTCTTGCGATCCGAATTTGTTATGATTCTTGATGGCGAAGTCCATGCGTGGGACGAGGTTCATATACCGCCGCATATACGACGGCTCGGTCTGGAGAAGCCATAAATGATCGCCGGTAGCATTGAGTCTAGCTTTTGCTTGGCTCACAATTCCGTCGATGTCGAATGTCGGAGGGGCGGAGAAAGGTTGATAAACATACTTGGACTAACAAGATTTTTCACCAGTCTTACACAAGCCGGCCTGAAGAAGGACTTCCCATTTCAGGGACGACGGAGCTTCGCCTGCGGGAATGTTTGGTGAAAGAACTTCCACAATCTTGCGCAAGGTGTTCATGATATACGTTTGGGCTTCGAAAATGAGTCTCGCACGGGGAAAGCCGATGATGTCGGACTGATGTGCTGCTTGCTTATCCCATGGGACTAACTTTCCGTAATTGGGATTGTGCATGACAACACAGTTCTCGTTGAAGGTGACGTCTAAGGCTCCAACATTCCAGGGTAGAGTTAATTGGGAATGGTCGTAACCGGCCCACGCACTTGGGTGTGACATTGCGCGATGGTGCAACATGCCAATGAGAACAGACGGATCCTTGGAAAGAGACTCTGCGTCCAAATGCAGTGCGAGATAGACGTTTCGATACTTCTGACGGCATTCCATCCAAGTAGTGAGCGCATACTCGATCTTTGGCACCTGCCATTTTTCTCGTGGGATATCTAGGGCGACTTCTGTGACCAAAGCTGCTCGCTTGACTTAAGACCTCTTACGCCATCTACTGAGGATCTTGTCGCCGCGCAACTGTATAGCGGCTAGGAGGTAGTCTCTATCCGCGTTGATGGCCTTGACGTAACCATTGATGAGCTCACGTGCCGTATCGTCGCCGACCTGGTCATGATAAAGCCATGGGTGGGACCTCTGCGCGATAAAAGAGTAGAAGTGTGTCTCGCATTCGGGGCATTCGCAGCGGGGCGGAAATATCGGGATTTGTGAGGTCGTGCTCGGAGTGGTTAGTAGAGCCAGTAACTGGGCCACCTGCAGAGCCAAGCTAGCGTTATGGGTAAAAGCCTCCATCTTCGCCGTTAATTAGAAAGCGGAAGAAATCTAGAAAAGAAAATCAAAGCAGATGGTTCATAAGAGAGGTAAGGTGGGGGGACGAGGGCCACAATGTGGGGGCGGTGAAGGTGAGAGTGTGCATGGATCGGCTCGCGTTGAAGAGGCAAGCTAAAACAACGCGTCGATCAATATATATTGACGTCATTGCCATTTCGATCTGGAAATGCAATCTTCAGCCTCAAGTCAGTCGAGATTGCGCCGAATCTGGGTGGGCTGTTGCCGGGACAACTTTCCGATTGTGAGGGAACGCGAAGTGAAGCATCTGGTAGTACATCTTTCTAGAAAAATCTCAGAGCTCATTGCCAGCTGGAACAGTACTGTCACCTTGATATCACTTGTCGTCTGTATAGTTGGTAGGTTCATTGCCTAATTGCGGGCCCGTTAGCGTTCTGTCTTCCTCAAGGTAGAGAAGAGATTGCCTCATAGGAACATCTTCAACGAGATCATTCGGTGATACGTTTCTGAAGCAGTAGATGGAGTAAATGGTGTTTGCATGCGGAAGTGATAGGTTGTGGAGATAGAAACGACGTCGAGATGGTTGCTAGCGCCGATGCTTAGTAATCCCAAGCCCTTTCACATGACGCACTTAATGGCTGGTCAGCCATCTCTCCTCCATCATCCACAACGTTCAACATCAAATCTATGCAACCAGGTCTTTTGTTTTCGAGAATGCAAATTCTTTCATTCACAGCGTTGCCTTCGGAGATCCGAAATCATGTTTGCAGCTTCTGCACGCCTTTCACCAGCCATGCGAGAGACTTTATGGGCCTCCTCCTGGCGTCGAAGCAGATACGGGCGGAATATGAAAGTGAAGCCGTGGACATTATGGTCAAATACATCGCTTCTCTCAAGCAAGCCTGGCCACACGCGGAGGAGCTACGCATTGACCGTCCTACCAAGTTCTCCGATCTTGTCACCATCACCGTCCGCCTACCCGTTTCCTTGTACTACCCTTCCTCAGAAACGAGTGAGGCGGAGCGCAATCGCCATTTCAGGAGAGGTTCTCAATTAGAGCCTTGTCTCGCCTCGCTATTTACTCTCCACCTATCTAAGTTGACCTTCACCTGCTACGATAACCAACCAGATGACTGGTCTGGCCTCGCGGATGTACCTACTGGACTTCTCTACGATATTACCAACTTTCTTATCATTCCGTCTGCTCTAGAGCGCTCTCAACTGGAAGCCCGCAGACACCGCACGCTTCGGGTCGTGCAGCCAACGCGCGTTAGAAAAGTATGCTACAAATGGTACCAACATGAACACTCAACCGGTTGGAATAGGCTTGATGTCGAGAGTCGGCATACGAGATTTTTCTTAACCGAGCCAATATGGTGGGAAGTCCCGAATGCTCAGACTTTGGTGACCAACTGGGGTAGCAGCAGTCGAGATGAGGTGTTCTTTGACATCGACATCGAGCAGAGAGGCTGATTGTGGGCCCTTGCGATTGCAATCCGGAGCTTCACGGATCTACCTCTTGCGGGGTTGAAATAGCCGGCAGTAACGATTCTGTGTTTATTTAGGTAGCTCCCCGCCAAAACTTTGGCGGAGCTGAACAGGCCACTCATTTGCAAAAGCTACCGTTGAGCTGTTATTTAGTGTCGACATTCTCAACTACACGAGGCTCTATTGCCTACTCAAGTGCTACCCCATCGTCCGCTATCACGGCTCGAGGCAGACGGGCCGAAAGCGGGGCTCAATATTTCTGGCGCGTCCGGTGACACCAAGCTGAACTACACTCCCGCACTCTCTTCGCCATGAAGGTCCTAATTGTCGGTGCAGGCCTCGCAGGTCTGTCTACCGCAATTGCACTTGCTCACTCAGAGACACCACATGAAATTCTGCTACTAGAGGCTGCTCCTAGGCTAGCAGAAGTGGGAGCGGGCGTTCAACTCACCGCTGTCGCGACACGACAATTCACTCGTTGGGGCCTGGGACCATCACTTCTTGAAGCTGCTGCCATACCAGAGTCCTGGATCTTGCGACGTGGATCTGATGGATCCATCTTGAACCGCGTGCCGATGAAAGAACTGGAGAAGACCTACGGAGGACCATATATTGTCGTCCATCGAGCAGATCTTCACCGCATTCTCCACGAACATGCCGTCAGCAAAGGAGTGCAGATCAAATTGAACAGCCGCATCATTGAGTATGGAGTTGAGGATAGTTGGGTGTTACTGGAAAATGGCGATAAACTGGAGGCAGACTTGGTTGTTGCCTGCGATGGCGTCAACTCAACTGCACGAGCACAGTTGCTCAAAAGATTAGGTGTCGACGAAACGGAAGCCATCGAGCCCACCGGTTGGGCAGCTTACCGGACGATGGTGGACGTGGAGGATGTCAAAGCTGACCCTCTGACAGCCGAGATTGTCGCCGAGCATAACGGAAACTGCTGGTAAGCTTGATCAAGAAGGATCCTAGGAGGCGATGGCTGACAATGACAGGGCCGACGCCGACAAATCACTCATGTCCTACATGGTGCGCGGTTCTGGAAAGCTGAATCTGGTTTTCTCCCATCCGGATGACATCGACACAAGCTCATGGAGACAAGAACAACTCCTGGAAGAACTCAAGCTCTTGAGTAGCGACATGGACCCTCGCGCTCGCCGTATAATAGATCTTGTCAAAACACCAATCACGAACTGGCCCGTTTATGCCGTTCGCACTCTCCCCACCTGGACGTCAAGCTCAGGTCGGTTCGTTCTCATTGGCGACGCAGCCCATGCCATGGCTTTTTACCTTTCAATGGGTGTGTCGATGGCAGTCGAAGACGCTGCTGCCCTTGTAGCAACCCTTGATCTTCATACAGCCTCAGCTTCAACAGTATCACTGAGTGCTGCCATGTCATTATTCGAGCGAGTTCGGAAACCGCGAGCCGATGCTGTGCGCGATGCGAGTTTGCATGCGGGTGCTATGCTTCATCTACCTCCTGGAGCTGAAAGAGATGCTCGAGATGAAGCCGCCCGCTCTGATGGTGTGCAGGAGGAGGCGTTAAAGAAAGGCGATTGTTTGCTTGATTGGACCAGTTTTGGAATCACAGACCAGACAATCCGGGGAGTGTGTTATGGGTATGACGTTGTGGAAGATGTCAGATCTCAAGCTATAAAGGAAGGCCTGTCGACCTAAACGAATTCGCTAGAATATTTGCGACCGGATTCCGGAGTACCAAATTCCAAAGTTGAGTGTTGATCACGTGACATTCCACGTGCTACGCAAATGTCGGGTCCTCGGGGAGTTGTCGATTGCTTATAACCTCCTCCTTTTAATGTTTCAAGCAGCCTAACCTGATCAAACGTTTCTTCAATGGAGATGTCGTCCACTGTCCCTTACGTGTGCAGCACGGTTACTCGAAATGCGGGGTACTATTCCTCCGGTTGCTGCCTGGAATTACGCTTCACCACTCATGAACACTTCATCACTCGTTCCGACCGAACTCCGATTTAGTGACCTTAAAGTTAATCCGAACATTAAGCCTACTCGATTACCAGCTCGTATCCAGTTGTTCCACAAACATTCCTCGCCAGGACCATCAGGCAACTGTCTTAGCTTCCCAGGCAGCCACTTCTCCATCTCAATCTAAAAGCCCGCGATTGTACACTATAGATCATACTACAGCTAAACTCCTCTCTTCATCCAATCAACAACCAGGATGACCCTCTCACTTCTCGAAAGCTTTCCCACCGAGCTCATTCAGCCAATCTTCCTTCTGTCTGGTCCCAACCTCGCCCTCCCTCTCGCATCTCCACACATCGCAGCCAAGTTATCTGAAGACTACATTTACAACGAAATCTGCACCAATTACCTGACCCAAAGGGGCACATACGACCGTATTGAGCGATCCAAGAACCAGACACGTCTCTTCGCTGCTAAATGGATGACATGGGACTTCTTCAAGACCTGGATCACCAAAACCTACGAGCCTAAGGGTTGCTTGTGCGGTAGAACAAAGGAGGAAGGATGTTTTGATGAACAGTGGCCGCCGAATTGGGAGGATGTTACGACTATGGTCTTCTCCAGAAGCCATCTACCCGCGTTGGCGTGGGTCAAATGTCGTTTACCTTCCAAGCTCCTACGCGGGCCGTGGACGAAAGAAAAGATTGAGTTCCTCCGCTTCATGCTATGGATGACAAGCGCGACTGTCGATTGGGCGGATGAGGATGTTCGCAGAATGGCGCTGGAAGGGAAACAGGAAGCGATTCTGCAGGGCAATCTTGAAGTTGTCGAGATTTTCAACCACAATCGCCGTCTCGGGAGAGCACCTACTCTAACCAGTGTTCGCTTCGCTGTCATTGAAGCTGGGTGTAATCGCTCCATCGTCTACGATACAATGGCAACGGCACGCGCTTGGGGACTCAAGGGGAATGCGTGGAATTCCAATGGACTGGATGCTTGGTGCGCAGAGAGAACTGCAAGTGGTGATCCCAAAGGCGCTTGGTTACAAACGAAACTGCAGGAGCTGCGTACCGTGACCCACACCAGGAACAACAACGATGATGAAGGAGGGAATGGAGAAGGATCGAGCGAGGGTGCGGGTGCGGGTGCGGGGAATGTCTCAACAACATACGGCACTATGAAAGTTGAAACCGGGGATTACGACGGCGGAGATGAGGATCGCTTGGTGGTGAATAAGCACAAGTGGAATCAGGTAGGTAATCAAGTCGTCTCCTTTTTCTTCCAGGGAAAGAGGTGGACGTACTAGCTCACCTGTTTACCACTCTTCACTTGGTCGCAATATTTTACTGTTTTGCCTTGAACCCATCCATGTACATGTATGGATGATCTCGGACCATCGGCTGCGGTTTCGCATCATCATATTCAGACCTCGGGAGGTACTTCTGTCAACGCCTCTCCTTTGTCCGTCCCTGTTGGCCTAAAAAAAAATTCTGGAACTGGATTCCTTGGATGAAATACTCTGGACCCATTGACGACTTGCAACAAGAGAACCCTCCTCATCCCGGATCTGGATCTGGACATGGACCTTGCTCGAGACCTGGGTAACGTGGCCGGAGAAAGTATGATGGACCAGACAAAAGTGAACTGGTCAATCTTTGACATGTGCACCGTGAAATTTGTAAGTGCGCTGCAACTCTTTGTTCTTTCTTTAGTGACCTTTCTATCAGGAGATCGCTGACATTTAGCGCAGCGATACCAAACACCAAGATGGATCACCCAGTCAGCAGCACTTGAAGAAAAATTGAAGATGATTGTGAGAGAACTCGTGCACAGCAACTTCCACGAAACAACTTTTCAATCAGCTCGGAAAGCGAACGCATGCGCTACATTTCTATCCCGAGAGGATGCCTGCCCGGACGAAGAAATTTGACGTTCCGGTCTCGAAACCTCCACGTGCAGAAAGTCGAGCGCTGTACACAAGCTAAGATCTTTGTTAGTCGCGACCGCAGCTAGGTTGGTTCTGCAAGTATGGTACCTTTGGCCTCTGCACGACCATACACGACTGCATGTTCAGTACCGAATATTTGGAGGACAGGAGCGAGTTCAGATTATTAAGGAACGTCAAGTGTAGACTATCGGAAGCTATGTTTACAAGGAATCACTTGCTCATGTTCGAGAGTTGTTTGGAATAGACCTGCCATACCACATGTGGCTGCTCATATGGCCTCAAAGATGAGGACGATCCTGGAGGCGCAACAACATCTTCGATGCACTATTTCCGGAGCCCTCCTGTCCTTGAATTCTCACATTCGAGGGCTGTTCCACAGATCATCTTCAGCCCTGCACTTCGGTGATGAAAGAGCACCCAAGTACGGATGCACGCCATCGAGAAACACGCTCAACCGCTGAAGCCCGGTCCAAGATATGTACATCATTCATCACAACAGTAGCTGGCCTCCCGTTGGTTCTGGAGCCGGATGTTCGAAGTCTCATAAGAAACACTTTACTAAGATGTCGTCCAGTCTCTCGTCCAATGGGGATGGTGGCACAAACGGCCGCTACAACTATTCTCTAGCATCCATCAGGTCACCCTATACACACATTGTGTTCGTTTGGGTATTGGATATCGTGTTTTGAGGAGAAAAGTGTATCAGATGCCATCGGAAAACGATCCAACCCATTCGCAGAGGGAGAATCACGGGATCTCCCTACTTGAAGAAAATCCCGCGGGACCTTAACAGAGATCACCTTGAGGCACATCTAGTGTATCTATTCAGTCCTAAGTAGCTCGATGCTGTGAGATAGTCTCTCATGGTATTAGCTTCTAGGCTCAGGCTCACAGAAACATTGTTCCTAGCACGCCAATCAAAGAGACGGCCGGCGTAAGATACAAGATCGGCACTCGCCATGTTATTCTTACGACGTCCTGGAGAACATTTGAATCAAACAACATGAGATAGCCAGCTCCACTCCATACTGGATTCCACCATCGCAAAATCCTTCACTGGTGGTGCCCTGGCGAAGTGTAGTGTCGATGAAAAAGTTTCATGATATGGCAGCGGGTAGGACTATGCTGATGCACATTGCAGCGCATGACATTGATGGGCTGGTTCCACTCTATTGCCATGGGTGGCAAACCCCGCACCATCTCCCGCAGTATTCATGGTCTCAGCATATATGATACTCGGGTCCCTGATGTTCGTAGTTATCCTTTCGGCGTGCCGAAGAGGATCAGATTCAAAGGATGTCGACGGCCGTCTTCGCCTACATTTGGGAGCAGTGCCTACTCTCGCACAATCCTTTATGGATGGTGGCCTCAGGGTCGGTGCTGATGAAAGGTCCAATTCATCACAGCCGACAACATTCTTTGAGCCACGATCGCCTGTCTCAATAGAGTTTCGACCAACTATCCACAACAGCCGAATTCCCAAATTTGGGAGCGCGAAAAATCCCCAAACCCCCATTTGGTACAAGATGTTTCGCGAAAATCAATGTCAACTTATCGACACCCTCGACTTATCCGCTTGGAGTCCCGGTCAACTACTCCTGCTGCATAGTGCTTTGATTTCAATATTGTAACCACTCATCGCAATTTCCCATCATTCCAGAGTCTTCTGTTTCCATCCTTAGAACAAACGCTAAGACGATCACAGCAGCGTTCTGAGATGGGATGGTTCCTCTCACGCCGCGGCGGATTATTTACGATCCATGGGTTGACTCTTCTTGATGTTGGTGTCATATCACTTTCCAGTTTCGCGGTTCTCAGAAGGAAGACGTATCGGACGCCGGAATTTCGTACTGAACCTTACCATCACATTTACCTAATGAAGTATCGGAACACTGAACCACAAAGCTAAGAGCTCTCTAGATTATAACTTTGCAGGGCTGGTTCAAAGGTCTGCCATCGCGTACGATTCACCGTCTTGTCAGCGGAGAAACAGGCTTAAATTGGAGGAGACCGGCCGTTCGGGTCTATAAAGGAGCTACTCAGCGCTGGATTTTGCGTCAACCGAGACCGAGACAACAAGAGCTCGACGCATGGGTCGACGCATGGGGCACATCACAATACGCGAATTTGAGATATCGGTAGACTCCAATCTCAAGATATTGGGTTGTAAATGGGTCGCTACGCGCCATCCATGGTGTCCGGCACCTTAACTGTATCTCCTTCTGCACCCGGAAAATCGACGACACACATGGGAGAAACAAGATATATGCCTACAGCCCGACAAAGAACTGACTGCCGCATCTCAACATTCAGACGTGACGACTTGTTGACCAGCCTTGACATTTCTTCCCATTCTCACCTACACGTCATATCTGGAAAAGGTTATAATGGCCACTGTTGATGTCCCACAATGGCGGCACCTTTGTAATCAATCTCTTTAAACACCACCTAGTTGTTCATTTCCTCCCAGACCCAGAAGATCATACTAACATACACGGCTAGATCCTCCGCCATTCGGGTTGGATCTGGCACAACCAACCACGTAGCCAGTTTTTGGGCATTCACGGTTGCTGGCACAGTTTCAACCTCGTTTTATTACCGCCCTGGGTACGGAATCCTAAGACACCAAGGCAGATTTTCGAAGTCGTCCACAAAATCGAGGGAGAAGTCCAGACCACTGGACCGAGACAGTTCCTGTACATGCGAATGCCAACTTACAATTTACAAAGAGGAATCGCCCAATTCAGACGCCCGCCCGGACTATCGCGACATAGGCGATCCAATATGGAGGTGTGAACATTGCACATTCTGCCCCTTAGCCATTTCCTCCAGCACCGTTTTGGCCAGGACTCGCGCCACGATATTTCCGTTTCTAAGAGACATTTGGACCGTAATTTACTACAGATACTACGCGCACAATCTACACTTGCAAGCATCTCTCTAGTATGTTTGTCTATGAGGATACATATAATACGACGACGTCGACAGGAATATTGAACTGTACTAAATGTTGACCGCGTATTCACCCCTTTATACCCTTTGTATTACGGACACACAAAAGTCTCACTCAGACAAGCGCAACCCATCCAGATAAGTCGCGATCTACAACTATCAAAAACAAGGAAACGTGCAACATGCAGCTCAGTACCATGGTTGACAAACCTATGACGCAAAGCGGCGTCACTCCATACAGCGCTCTGATTGGGTGAGAGGAAGCACGATGCTTCCCCAAAACGCAATCACCGGTGTCGATCACCCCGTTTCCAGACCTCGATCCCTCAATTTGGAAAGATGTGAAAAGGATGTGGGATAACTTGGGGAGGCTAGGACACCTTGCCAAAACCCGCAGGGTTTGGGTTTTTAGGGTTCTACGTATACATCACTTCACTTCATTTCTTCACAACTCACAACGCGAAACTCCAGACTCGACTCGAAAACCACAATAAACAGACCGTCTAACATGTCGTGGAAAGTAATCTCAACGTACGTTTCCCTTACACGCAGCTCATAAAAGTCGCACACACTGATTCTAAGCATACAGCCCAGCCGAGTACGACCGCTACAAGAAACAACCAGGTGTCAACGTCTTCAGCATCTTCGAGCCTGCCGCCGACCCGCGAGAAGTGGCTCAGATCGAGAAGTCTTTGGAGCAGCAATTGTATGCAACCTCTTCTATTTCCCACTTCCAACCCTATCTCGCTCTTTTTTTTAATCATCTCGGGTCATTGGTCACTCTCCTCTTATTTATCGTTCGCTATGCTAACATCTCATCTACCAAGTGCGCAACAGGTACAAAATAACCAAGTCCGCCTCTACAAGACCAGGCAGAAACTGTCCGATGCAGGCGGCGGGCTCAAAGTGTTCTCTAATGGGAAGAAGTTGGATCAAAAGGGTTTGCTGCCGGGGAGTCTGAATGTCATTGCGGATTGCGTCAAGGGGGCTCTTGTGAAGGAGCAGCAAGGATGATGGTGAGGACGAGGAGGGAGTTGTAGAATAGAAGATGCCATGCATGAGGCGGTTGAGGAATAAGTGTGGAGGGCTAGAGCGTTCCTACCCAGAGTTGAAAGTTTGCACGATTCGCGGCCGCCTTTACGCATCACCGAAGCGCGGGAATCAACGCTATATGCTCTTTCACTTTATGCACGCAAGTCCCAATCACGTCTTTTGTCGTGTGTGTCCCTCACTTTATGCACCTTTCTTCTTCACCTCGCTGCCAAGTCGACCTCCAAGATATTCCGTACAGCCCTTCCCCAATCTCGATACCAAGACTAGCGAACCTAAAGTCACGCACCCCACCCCACCAACCATGAGCCAGGTTACACAGCCTAAAACAAGCCATCAATATAATTACAAAGCATATCCATACATTCTAAGGCACAATGGCGACTTTGCCCGACAAAACGAATCAGACGCCACCCATTAGCTACGGTTTGAGCGGACGTGATTGCTTATTCCTTGTAGTTCCAGCATCGAAAGGTGTCGGGTTGAGGATATGAGGAGTGATTAATATCAATCGGACCTGAGGGGTATGAAACGCAAAGTCTGTGAAGACTACGAGCCAGGTCAAAGTTCAAACCATATTATTGAATATTCGGCCCCCAAAGCGGCCCCCAAACGGTTCGAGGATCTTAACTTCTAATACTCTCTCTACTTCGTCCCACTTCTCGACTTCTCGTCGTATCACCATGGCCAACCCCCATCGTCGTCCCCTGCTACGGCTTCAACGGTTTGGTTTTTAGTCTTCGCCAAGGATAATTCTCGTTCAACAAAGAGCTGTGCTACTCCTACGACGTGGAAGCAGGCAAACACTCGTCCTGCTGCGCGGCAGGCGACAACTACCTCAAAAAAGGCCGGATTCCATCAACAGCTAGGCGAGGAATGGGTGCACCGATATCAATTATCAGAGAAATGTTCATCCGCAGTATTGGTCGGATTAAGGTGTCCGACCGTCCAAGAATTCGGACGATGGATGAAGTAATGAGCCGATGTGTTTTAGGCTAATATTACTGAAAATTTATAGTCTTGGGTGTGCAGATGCACTACTGCGAGTCGATGAAGTCTTGATGCTGTGTAATCCCGGGGAGCATAATTTGCACAACTGATACAAGTTGTTGCTGTATTGCGTCCTTGAGCGTCGAAGCTGCTCAACCGACACCGTACACTGTTGCTGGTGCTAATGCCCTCGCGGTTGCGGGAGTGACGGAGAATCCTTTCCTGAAGGGAATTACTAAAAGGTGGGGAGACGGTTGAGTTGGAGGCAGCAAGAGGACCCGAGTTTTCGTTAGGGGGCGTGGAATCTGAAGAAAAGCTCCAAGTGGGTACGCCAAGGTCCAAGTATACTGTCCTGTACAAAGCCGCAGGACTTTGACACGCGAATGCACCCCGATGCGTATGCCTTCATGTTGTCGACAGAAGCCCATGACAGGTGGTGTGAGCTGTGTCATTCAATGAGCTGCCTCTTTCGTACAAGTATTGCTCTGCCGTTATGCACATGTTCAGCCGCGCGCTGATCAAGTGCCGAATAGACGCCCGTAACGATTCTCACCGGTGCAGCCATGCAACGGTTTGCGCGCACAACGCCATGTCGCTGCATCCCGAGCTCAGAGAAGTTTAGTCCCGAACTGAAGGAGCAATAAAAGGCGGGAGGCGCCGTTGAGGTAATACCGAATGAGCGGGTCCGGGACGCGCTCAATTCTCGTCCTGTACGTAGGTGGCGCCGATCATGGTACGATGCTCCGATTCTGTCAGACTGTCAGTCTGCACTTTGACGGCGCAGCACTCTGCCCGCGGATGGGGATGACATGTCGGGGTGTTGATTGCTTAGCGACGGCTGGCGATGATGCTGACTGGAGCGGCGAGACGTTTCCGGGTCCGAAGACGCTCCGACTAGCGCATGCGACCAGTCCGAGAGGGGTTAGGCCATGTCAGCGTCCCGAGGTGCCGCCCGTCCTTCCCGGGGTTCTGCCCACTGACTCTCCGCCGTGAACATCTGACAGGTTTCTCTTTGCGCCCACAGCTGCATACGACATGCTGCTAGCCGCCCGCAAGTGGAGAATGCAGCGAGCCAGAGCCAGCACTCCAGGAGCTACATTACCGCACAGATCATGAGCGCGGCAGCGGGTTGCGCCGCAAAACCCCTTCTCTCTCCTCCTCTACCCCTGGCGTTGCCCGAGTAAAATACATAACCTGACCGGGAGCTTACCGCATCGGGCCACCTCTGCCGGTGCATGTGCATGTCTATTCCTGTTAATTACACACGCCACATTCCTAGCCATTGTCGACTCGATACTGATGGCCATGTCTATGTACTGTACACTACAGTACAAGACGCACCACCACGAAAACACAGGATTGAAGATTCACTCCGAATCCACCATTTCCATGTTCACGCCGTTATCCGCTCCTCTACGGCTCCGCTCCCCACGGCTCGGCGGTTTCGGTTAATTTCTCCCACGCCGTTAGACGTTAGATCACCATGGCCTATGCATGTGCCCATTGCTTATGCGAATCATATCCTGGTTAGGCACTCGAAGGATCCCACCCTTCTTCAAAGTCGCCCGATAGGAGACCGTGCCCAGTCGCAATCTGGGAATGCCTGGGATGGCAAGCTTGTCAAACAAAAGCTGAAGCACGCCCGCCTCGAGAGCTTGTCGCACAGGAACAGCAGACCACCAACAATCTCGCGGTCCTCTCTGCATCTCTTTGGTCGCACAGCATCCACCGCCAAACGCCAACGCTGCCGCTGAAATGGAGGGGCTATCCTCGCTATCCTCACTCACCATCACAGAGTCGACAGTGCACACGACCGCTACTGCGACCCCGACCCCGAACGATTCCCCGACGCAATCGCACCACCAGCCCAAATCCGACCCGTCCGCCCGCGATGGACCCTCTGCTCCCGTTGAGTCGTCGTCTGCCCTCGATGCCGAAGACGTGCCCACGCACGAGAGCGTCACACCAAGCACCTCGTCTATCCCCCTGAGCACCGCCAACAACGCCATAATCATCCTCTTCTGTCGAAAACCGGATGTTTCCTTCCGCGACTTCAAGAACATCCTTGAAAACGATTGGATGCCGTGCTTGGAAAAGGTCTGTGGTCCTCTGTTCCCTCTCACCTATGTGAGGCGATACATCGCGCACAAGGACAACGACCGGGTACGAGAACAAGACGGCCCGGTCGGTCTGCCTTCGTTGATGATAGGGCGGGAGGAAGATCTGCTGTTCGACTGCTTGGTCGAAGCCACTTTCGAGGACAACCTGCACATGCTGCAGTGGTTCAACCTCATCAACGAAGAGGAGCCCGCCCAAAAACTCCTCGAGTGCGAGTCCACCTTCTCCGACATCAACAAGCTCAAAGTCATCATCATGGAGAACCGCGTCACGGTCAACAAGACGAGGCGGCTCAAGACATGGGAAGAGTAAACTAAAAGGCGACCTGAAGGAGACATGCTCGGAACGAAGAAGGGGGAAAACTCGTCACATTTGATCGATAAACTGGTGCCCTTTGCGGCTTGGTACGGCGTTGCCTGGTGTCTTTCGGCATATCTACCCACTACCTCAACATACAGACGGCATCATAGCATGGAGGATGCTATTTAGATTAGGTGCGGATGTTTTGCAATGCTGCGAAACTTCCAACTCTTTGCATTGTAATTTAGTCCGTCTTTCTACCTACGCGCGTCTTGTTTCATTGCTTTACCTGGGCCGGAAGCCTATTGTATCTGATTTGTTGCTTGCAATTAACCTTGATCCCGACCAGATTCTATCAAGAGCTAGTGCTCGGAGGGAAGCGAACATTTTGTTTAGCCTGATCTGGAGGGTGTCGTACGTTTAGGTAAGCATGCACGTGCCCACACCTTGCTGACAAATTACCATGACAGGTAGGTGCAACGGGCGCATCTTTATTCCGATGCACATGTGTTAACACAAATTCCAAGCCTTTTGATTTCTTCCTTCCATCAACAACGCTGTCCCTATTCCAATAATGAATTGCCACCAACACGAGAATTTGCCTCAGCCTCCGCCTCCATGTCCGGCTCCGCATCCGCAGCTTCCGTCCTGAATCCCCCTCTCCTGAAAACCAAGCATTGTGCATGTATGAACCAAGCTCTCAATCTCCGCCAAGGCAGAATGGGCAGGAGATTCGATGGATGCAGGACTTACTACGTGCGCCGCAAGCAATGCGGTGAAAAGAACGCTCAATCCAATACATGCGAAGCACTGAGCTTGACAGGCCACTCCACGGAAGAAAGATCGGAATATAAGGGCGGGTGCAAGCGTACAACAAGGAGTGATGACAGCGTGGCAACCCGGCCGAAGCGTGAGATCGGAGAGCGACTGCATTATCGCCGTGCCGAGTGTGTGGTTCATGTCTCGGACAATTACTGTATGTCTACACTGTATGTATGTCTTCTGGCCGCAGCCAGTGGGAAGTCGATGTTGGAATACGCTATCGACGCGATGCCCGATGCGAATAATAATAATGATGGGATGGAGTCGAGGAACGACCGAACGTTTCGGATGATATCTCGCCCGAGAGATGGTGCCGGCGAGGACCGATCGGCCTGCACGCCACTTCTTAGCGGCAAAACCCCACACGGCACTAAAAGACTTCGAGGTTCGGGCGCTCCGATACCATCTTCATCGCGGGTCCCGAGGTCGCCGCCTCCATCGATCACGTCCTCCCCTTCCTCCTTTCCCTTCTGCAACCCGTGCATCCCCGTTGGTGGCAAGTCTTGGCTTCTGGAAATGGTGCTGAGTAGTCCAATCGTGCGAAAGGTCACGTTATGACCAGCGATCATATTTCTTCTCGTTCATGAAGGGAATGACGACATGTAGCAATGAGGTATGGGAGACGTTGTTAGCGCCGACGGGAGAGGATCATCTGGGACACGGACATCGACGAACATCCCCCGGACTCGGTACGCAACCCAGTGAGCATCATGCAAGTAAACCGTTGGATTTGAGATCGCTGTCTGTGTCAAGCTTCAATAACTTCTCCTCACATGCAGCTGCCACGGTAGCACTTTTCGAACAACTCCTAAGCAGCATCGATGCGTCGAGTTCAACCAACACCAAAATTCGTTCGGAGCCGTCATGCGCCCGACCCTACCTGCCCAGAGCATCCAACCCGGAGCGCTAAAAATATCGCCTCTTCTAATCCTTAACGACATCATAGGTGGCAGCGAATACAGTGAGTGCTTTAGGAATACTCCCAAACCCTACAAACACTACTGCAGCCTTCTCCTTCTCCTACTCAAACGTGTATACCGCACTGCATCGATGATTAAATTCGAGACTGTGGTAACTTGTCGTTACTGCATGCTTACAACCGTCACCGAGATCGCAGTCCTTGCAGAGCTACAAATCTCACCATCATACTAGTGTCCAGCGCGCCGCCGCTACCAAAGCAACCCCTGAAGACCGGCCTCACTCTACTCAATCAAATTCGATCGCTCATCCAGCGCAACCACTCTCAACAGCTTGCTTGCTGTTTGCTTGCTGAAGGGACGGACGCCTCCGGATCAAACACCAAAACGTGCACTGACCAGCTGTGAAGACGATGAGCTCGCCACGATGGCATGGCAACGGCAAAAGGGATGAAGAGAAGTCTCCTCGTGGAAACTGTGCCATCTGCGTACCTAGTTAGACATACGATGGCCTTTCTTCAGTAATTTGTTTGTGTTTATGAATGAATGGATGGATGAATGAATGGAAAGAGGGGAAGGGGGGAGGAAGAGACGTCTTTGGAAAATGGAAAGACATATTACACACAAAAACCCTACCAACTACCAACCAACTACCTCTAACAACCCACAAGCATCCATGCATTCGCCCCAAAGAATTAATTAAATTCCCTTCAGAACCATCTCAAAGCCTTTAAAACTCCAACGCTGTCAATACCCCTATAACCCCCAAGCTCAACCTCAACCTCAACCCCTTGAAATCCATTTTCCCCCTTCAAACTCTCGCCTCCCCCACTCTCTCACGCCGCCTCACCACCCTTCAACCCCAAACACACCCCCGCAGCCACCACCTCCTCCAGCACCTTCCGCTCCACAACCTCCCTCTCGACCCCCACCTCCCCCACAACCCTCTCCCTCAACGCGCCCCTCCTCGCCATCCACCCCTCAATATCCTCCCTCACATTCTCCCTATCCCACTCCAACGCCGGCACCTCACTAGCCTGGATCCCCAACCGCGGCCCCTGGGCGCGGAACGCATCCAGGATCCCCGACAGGAGGGCGAGCGAATGCGTCTCCGAGGCGATGGAGAGCGTGATGCGGTTCGAGTAGCGCGAGTTCAGCGCGTTGGAGGACCGGAGCAGTTGTTCGGGGAACTGGTTTAGGAAAGAGGAGATTTCGCCTGCGATGGGGGCGCCGATGCTGAGGAGCAGGTTGAGGCAGAGCGGGAGGATGCCTTTGGTCCAGATGGAGTGGAGGCGGGGCGGGGTGTTGAAGGCGCCCATGCCGCCGGGGCGGCGGTAGTAGTTCATCAAGTTCGCCGTGTTGAGCTGCGAGAGGATGCCTTCTACCGCCATTGTTTCGGCGAGGGACTGGATGGACGAGAGGGAGAGGATGAAGAGGAGACTTAGCTCGCCGTAGATGGGGTCGGGGACGCTGGGGCCGTTGTTGCTGTTCGTCTGGATGGTGAGCTTGTCGGACCAGGAGAAGAGGCTGGTGGCGTAGCGGACTGTGTTGTTGTTTGCGAAGAGGAGCGCGGCTTGGGATTGGAACTTTGACATTTCGGGGATGGCGATGATGCGTTGGAGGAGCGCGGTGAGGAGGGCGAAGTCGGAGGGCGTGACCGTGTCGGGTTCGGCGTGGAGTTGGTTCGCGAGGCTACGGAAACCTTTTGCGACCGTGTCTGATAGGATTTCTAGTAGCTTGTTTGTAATGGGCTCGGAGAAGGTTCGAGCTGACTGCGGCACACCTCCACGGAAGCTTGAGCGGAATAGTGCGTCTGCAGAAGGTGCTCCCTCTGATGCATCTAGGTCCTCGATCAGATGGAAGTGGAGTGCTAGGTAGAGTATCCTCAGGAGCGAGCGATAGTAGTGTGATTGTGCGGTAGAGAAGACGTTGTCGAAATCAGGAGTAGATGCGCGGATAGCATCCCAGATGGGATTGAGCAGCAACCGTGCTTCAGGGATTGTCACCTTGGCTTCAACCAGCTTCTTAAGCAGCACATAGGCTAGGTCCGCACGAGATACCATGAGCTGGCCGAATAAAGCTTCTGGGAGAGTGGAGCTTGCGTTTGCCTTCATGCACTCCTTCACTGCCCGAACTAGGACCTTGCTCAGCCGCTCGTCCTTGGTCACTACTTGGCTCAACTCAATGGCAAGCAGTTTCCAGCTTTCTAGCAGTTGTACTTGCGACTCCACTAAGCTGAGGTTGATATTTGCACGGATCACCTCGCTCCTGAAGCCTTGGCCGGGCGCTGATCCTGTCCAGCCGTTGTGAAAACCGAGAATTTTGTCGGCCAGGGCAATGTCGTAGAAGAAGTTTTGGCCGAGGCTCGCGGGATAGAGCGTTGTCCGTTTCAGATTATCCAGCAATACCCCCGGGAATCTGTCCTTCAGATTGTCTTTCAGGTTCGTATGTAACGAGACGTTGAAGGACGGTAGTTGCAGAGCATTGTCTTCAAAGTAGGCCAAGCTGGGAACAATGTTTCTCAGTGGTGTGGCGTCTCCGACCTGCCGAGAACTATGCAGGTACATGGCAAGTATTTCCGCAGCTAACGATGCAAATTTGTTTTGGTGTGCTCGTGTTTCGGTGGCCATGTCGGTCTTCGGATCCTGTGGTTGTTTGGCCATCCATTTCAAGAAAGCGAGGAGTTGCTCTATGAAATCTTTCCGTTCCCGAATGTCACCCAGGGCCCATGACCAATTGTTTTGGGCTGCGGTGACGAAGCCGAGCATAGCAGTGTAGAGAGGCCATGGTCGATTCGAAGCGTCCAGGTCCATGTGTGATAGCGTGTCCAACGCTCGCGAAAGTAAGGCCCTATTTCTTAATCCTTCAGCAGCGGCTTTGGACTTGGCCCTCATGTTCTCCCGTGGCGTTGTTCCGGTAAGCAGGTAGAGTGCAAACCATTGCTGCTTGCAGGTGACGACAGCCGAGAGTAGATTCCATACATTCTTCTGTATGTCGACTATGCGCAGCGGCTCATCTAGCTGCGATAGAACACTCAAGAAGTTCTTTGCCGTCCTCGGACCCAAATGTCCCAGAAGGGACGGTGGCTCCTTTGCGTCCTTTGTGGTCTTGTCCTGCTTCTGTGACTCTTCATCATCAACCCGCGTCGCGCCACGTACTAAAGTCTCGAGCAGCAGGACGACAGGAGACTTCCATACATCACTGGTGGCGTACAAGCGTGCCAAAAGGGGCGTGGCTTTGAAGAGCTGTTGCTCGAGATGCGTCCAAGGCTTGCCAAGCAGCATGGCCACTCGAACAAGAACATCAGACAGCTCCAACGTCGACCGTGTTTGGTGTTTCCACAAGGCGGCCGAGCTTGTCAGCAATGAGCTTTTGATGATGTCAGCCCCAGAGAGTAAGGAGCCGAGTATCGGGTTCGTGGGAAGGTTGTTTTCGGTTTTGGTAAGATAGAGCTCCGTAATGTATTCTGCTGCCGGAGCGACCAGTCTCGTCAGCTTGTCGGAAAGTTTCGGTGCATCATCAACACTATACGCCAAGCGAAGGATGGTGGTGAACGCCTCGCATATGCCGATATTAATCTCCAGCCGATCTTCGATGCGGTTGTACTTCCAACCAAGCGACCCTTCATAAATGCTTGCGAGAGTGCGTGCGAACGTGAGCAGCGTATTGCTCATGATCTTATCCGATGTTCCGCTCGTGGAAGTAGTGGCAGCGTTGAATCTCGTGAGAGCTCTACTTGTGGATTTTCGAGAGATGGAACGCTCGATGCCATCATCGACCAAAGAGCTGAAGATACGAATGCAGCCAATGAGGAATTCGTAGCGGCCAAGGACCATTTCAGTACCAATCAAGATGCTGGCTAAGCTACCTTCGTGTCCGTCGCCCTCTAATAGCTTGCTCCTTGCTAGCCATGGCCACACACGATTTGGCGCGATGACAAGCAGGGCTTGGAGAAAATGGGTGCAGTTCACCAAGAGCTCCAATGACCCTTCGTTGCTGGGTTCCTGGCAGAGGTGACGGAGCTCCTGCTCAAAAATAGTGAGGATTAGACTGACAGTGTCCTGTTTCTCCCCATCACTGATTCCCATGTGCTTCAAGAGCTCAGGGGAGCAGGTACCTGCCACACCGTGACCTTCGCATGCTTGCAACGATGCATGTAGTAGGTCAGAAAAGAATCCAATGATCTCCGCTGCGGCTTCAAGGGATGCAGGCGCTAGGGTAGAGATGTCGACTCTATTACTTCCTACTGCGTACGTAGAGAGAAAGTGCACCAGGTAGGTCAGAGCTGAATGTCGGTAATGCCACAAAGTAACAAAAGGCTGTTCGCTGTCATCAACGACAACACCATGTGTTTCTACCGCCATTTGCAAGTCTTCTGTTGGCTTGATATGAGCCGCCGAGCCGATAAGTCTCCGCTGGCTCGAGAAACCCGAAGAGTCAGATTTAATGAAAAGAGGGAGGTCGACTGAAAGAGCCACCTCATTGCTATCTTCTTCTTCGTTGACGAGGTGGAAGCCTTGAAAGCCGTCGGGTAAACGGTGCATGAAGGTACTCTTGTCAGTGAGCTCGTGAATGAGTGCGAGCGATCCGTCCTCGTTGGCCTTTTCTCCCCTGACGAGAGCGCTGAAGAATTTGAGGAACGGAGCCAACTCATACGGGTAACGAGATGAGGCTTCGTTGATCAAGCGTGGTAGCAGAATGTCTTTGTCCGCAAAGCAAAAGGACGCGATGGGATCCGCTTGCCGAGGGGTATCTTTTGCGACCCAATTTTGAAAAGTTCTATCGCCGATCATAATGGTGTGAACAGCTATGATCAGGTCAGGGGTGTAGTCCAAAGTCTCACTTTCCAACCCAGCACGTATGATCTGGAGGTACAGCAGACGGAAGCGATCCCTTGAAATGCGATCAACTGCGGTCCCGAAGCCAGCCATACCCACTTCAAGGAATTGAGTTATGATGCGCAGAACCCCGTGCTCCACACATGTCTCTGCCAATTGCCCAAAAGGCGTCGACCCTTCGCTCTCTGCCAGTCTTGCGACGGGTAGTATAGCTTCCTCGAGGGGGTGAGGTGTTGGGATTGACACTGATTGCCCGGGTTCATTGTCGTTGAGCAGTTCACGGTCTTCCTGTAGGGTAAAGGCTAGTCGACTTAGTTGCCATGTGAGAAGGGCCCAAGCCAGTGCTGGAGGTGTAGCGGGGCTGGGTCCTAGTTGTACGGCGGTAACAAAGCACATGGTGATGCGCTCGACGACGCCGCCGTCAAGCAGATACACCGACTTGGGCCAAGCAAAAATGCGGCCGGTTTTAAGATCGTCAAGTACCAGGTGAATTTTGAGGACGGCAACAGAGACCAGCGAGGTGAGAAGTTGTATCAGGGGAATGAGCGGCTGCTGGGCTGCAGTCACTGTGGGAAAGTCACGGAAGAAGCCAGTCTCGGAGATGACCGTGAACCACCCCTCGATGGTCGGGGTTGGTAGGTAATCTTTCGTAGTGATATCGGCATGCAGGAGAGCAATGTGAAGCAGGTGTACAAGCTCAGTCGTCTGAGCGTTTACCCAGCGGACGGACGCAGCTTCCAATATCGAATCGGATACGTTCCATGGGAAGCCAGTGTCCAAGGCATGCAGTCTCGCCTTCATCGCACGGATGCATTTGTCGAGCGCGGCTGCGTCTGATGGAGTCGCCTCCTTTTGGTTCTGTTTTACCACGATGGCCTGGCCTATCTGCTCGAGCCAATCCTCACTCACGCGGTAGTCGTTGGGGTACGCGTTCGGCGTTGTTCTCCGTAGGTCGCGGGCGCCAGCCCAGGCCATGAGCAGCTGGCTGATTCGAAGGATGGAGGTGCATGTCGAGTAGTAGATGTCGATGATGCGCAATCGGCGCTGGTCGGACGAATTGAAGTGGGCGTCCGTCTGCGGGCCCAGCGCAGACGGGTTCCCGATAATGGAGGAATTGGGCATGAAAGTCGATGCGCCCAGGTTGGAGAAGCCCGCGGCGTCCTGCACACTCAATGCCTCCTCTTCTGTGAGCCCACTTAGCAGCTGGACGGACGGTCTGCTCTGCCATTCCTGCACCACCAGTCGCAGCGCCGCATGCTCTGAAATCTTCACCTCTTGCGACAGCCACAGACAGTCCTCCTTGATCTCGTCTAGCTTGTAGTGCCCACTCGGCGACGGCGTGATGTGGGCGGGCGCCGTCTTCGTCTCCAGCTTGTTCTTCTCCTGCGCAGAGGGTTCTGGGAAGGGCCTCCACGGCCGGCTGAGCATGTCCAGGTTCTCTTCGGCGCTCAGGAAATTGCGCAGCGGCGCGCTCTTGGAGGCGGTTTTGGGGTCGCAGAGGGCATTGTAGGCGACGTCCCAGGAACTGTTTTGTTAGCTGCCATTCCAACTTTTAGTACGGCGGTAGACATACACGAGCTGCTGCTCGCCCGTGAAGCACTTGGCGAGGTCCAGGTCCAGCTGCGGGAGAGGAGCCATGGCGGCGCGTCAATGGATGATTCTCAGCCGGAGTCCATAGGAAAGAGAGGAGGGAGGTGAATGTTTGCAGGCGTTGAATGTTTCTCTCATCGCGAAAGCCAAGCTTAGCTTTGCACGGGCCACCGACCGCGTCTATCATTTTGTCGGCGGGACAGGGCCAAAGCTCCGATCCATTAATTGAATTGAAGCAGATGACGGTGAGTCATCTTCCACTGTAATACTCAATTCCACGTCTGGCCTCTTCTCGCCGTGTCAGTCAATTGCTAGTTATTCTTGCAAAGGACAGTCTTCACACGCAATCCAGAGTGAGCCCAGCAGGTGGGACGAAGCCGACCCCGCGCCTCCGCTATACTACATACTACACACTACACTTCGAGATGCCTTCACTACGCATAATCGACCACTCGCCGTACCATCCCGAACCCTCTCCGCCGGTTCCGACTGCCTCCAACTTGATCCTGATTGACAACTACGACTCATTCACCTGGAATGTATATCAATACCTCGCCCTAGAAGGCGCAACCGTCACCGTATACCGCAATGACGAGATCACGCTCGAGGAGCTAATCTCCAAAAACCCTACACAGCTGGTTATAAGTCCAGGGCCTGGCCACCCAGAGAAAGATGCCGGCATCAGCAACCAGGCGATCAAACACTTCAGCGGCAAGATCCCCATCCTCGGAGTCTGCATGGGAGAGCAGTGCATCATATACAGCCTAGGCGGCAAGGTTGATGTGACCGGCGAGATTCTACACGGCAAGACATCGCCGCTCAAACATGATGGCAAGGGCCTGTATGCAAACGTCTCACCCGACATTCCCGTTACCCGCTACCACTCGCTGGCTGGAACTCGTCAAACCGTCCCTGAATGCCTCCAAGTCACATCTTGGATCGACCGTGAGGACGGCGAGCCCGGTGTGATCATGGGCGTGAGCCACAAGGAATATGTGCTGGAGGGAGTGCAATTCCATCCCGAGAGCATCTTGACTGAAGAAGGGCGCATGATGTTCAAGAACTTTCTGCGCATGCAGGGCGGCACTTGGGCCGAGAACGAGAAGTTGTCCAAGGAAACACATGAGAAGGCAATCGAAGTTGCAACGAATGGCGCGAACGGGACCGCAAAGGACAAGAAGATCTCCATACTGGAAAAGATTTACGACCACCGAAGAGCCTCCGTCGCTGAACAGAAGAAAATCCCCTCGCAACGACCAAGTGACCTGCAAGCCGCATACGACTTAAACCTAGCCCCGCCTCAGTTGAACTTTCCCGAAAGACTGCGACAGTCGCCATATCGCCTTTCTCTCATGGCCGAAATCAAGCGAGCGTCCCCCTCCAAAGGCATCATCTCGCTTTCCACCTGCGCTCCCGCCCAGGCAAGAAAGTACGCTAAAGCCGGCGCTAGCACCATCTCTGTTCTGACGGAGCCGGAGTGGTTCAAAGGCAGCATCGATGACCTCAGGGCAGTCCGCCAAAGTCTAGAAGGCATGCCCAACAGACCAGCAGTCCTGCGCAAAGAGTTCATCTTCGACGAGTACCAGATCCTTGAGGCTAGACTGGCGGGTGCAGATACAGTCCTATTGATCGTCAAGATGCTGGATGAGGAGCTTTTGAAGAGGCTGTATACCTACTCACAGTCACTAGGCATGGAACCCTTAGTCGAGGTCAACAATGTCGAAGAGATGCAAATCGCAGTCTCTCTAGGATCAAAAGTCATCGGCGTCAACAATCGCAATTTGGTGAACTTCGAGGTCGACATGGACACCACAAGCCGCTTGCTGAACCTCGTACCAAAAGAGACCATCGTCTGCGCGCTGAGCGGGATCATGGGACCTGAGGACGTCGAGCCATATGCCAAGAATGGTGTAGGTGCGGTTCTAGTTGGAGAAGCTTTGATGCGGGCCTCGGACACGGCAGACTTCATTGCAAAATTACTTGGAGGCAGCCCTCCGGCCAAGGCTTCAGCGGCTCCTACTCCGCTAGTCAAGATCTGTGGAACGCGTACTGTAGAAGCGGCCAAAGCGGCGATCGAGGCTGGTGCAGACCTCGTCGGAATAATACTAGCTGTGGGAACCAAGCGAACAGTGTCTACAGAAACTGCACTTGCCATCTCCCGCGCCGTCCACGAAACGAAGAAGCAACACGCCTCAAGAACATTAACAGCTCCCTCCAAGTCCGCCTCAGACTTTTTCGAACACGCATCCTCAAGTCATATCCTCAACACGGAGCGCGCACTCATCGTCGGCGTCTTCCGCAACCAACCACTAGACTACATCCTCGAACAGCAACAACTCCTCAACCTCGACATCGTCCAGCTCCACGGCACAGAGCCCATCGAATGGGCAAAACTCATCCCCGTTCCCGTGATCAAAGCTTTTAGCCCCAAGAGTAACGGCATCGGTCTGCGCGGATACCACGCGCTTCCCCTTCTCGACGCTGGGTCCGGTGGCTCGGGCCAACAGCTCGATTTGACAGAAGTCAAAGATGCTTTGTCGCTTGACGAAGGTATCCAGATCATCTTCGCGGGTGGTTTGGACCCTGATAATGTGCAGAAGGTGCTTGAAGGGCTGGGCGAGTACCGAGCTCGGGTCAAGGCGGTGGATGTTAGCAGTGGGGTTGAAGAGGATGGGGAGCAAAGCGCAGATCGTATTCGTGCATTTATCAAGGCAGCGAAGAAGTCGTGAGAGTTCGGAATCCAGTGGAGCAAGGTTTAGATAAGTAGTAGCAATCAACAGTCTTTGACTCGGATTGCGACGCTTGATATCTTGCTGATGTCACAGCCAATGTCGTCGTGTCTCTCACTCCCATGTAGCAGAACAGCAGCAGCAAGTACCATAGCGGAAAATACGCAGATATACCGGAACATAGTTGGTCTATGCTGTCGATCTACAGATCCCTCCCGAGGTGGTTACAACATAGCACAGCGTCAAACCCATCCCATACCAACTCAAAAGTCCACCCCACACGAACCAACCCGCCAATCATACCAACCCGTCGGAAAAAAAAACCCCAACTCAACCGTTTCGTTTCGATTCGAAGCCGCAGCTCGCAGCTATCCCTCAGGGTGGAACACACCGACCGCCAAGGGCCTCGTACCCAGACTGTACGCAACCAACACCGTCAGCAAACCCATCCCCTTTTTTGCAAAACCCCCCAAAAAGGAAAAAGGAAAGAAAGAAAAGGGGGCAACGACTTACCCACTTCCCAGCCCCAGCCCCATCACCCGGCGCACAGTACTTCGCGCAAGCATCCAGGTCGCCCTCGTCGCCGCACCACCGGTCGCAGTCGACGGGCACGCACGTTTCGCCCGGGACGTGTGTGTAGGGTATGGGTTTGCGGCCGGGTTCGGGCTGCGCGTACGCACGCCTTGGTTAGCGGGTGTGTTCGTCTTCGGGTACGGTGCGGAGGTCTGTGGGGAGGAGGAGGGAGGAGGGAGCGGGGAAAGAGATGGGATTGAAGCGAGTGCATCGGAACGGGAACGGGAACGGGAAAAGAGAAGAGAGGGGGAGAGAAGGGACGTACAACACCGTACGGCTTCCAGTGCTTGCTGCCTTTTATCTGCATGTACTTGTTTCTATCTAGGTGGGCGGAGGCTGGGGCGGGGGAGGCGAGGAGTAGGAACAAGAGCAGGAGGGGGGTGGGGAGGGCGAGGAGTTTCATTGTCGTGATCGCGAGGTCCGTGTGTGCTTCTTGAGTATTAGTTTTGTTTCGTTGGAGTTTGTGTTGTTGAACGTTTTGTGGTTGGAGTGTGGTGTAATGTGGCGTATGTAGTAGGCAAGGTAGTCCAGTTTTAGTGTGAGTGAGTGAGGGAAAGGATCTGTGTGGATGCATGGGTGACATTTTATAGTTTTCCCTTTTTCTCCCCCTTCTCTGGGTTCCGGTTCTGGTTCTGGGTTCAGCGAGAGGGCGTGACAGCGAGACGTGGGCTGCGGGTAGGTAAGCAAGTGGGCCTGGGTGGTTGACATTGGCGAGGTCTATGGTAATTGCGGGATTGGGGATTGGTTGTTAGGCTTTTGGGGGGGATTTTTTTTTTTGGCTCCTGGGATTATGAACAATTACAGCACAAACTCTCCATAGTACGAGAATCCCATGCTACCGGAATTCAACTCAACTAATTCTACGTTCCAAAGGCACGGATGGGATATCGAAGTTGCGCTTATGAGGCACAGGCTTTTCCCGTAAGAGGCCACTTTTTTCTCGTTTGTCTTTTTTTTTTGACTTCTCTGGGAGTGGCTGGGGTGGATGGGAGATGATTAATGCCATGTTGAGAGTTGGTCGCCCCCGTTTTTTCTGTCAACGTATTATATATAGGTAGAACGACCAAGTCTACTCTCAATCACCTGCAAGAATAACTACCCTTTGTATGGTAATCGAGAAAATGCAAGCCCCGAGGAACACGAAATCACATCATCGAAAACCTCACATGCCAGCCGCTGCACAATCCCCTATACACGTAGAGTACATAACCAATGTAGTCCAGCTAACAAACCAACACAAGCTCCAAGCTGCATAGACTCTACTCAACCTCCCTCAACCGACTCCCAGGCAACGGCCCGCCCCTCGCCTTCTGCGACCCGAATTTAGTAAACGAAGATGTCGGTGTCCCATTCAGATGCATCTTGAGCCGTTCCTCGCTCCCCCCTTTCGTTCCCACCGCATTACCATTACCGTTACCGTGACTAGCCGCTTTACTCTTCGGTTCCGTGCCAATACTACTCCCACTCGCTGTACTATCCACACTTCCTTTCCTCCGTTTGAACCCTTCCGGACCCAGGAGGCCCCTAATCCCGCCGCTTTTCCTCGCTGGCAACTCGCCCTTCCCTGCTGTCGCGACAAAGAGCAGATACTTTAGATTCGGCAATGTATGTCTGACGTCTATGGGCCGCAGACCCAACGAATTTGACAGAATCTCGATATTCTTGTTCAAGAGGAAAACGCCGTATTCGAACCGGTACCGCACAACGCCCTTCATGAAAAGAGGGTACGTGCGGGGATTGTGGGAAGGGTTGGTCGAGCTGTCGATGGCGAGTGGGTCGTCGATTGTAGACGTTGAGCCATTGAGATTTATAGGGTAAGGAAGGATGACGGAGAGGTAGGGCGAGAGGAGGGTCAGAACCTGCGCAACGTAGGATAGAGCGGCGGCAGTTTCGACATCGGATACATCATCGAAGTCGCTGTTGGGAAGCCGCAGACCGCGTATTGTGAATTGAAGTGATTTTCCCGGGACAGGTTCGATGGGGAAGATGTTTTGAATGTCTTCGCATATTCGACGCCGTTGGCCTGTGATGTCTTCTTGGATCTGGTCTACGGCTTCTTTGGTAGCGGAATGCTTGTCGCGTTCCGGGCCGAGTTCTTTCTGTCTTTCGGCATCGGCCTCGCGCCCTTTTTGCATCAACTCACGCCGCTTCTGTATGCTGGCTTGCAGCTCGTCGCGCCTCCTTCGTGCGGCATCGACTCGGCGCTTTTCGGCAGCTACCGCGGCTTCGACCGTTCTGAGCCGCTCTTCTGCTTCAGGCACTCGCTCGACCGTACCGATAGCCTCCTGATTGTCCTTCAGTATCGTCTCAATCTCTTCTGCGAGTCGGTCGCGCGTGGCCAGTGCATCTTGTATGCAGTCGTCGAGCGTGTTCAACCGCATCAGGGCATCGTACGAGGAACTGTGTAGTGTCCGTCCATCAGGATGTTCTTTTGGCGGCGCAAAGTCTTCGTAGCGGAACTTCTCTGTCACGGGCATATCTGTGAAGCTGGTGTATATCCCATCCGTCATGTGGAACAGTATGCAGTTCTGCGGCAGCGGATGCTTGAAATTCTCCAGTGTCTTCCCGATGAATTGCAGCGACCGGAACTGCACGGTAAAATCGATTAGATACTGCCAGCTCTCGGTGCCTTCGCTCTTCGCCCAGACCCTGACGGTGAGCTTATCAAGCCGCGTAACGCTGGGTCCGCAGGACGTAAGATCAAAGAAGCGGAAGTTTGGGTTCATCGCCCGCTCCACCACTTCCGAGATGTACACGGGCTCATTTTGATCTTCCACATGCAAAGTGAAGAAGGTGTCTGCCATGCGCCTGTCGGTGATATCTTCCAGCTTCTTTTGCCTGCTCAATGGACTCGCGCCCGCCCACTCAAGTGTGCTTCTCCTGCGTGAAGATTTATCTGCGCTCGGTCTCTGAGGTTTCTTCGGGGAGGTTGGAGAGATAAGTTCTCCATGGCCGCATCCGATCTCTTCTTCAGTCGCTTTCAGATCGCTCGACGATCGCGAATGGGCGAGACCTTTGCTCTCGCGCTGGGCCAATGCCTTGGTCGGTGATTTGAGGGTGCTTGGTAGTGCTTCATCGTCAATCGTTCGCATGCGTGGTGTCGAAGGTGCCGGGGTGAGGGTGAGGTTGCGGATGGTGATCCCTTGGAGATGCCTGAGTTTCCGGTTCTGCAGTTGCTATCAGCTATCGTGACAGTAATTTTAGGGGTTACATACATATGGGAGCAGCCATGGGCGCTCCCGCGGCGGTGCAAGCGACTGCAGATGGTCTTCATGTCCGGCCATGCTGTGTGTCCGCCGGGCGGAGGTGTCGAGATGCTTGGGCGCAGCGACGAGAGAGCGGTCTTAAACGGCCGCCGTCTGCAGGCACATGATACGTGGACGTTTTTGTTCTATAGCAGCCTGCAGCCCTCATACTATCCAAATCAAAGCGATGTGTGAATGAATGAGTCCAGCGTTGGGAGCATGCCGAACTGACTGCGGAAAGAAGTGTGGTCCGTGCATTACCCGCATCTCGACTTTTGCGACCGCGAGCCGTACATCTTCCTATCCATTGCCATCGCCCGTCCGTCCGTCACGATGCCACGCAATCTTGGACGGCTGAAATTCAGAGCCCCGAAGCCACCACGGCCATTGAATCTGTCGCGCGTCCGGCCCGGCAACCAGCGAGCCGTCGAGCAAGAAATCACGAACCATGTCATCCGCCTGTCAAAGCCCGCAACCGCCCTCAGTCTCAGCGTCGTCACCGATCCGAAATGGAAAAAGCAGCCGGGGAGCAAGACGAGGAAGTTGAAGCACAAGCCGTACACATTGAGAGACATTGTGGATCCCGAACGAAAGAAGAAGCATGGCGAGGTCATCTACGTCTTCCGCAACACCAAGACCAACCAGGTCATCTACTCACTGTCTGAGATGCTGGATGTATGCTTTTTTGAGAAGAACTGTGAAACTGAACACCATTGACATGCCTAGAACTACCACCTCGACCAGCTCCCCTTCATAGGCAAGCACTCCAAGCCGCCTGTCCTACGTCCCGACGAATGGATTCCGCACTGTGTCGCCCTCTTCCCCACGCCTGCCCAAGGCCATCAAGCATTCCGTGCCCTCCGCGAATACCGTAAATTGCACGAACTCTCATGGGACCGGACGAACCCCGAGTACCGTCAGCTCTCCCGCGCCGAGCGCATGAAGAAAATCATGGACCAAGTGGCCAACACATCCGCCGACCTCGCCGCCGTGCTCACGACACAAGAAACACGCGCCCGGAAGATGGCCAACCGTCTCCGCCGCCACGAAGAAGAAGTTATCGAATTCATGAACGAGAAGTGGGCTGAGATTGATGAGCTGGCGAACGCAAGTCTGGCGAAGGAGAAGGAAAACAAAGATAACACGAAGTGGTTGGAAAACCAGATCAAGAGCCTGACCGCGCAAATGGCGATGAAGCATAACCAGAATCCAGCGGATCAGGCACGCCTCACCAAAGCCAAGCGCAGCCACGAATCGCGCCTCCGCAAGATCCACTACGCGCAACGCAAAGCCGAGCAATTCAAAACCATGCAAGCAGACCTCTTAGAAAAGGCCACCCTCGCCAACGCCGAAGGCGCCAAAGAAAAGCTCCAGAAACTCCAAGACGACATCGCAGTCTTAGAATCCGACCCCCACGCCCCCTCCTCCACGGCAGAAAACCTAGCATACGACCGCACCACCCTCCAAACCTACAAAAACGAACTCTCCGCCCTCCGCGCCTCCTTCGCTGCAAAGAAACAACACGACACCCGCGACCACTACATCGCGCGTTCCGTGCTCCCCCCTCAACTCACCAAGTCGCCGCCAGAGCCCTTCATCATGGACGTCGAGATCAAATGGGCCGATCTCCGCGACGCCGAGTTCGCGGCTGGGAACTGGCCCGATGCAGTGGTCCAGGACGTGCTTCCTCTCAAGGCGGTCAAGGAGAGCGTTTCGTTTTTGAACCAGGAAGAGTACGAGCAAGCCGTCGATGACGAGGTCAAGGGCGTGATTGGGGAGTTGGAGAGGGAGGCTGTGAGGCGCGCCGAAGAGGCGGAGCAGGAGCTGTTGGCGAGGGAGGTGGAGGCTGAGGAGGAAAGGAAGGGCGTGTTTGGGTTTTTGGGGAGGAATCCTTTTAAGAGGGCCGAGGCGTAGATAAGAGAGGGGAGGGGAGGGGGTGCGAGGGGGCATGTATTATATCTCGTTTGCTGAGACGAATAGATGTGTATATTAAGTAAAGATGATGGGTTGGAAAGCGTACTCAGGGGTATGAAGACGCGCTGTGCATTGACTGCCGTCGAAATAGTGGGAAATAACGTTGAACAACTTTTCCAATGGCATATCTCGTTCACTAACTGTCTTCGTAGTCATTCATGCTCTGTTCATGATACCTCATCGCTACCCTAGCTGCCATATTGTGGTAGCAACGGTGTACTGCCAACGTAAGCATAGTCGTCCAAAACTATGTGTTGAGATGGGATGCCGAATATAATATCGTACAGATCATAAATAAAGATGCCACCCACGCTATGCCCTTGCCATGCCGATGCCATATCATGCCAGATAGCCGCTGAAGAAAATAAAAAGTCAAGTACATCCCCCATGCCCTGCCCGCCCGTTCCCGCTTTCCCCAAGAAGCCGCGTCAAAGACAGACCCTTTCAATCCGCGTTCCACAAGATACACGTAGCCTGCCTGTGCTACGTCTTCTTCGGCCTACCCTTCTTCTTCGGTGCCTCAGCCCCTTTCGCTCCCGCTCCCGCTCCCACTCCCACGGCCACCCCAGGCTTCGCCACGAACTGAAACTCCTCGCTCTCAAGATCAATAGCGCCGCCGCGCAAAATACTCATCGTAAGGAAATCCTTGCTGAAACAGGTCCCGCCCACAGCCTCCGCATCCCCCTCATCCGCCGCCAGAAGAATCGTCTCCGCACTCTCCACATCCTTCGCCGTCGGCCTCTTACACACCACCTTCTTCGCGCCCACCGCCTTGCACACCTGCTCGACCTCTTTGAAATCTGCATATGTAGCCTTGAGCGCGGGGGTAAAGAGGATAGTGTAGCCTTCAAAAAGGGTGTTTTGAGGCGTGCTCCAGACAGACGCGAGACTAAATTTCCATTCCTTTTCTTGCGCGGGGACCGAGGGCATGTAGGGTTTGAGGGGGAGGAGACGGCCAGCGAGCGAGGAGTCAATGAGCCATTGATCGGTTACGATGGGGATTCCCAGGGCGATTGATTGGAGGAGTTTCATGGTTTTTACGAGGGGGGTATCGTCTTTTACGCTGTGAGGGGGAGTTAGTTTGGATGATTGGGGGAAGAGAAGGGGGAGGTATGTATTCTTACCATAGGACATTGCAGGTATCGTCGACCTTCTCCAGGAAGGCTCCGTCGTTTTTCTTGAGGAATCTGACAAAGTTGCTGGTGGATTTGATGGAAGATAGGCTGAAGGCCACGCGGGGTGGTGGACCTTCGTAGTCGCCTTGGAAGGAAGTCTGGGAGCCTTTCTGTGAGCCTCTCTGCGACCGCGAGGGTGTTGATTCCTGAGGGGTATCAGAAAGGCGTTTCCTGCCCTTCGCTGCAGGTTTGCGAGTTGTGGCTTGAGCAGATGTTTTGTCGGCGGTAACGGCTGCGACATCGCCGGCCTTCCTGCGCTTTGCTGGACGAGCTGCTGGAATTTCATCCTCCTCATCTTCGTCGTCGACATCTGATGGACTTGCCCGCTTCTTTCTGCTGCTATTGTCGATCCTTACAAGAGGGGACCTGCGCCGGCTTGTCACAGGCTCACTAGGGACCGGCGAATCTTCCTTCACGTTGGCGTCCGGTGCTTCCTCAGCGGCAACTTCTTTGGCGTCACGCATCTCATCCATTTTCGTGGGAGCGGTGGAGAAAGCCTCGCCAAGTGGCACATCAAGATTGATACGGTCTATTGTTGGGGTCTCCTGGATCACTTCTGTGCGAGGCGCGGATAGGAGTGGCGTCGCCCTAGAGTCATTACTCGCAATCACCACAGTCCGATCGAGGTCTTCATCGTCTTCTGTCTCCTGCTCAGGGCCATCTGGAGCTGTTGCATCCTCGGAATCTGGGATTTCGGCATTGGGCGTCTCGGATGAATTGACTTGGACCTCTGGCGCCTTCCATACGAGAGCGATGTGAGCATTGGGTAGCCGTGACGAGTGGATGACATCGTTATTGCGCAGTAAAATGACTTCCGAACGTTCTTTGCTTGACGGCTGCAGAACGAATGCCTCCGAAGGATCGGCAATGTCATCCTCATAGTGGGCACCTGGATTTATCGTCAAAGGTTCGTTTCGAGCCTCAAGCTTCGCACCCCACGTTTCGAATGCTGTGAGTTGTCAGTTAGTGGCGGCAAAATATGTATCTACAATGCGACATACTCAACACGCCCAGGGTCATTGCTCCATTCTTGTCATTGGGAAGCGGCATCCAGGATCCCGCTGTTTTGGTGATGGAGAAAGTCTGTCCTTTCTGTGCTTGGATTGGAAGTTCACGGCGCATGCCGCCATTCGCATCTTTTTCGACGAATATCCAGCCCATGGTTTGGTTTCGCGTTGCTGTTGACGCGTCGTGGCGAAGGATGTTGGACGTGAAGCTTGGATGATGCGCGTTGTCACGAGGCGATTTCCCAAGTTTAGTAGACTAGTGTTAACGCGGACTAGCGCGGGTGCCCTTTTATGTAACATCTACTCCTTCCTCATCCCCCAGACACATCCTGTCGCCTCTCCTCATGTACTGCGCCAATACATCATTCACTCAGTCACCCGCATATCGTCCTCCTTTTCTGGACCGTATGATGGACAATCAGCTCCGGGTAGGTTGCGCCGCACTGCCGGAGGCTGCAAAACGAAGCATACTGTGGTCGGAGAGCTCGGACCCTCTCTTGAAGAACAATAGTAAGGGCTCTCGCTAGACGAGACCACCACCATCAAGTAGTCTAAAAGCAGTTTCGTATTATTGCTTCTTTGCGAGTCACTGCGAATAGTAGTTCGGTATAATCGAAATGAGAAGATGAAACGGACTGCTTGCAGCTATGGGATATGCCTACTGTTGACCATGACAGATAACCTTCCCTGGTCGGCGAGTGGTGATGCCCCAAGAACAATACTAAGGAGCCCATGTCTCGTATCAATTCTCTTCACCTGGACGAATGAGTGGGGATGGGCTTCGGTGGTGAGATGAAACTCACCTCTCTACTTGGCTGCCTCCTTAGTATTGTTCTTCGTTTATCCCCTCCTCTCCCATACCGGGACCCTCCCGCTAGGCTTCAGCGCTGGCATATATTGTACTCCTAGCTATTGTTTACTGTAGCTCTCCTCCATATATCTTCTGTCTTTTCCGCAGCTCGAACTTATTCTCTTCTTCAACACACTCTTCATCAACTTCCACTTCAAGACCTCATTCGGATTCCCACGTTGTGGCTTCTGACCTTATTTAACACCACCCGTCGCCATTAGCAACACTCTTTGTTCTCATCCGTCGAACCGAGCACGTGTCTTTCTTTCTCCTTACTCTAAGAAGACCATCTTCTTCTCCCACTCTCAAGTCCCAAGTTACGCCACCGAACACCATGTTGGACGTAACGGTCGATCCCAACCTCGACAGGTGGACTCAAAACTTCACCCTGATCGGATCTGATGGCGAGCCCTTCACCACGAACATGGGCGAGATCGACTTCATGCGCAAGTGGGGTATCCGACTCGCCATCAACTGGGCATCTCAGATCGGAGCGTCCGTCATCCTACTTCTCGTCCTCCTGCTCCTCACCAGGCGTGAGAAGCGCAAGTCCGCCATCTTCATCATCAACGGCCTCTGCGTAGTCCTCAACACCATCCGGTCGATCTTGCAATGCGTCTGGCTCACCACCGAGTTTTACCACCCGTATGCCGTCGTCTCCAACGACTACTCGCGCGCCACAAGCTTGAATTACGGCAACACTATCGCATCCAACATCATCATCGTTGTGTTGATTGTCGGCATCATGGTTTCCTTGAGCCTCCAGGTCTGGGTCGTCTGCGTCACACTGAGCCCACTGCATCGCATTCTTGTCATGGGTGGCACTACCGTCGTCGCCACTGTCGCCGTCGGGTTTCGTTTCGCAGTCTCCGTCCTCACCAACATCCAGACTTTGAAACACGAGACCATGGACGAGTACGTCGATATCATCATGGACATGCACATCACGCAAGCCGTTGCCGTCTGGCTCTACTGCTGTGTCTTCACGTTCAAGCTCGGTCAGGCCATCCTTCAGCGCAGAAAGATGAATATGGATCAATTTGGACCCATGCAGATTATCTTCATCATGGGCTGCCAGACCATGATTGTCCCAGGTATGTACTCTCGCTCCACCCTTTACGTCCAACAAACTAACGACCCCCAGCTATCTTCACCAGTCTCCAAGTCTGCCAAGAGGTCCCCGAACTCGCGTCCCAGAGCACTACGATCATCTGCATCTTCCTCCCACTCTCGGCTATCTGGGCTGGTCTCGTCGCCAACGAAGCTGGCGTCGCTTCTCGCAGTGCCGACGGCCATCAGCGCCTGCTCAAAGACCAGTTCTACCGCGCGCCCACTTCATCCACCAATAACAGCACGGCCGGCGAGAAGAAGAATAGCCTCACATGCAGCACATATGCGAGCAGCGGGAAGGAGCCCCTTAGTCCCATCTCGGCGCGCCATGCAAAGACCCCAAGCGATAATGCGATCCATGTTGGTCGGGATTGGAGCGTCACAGAAGGTGAGGCTTCGACTGCTCACAAGGCTGAGGCTTAGTCGATAGCTTTGATGCGTTGTGTTCGTTTTGTCGTCGGTTCTGGGTCCAAAGGGTCACGGAGTCGTCGACGCTCAGCATTGCATATTTGCTTGGTTATTTCACTGGGCCATCAATTCGCGGTCTAGCCTGCTGCATACCCTTTTGATTTTAATACGAGACGGTCCATTATAGCTGGAGCAGTATCGTCTCTCAAGCTAAAGCTTCATCTTGTTCGGCGAGAGTTTAGTGGGCTCGCTATCTAGGGGATCTTTCTTCTGTACACATAGGGCACTACTGCCATTAACAATGTCACAAAACCTTCCACCTCCCACCTTGGTTTTGCATGATCGCAAGTAGCCTCTGACTTGCTAGACTCTATGCAGAAACATTGAAGAACTTTTTGCACGTATTGATGTTTGAAACATCAACATCATCACGCTTTCGCCACCCTACTCGTCCATTCCCGTCCCTTTCCTCATCGGAAACAATCCGCCGTCGCCCACCCATCTCTACACCACCATCCCCTAAAAAGTTTAGACCATGCAGGCCACATTTCCACCACTACGTCACCAGCAGCGGGGTAGCTAAAGCTAAAGCGCAGCATGAGTCGCGCTAGATGAGGGGCAGCACCAGCATCCTTGAGTTCATTATATAGGTGGGGCAATGCAACTGGTGAGAATCTCGTATAGGGAGGCATGTGATTGTATCCTTACGAGTCTGTGGCCAATTGAGAGGGAAAGAGGCACGGGGAAGGATGTGTGGATGGATATATTGGAAGCTTAGGAGGGAAAAGAAGTGGCCAAGACGGCGGGTAGACCGGACGATGCACGTCGTGGGGGGGGATATATAGTATATATTATACTGACGAGGGGAATAATGACTCTTTTTTCCTGGGATCCCTCCTCATGCAACACAATTCCTTCTTCTTGCCTTCCACCTGAGAGGTTTATAAGGATCCCAATCTTTAGAGACCAACTCACACACACCAAACCCAAACACTGAAACCACCAACACTCCACCTCCATCTCCACCTCGCCATCCCGCGGAATAGAAAAAGAGAAGACAGTAAAAATGTCCACACAACTCCACCGCAACCCGCCCTTCCGCGCCGAACACCTCGGCTCCCTCAAGCGCCCCCAAGACCTCCTCGACGCGCGCTACAAAGAGAACAAAACGACCGAACAGCTAAAACCCCTCGAAGACGAAGCGATCAAGGAAATCGTGAAAACACAGCAGGATCTCGGGTTCCGCGCCATCAGCGATGGCGAGTACCGACGTCGTACGTAATATCCCCCGCCCCATACTCTTTTCTCAGACACACACACACATAGAGTTGCGTACATGATGTCTAACATGCGCTCGTTCCCCGCGAAACAGACATGTTCTGGGGCACGTTCTGGCCCTCGCTCGACGGCATGCAGGAAGTCACCGACCCGCCCATCGACACGTTCCGCATGTACGTCCCCGATATCGCCGCGTTCATGGAAACGGGGCATAAGCCCGGCGAGAGCGTGTACTGCGTGGGCAAGATTAGACATACGGGGCAGAGCACGTATGTGGAGCAGGTGGAGTATTTGAAGGAGTTGCTGCCGAGGGAACGCTGGGGGGAGATTAAATTGACGGTTACGGCGCCGAATTGGTGAGTTTTTTTTTGTGGTTGGGAGGATGGGGAGATGTCGGGTGGTGGTAGTGAAGGGGGGTTTGAGTAGGGGAATGTGACTGACTCGGGTGGGTAGGTATCATCTGAGATATGTGGATGGGAAGGCGTATCCGAAAGACGTGTATGCGAATGATAGCGAGTACTTCGCCGATATCGCGAAGGCGTATCAGGTCGAACTCGATATCTTGTATAAAGCCGGACTTCGCAACGTGCAATTCGATGACCCAAACATGGCTTGTAAGCAAAGCACACGCTCCCTCATTCTCCTTCTCCTTTCCACCGCACCGGTGCGCGGCACACACGCTAACACAGCTCCCCCACAGACTTCTGTTCCGAGAAAATGCTCGAGGGCTGGAAGAAAGACGACAAAAACACCGTCACAGCCGACGAACTCTTCGACCTCTACATCAAGCTCTACAACGACTGCATCAGCGCCGCCCCGCCAGACATGCACATCGGCATCCATCTCTGCCGCGGCAACTTCGTCGGCTCGCGGCACTTCAGCGAAGGTGGCTACGACCGTATCGCCACCAAGCTGTTCACGCAATTGAACATGCACACCTACTACCTCGAATACGACACACCTCGCGCCGGCGGCTTCGAGCCCCTCGCCCACCTGCCCAAGAACAAGAACGTGATTCTCGGCGTCATCACGAGTAAGTTCCCTGAGCTGGAGGATAAGGAGAAGATGAAGGAGAGGATTCTGCAGGCTGCGGATGTTATGGCGAAGGGGCAGGGGGAGAGTAGGGAGGAGGCGTTGAAGAGGGTCGGGGTTAGTCCGCAGTGTGGGTTTGCTAGTCATGCGGAGGGGAATCTGATTGATATTGAGGGCATGAAGAGGAAGTTGAGGTTGGTGAGGGAGATTGCTGATGAGGTGTGGCCAGGGGAGCCGTGAGTGGACTAGAGGGATCTTTTTGATGGCTGTGGAGGAGAGATGGTGTAGTAGCCTTCTTTCATAAGCGTAGAATCTGATCTGCACTCCTTTTTTGTTTCCGAAACTGTGGCCTTCGTGTATCTGCCGGAGATGCCTGTAGTGGAGAACGCTTTTGAATGAAACTCAGACGGGTAGGGAGTCGGAGGTGTTCAGCGTTTGTTTAAAGTCGAAGTGTATTTTGATTTGATGTACCTTTACCAGACAAGAATGAAGCGTTGTTGCTATGGAAGCTCTGTATGGTCGGAGGAAACGTTCTGATGTATTTTCCCTTAAAAACTGAAATCGTAAAAACTGAAATCGTAAAAACTGAAATCGTAAAAACAATGATGATGATGATGATGATGATGATGATAGAAGGGTTTTCGTCCGTTGTAATTGATCGACCAAGCGTTCCATTGCTCCTAGTTAGAGACCCAACAAGAAGATTTCGTTTCCTACACAGCCCTGACATCAGACTGCCCATTGTTGCTTGGTGGCGGCCCACCAGCACTCCCCGGTTTTTGATTCTCCAGTTTCATAGTAAGCTTCTCCAACCTCTCCAACAACGCCAACTCCGTCGCCCTCGCCTTCCTTTCAAACTCTTCATCATCATCATCAGCATCCTCCCTCTCTTCCTCCGGTGACTGAGCAGTAGGCGTCTTATCCGCCTCTTCGCTTTCCTCTTCACCCCTCCCATCCACCTCACCCACGACTTTCTCCTCTTTCCCTACCGTCTCTTTCTCTCCGTCAACCTTCCCCTTCCCTTCTTTTTTCTGCCCCTCTTCATACTTCCCAATAGCCTCATCAAACCTCCTCAAACTCGCCCTCGGCCAAACCTCCCTAAAATCAAGCATCCCCTCACCGGTCCTCGCCCCCTCGGGCAAAATAACCCAAGGAATCTTATTCTCCACAAAACAATGGAAATCAGGCTCCATAATCTCCGGATGGTCCAGTACGCCCACCTTAACACCAGTAGTAATCGGCGACATATCGCCAGTCGCCCAGAGAACAGTCCCGCAGAGCTCGCAGGATGCTACGCTTCGCTCCTGTCCCGAAGGACGGACGGTTTTGTCGATTTTGGGGGGTTGGGAGCCGCAGGTGATGTCGGTGGTGAGGACAGTGGCAGAGCAGCCGTAGACGCTGCCGCTTTGCTTTTGGCAGTCGCTGCAGTGGCAGGCGTGGCAGAAGAGTGGGGGCGCGTCGATGCGGAAGCGTGTTTTTGTGCAGAAGCAGCCTCCTTTCATGTGAGGAAAGGGGCGGTGGTTTTTGGGTGGCGTTTGTGACTGAGATTGAGACTGAGACTGAGAGGACGTCTGTTGGGTGGTGGGGGACTGTGAGTGGCTCATTTTGGTTGTATGGTTTTGTGATTTTGGATTGGGTTCGAAATCGTGTCGAGGTTCATGGTGAAGGAGTTGGGAGAAGTTGGGATGCCCGATGCCCCTTTGCACGTGCCAGGTGTTAGTCTGTTCTGGGTCTAGTGCCGATCTATTTCTTGATTTGTTCAAACGTCGAATGTTGGCGCCTTGCGATCCGCATCATCTTTTACGATGCTTCTTGTCTAAAGACATCTGCAAAGCTTAACTTTCGCGTTAGCGATGTCGAATGTCTCAGTCGGTTCATACCTTAAGATAACAGCCCACAGTGTCACGGGAACATGACCCATTACCCGTCACGTCTTGGGACACTGTTCGAATCTCTATCTCAGTCAGCTCCGCACTCCCAGCATCTCATCTTCAATCATTGCAGTATAATTAATATTTTCACTCCTGAGTCCGTACCCTCTTCTACTTATATACGTGTCCTGTACACTACTACATACAACGGCTTGATTGTTTGAAATTGGAGCTTTCCCCCCCCCCCCCCCCACACGCCGTTGTTTTAAAAAATCGGCTAGAAGGTAAACACTTACGAAATGTCCACAACAACTGCTTCATCCTGAAAGGATATGAGATCGTGCGGAACAGAACCTACCCCAACTCTTTCAAACACTGTGTCCTCTTCCAAACCCACTGTCGCAACAACCAGCACGTAATATCTTTGTTTGGCATCAACACACCTGTCTCTTCCTAAGACAACGCATCGCAGCATTCGCACGTCCATGATATCTTCCCTATCAAATTCCAGCCACCCCTCTGCACCGTCCCGCCTCCCCTTCCGCATACTGCACATATCCCCATCCCTCTGCTCGATCCTCCACGCCTCAAACCCCCTCACACAAGCCTTCAAAACACCCTCCTGCAACCGTACGCTCTCAGCCCATTCAACCCGATAGTGCTCAATCTCCACATATTCAATCTGCCCCGTATACGCCATCCACGACCACGACGGCACCTTCCTATCACTAGCATATAAGATCCGCTGCATCCTCACTAGGCCTGATCGTTTCCAGAGGAGACTTCTGTGCAGGTACCCGTCAAAGACGCCGTGCATGGCGGTCATCTGGAAGGACTCTGCCAAACGATCGACTAAACCTGATATCGCAATGGGTCGATCTGTAGGCACTGTGAGGCCGAGCTGCGAGTACAGCGAAAAGAGATGCTGGAAGAGGTTTACTTTGTCGCGGGCGCGGCGGTGGATGAGGAACGCGGGGAATTTTGGGTCGCCTAGGAAGAGCGCTTTCGAGCTGTGATGGATGGGGAGTCAGCGATGTGGGGTTCTTCTTTTTTATCACTTTTTTTCATTGAAAGGTGGAAGGGGGGGAGGGGGGGATAGCATGGTTTCAGTGGAGTTGCCACAGGGTGTTTCCATGCCAGACTTACTTTCGCATCCGAGTAAGCGTTTCACAACGCACTCCATCGCCACATTCCAAATACGTCTGTCCCGCCGTAAAATGAATAGTCCGTCGTGACAACGCTCTTTCCTGCAACACCCAAGCGCGCTGATTCAAGATACCAGTCTCGACATCTCCTTGATAGTCATCGAGCACTCGACTGACGAAGACTGTGCCAGAGGGGGTATGCAACTTGACATACTGCAGCTTCGAGCTTGGCGTAGTCTGCCGCGCAAGAAAGCCCTTTGTCGAATCTTTCGCAGACGTTGCTGCAATCGTGCAATAAGCGTTTCTGAAAACAGCTGCCATGCGCGGAGCCTCGGTTTTCCAGTCTTGGAGGTCATCGCTATACTGGATTATACACAGCGAGTCGATCCAGAGGTACCGCTTTCCCAGGTGTCGTGTTACTGTGATTGCGTCTTGGAATGTCTGTGGTAATTCTGCGACGTTGAAGTCCCGCCCACGGCGCCTGGAATCGATGTTATCACTGGATGTGCAAAAGAGTCTTTTTTGAGCGTCGGAGAGGTCGCCCCAGCAGTGTGATAGCGCAATGTAGTCTCCCCGATCATCTGGCTCGGAAACGTGAAGACGCAAGGTTCCTCCTCCAACGTCGAGGACTCGAGTAGGGAGCTGCGGACTAGCTTCGAGATGACAGCCAAGCTCCTTGTGGTTTTCATCGCAGACTCGTAGCCATTGTCTGAGCACTTGGAAACGAATCTCTGGTTCCACTAGTGCTGGGAAGCCTATTTGCAGTTTAATATCCGAATCCACACCTTCATTTTATCCATACAAATGATTAGCATTCCTCGTAGAATTGGACGGACGAGATGCAACGAACCTGGAGCAGCACAGATTCTTACTGGAGACCGACAGTCGATCAGGGAACTCTCAGTTTCGTTGATTCCGCCTTCATGACAAGGAGCCAAGATCTTGCAGAGCGGGCAAGACTTTGTCGTTTCTTCGACTGCGATCGGAAAGGGTGTTTGGACAGCGACGACGGAGCGGCAGCGCCGACACAGCTTCGAACAAGGCGATTCAATCGCCCATTGTTCAATCCTCTTGAAAAACGGGACAGCGAAGGCATTATCGATGTGGTATTTCCACTCGTCTTTAAGCCTCCAGAGCTCGATCATCAGACTTCGGACGGCTTTCCCTTGGCTTCTATACTCTCGTTGAAACTGCACTAGCCGGGATTGGTACAGGTCTTTGCCCCCACGTCGCCATTCGTACAATCGGCCCTCCTGTAGGAGGCGGATAGCATCTCTAACTGCATCATGCACATAGGGAGCGTGGACGCTGAAGTGCTTCTCGATGTATTCGTCGCCTGGGGACTCGGGAAGGTACTTGTCTTCCTCTATTCGGCCGGTTATGCTTGAGCTTGCGACCTGCTCTGAAGGCCCCGTGCAGGGAGAATCTTGGGCTTGACGCTTCTTTGGCCGTCCGATCGATGTGGTCTTTTCGAACTCTCGGGCGCGCTTCCTCGGTTGAGTCTGGCATGATCGCGGGGTCTTCTTCAGCATTGTTAGATACAACGCCAATTAACGCTATAAGATAGCGTAAACATGCTTCTTTCTTTTTGGACGATGACGGTTGCTGTTCGGCGGGTTTTGAACATTCGCTCTCCTTGATTGCTGAAATGCGTTCACTACGTCGCGTAGGTTTGCCATCGCTCTGGCGTCTTTGCACTGGAGAAGTTAACGAGAGCGCGCTTTGGTTGTAAGGCTCTGTACATGCCTGTCTTCGCCTGGGCTGGTATGTCCTGGCTCTTTCGAGCGGCTAAGGACGCGGATCTGGTATTCATTGAGATGGAAACTAGAGGAGTGAAGGCGAAAGTTGAAGAAGAGGGAAAGAGCGATGACCATAGTGATAGAGAAATTACTCGGCGCTGTGCACAGCCTCATGCACAACAGAAGGCGCAGCAGCCGGCTCCAGGGGCAACTGGAACATCAGCCTTGGGAACTCACATTTCAAATGGAACAAGCTCTAGCTAGAGATTCTCTCGAAAGAGTGCATTTACCAAGTGGTAGTCGTGTGTATAACAACGTAGCAATCGGCACAGGAAAACAGCCTACAAACACCTCAAAACACCTCAAAACACCCCAAGCCTTACCCTCATGCTACCTTTCCTACCACGCCCGACGCAATGCATGTGAAGGAAAATGACGGAAACACCAAATACCACGTCCGTTCATGTAGTCGTTACGCGTCTTTGGCTACTTCCACTGACCCTGACTCAACTTCAGCAGTCCCTCTACGCAGCCAGCTTCTTCTGCCGAGCTGACCGTCGTCCTTGCACTCGCATCCCCACTACCGCTCATGAACGACCTTAGCTCCTCGTCTTCTTCGGGATCGGAACCTCTGCTGCCGCCCTTGCGTGGCGTGTTGCCCTTTTCTCGGTCAATCATGGCGCCCAGACTCTGGCTCTGCGACATGATTTCAGTGTTTTCACCAAGGACTTTGCGGGGGCGTTGGGAGTTCAGGGGCTGAGCTGTATGTTTCGAGCGACGTGACTGCGGCTGTTTCGGCTCCCAGTTCTCTTTATCAGACTCAGTCTGAGGTATCTCCTCAGATTCGCTGCCACCGGTGCCCTTCTTGCTGGCCTTCGATTGTAGTCGTCCGTAGGAGGTGGAGGCGCGCTGCATAGGACCTCGCGCCTTCTTCACGCCATGCTCGCTGGACATCTTGCCGGACTGGGCACGAGATATGGCTGGTGAATTCTGACGGGACTGGTTCTGGGCAAGTATCTTCCTGTTTGCGCGCAGTAGACCGATCGCATCTGCAGCACTGCCGCTTCCCTCCTGTTCTGCCCGCGTGGTCAAGCTGGTGTTGGCTCGACTGTCTGGGTCGCACCAGAATTCCCACGCACGCGAATCTCGGCTGCGGCCAATGTTCGATGAGGTTCGCGGGAGCTTGGGGCTTCGACCTTCAGCGGCTGCGGCTAGGCGCTCATTAAGACCAGCTGCACTATAGCTTCTTCGCAGACCAGCGGCAGCGCGAGAGAGCGTGGCTTGACTCGTTCGGGGGTGCGGCGGAGATGGTGTTTTGTCCAAGTCGGTCACGATACGCGCCGTGCCATCCTCATTCGTTGCGAGGCGTACGAAGGAGTGTACGCGTTTGAGTGATCTTGTGGAGGGTTCCGGATCTGCTGCAGGCTGAACGGCAGGCTGGGGTTGAGAGGCAGGCTGCGAGGAGTTTGGGAAAGAGATGACCTCAGGCGCATAGTCTTCGCTGTTGCGCGCGAAAGAAGCACTGCGGCGATTCGAGATCCATGATGTGCGCGGCTGCGATGCACCTTGCGAGGACAGAGTTTGCTGAGAGCTGATCTCGGTCGGGGCAGTATCGGCAGTCGGAGCGTCGGTGGAGGGTATCGTGTTCGTGGCTACAGTGTCCTGAGATTCCGTCTCTGCCACCTCTTCAACTTCGACGACCTCTGCAGCCTTTACAACTTCCTCTGCGGGCGCGTCGGTCGTCGCACCCTCGGTGTTGTCGGTTGACTCGGATGGCGGGTCGACTGCGGGCGGATCTGCGGCCTCGGCACGTGCCTCGGCTTCCTGCTCTAGGTCAAGCTCATCATGCACCTCGCCATCGTGTGCTTCCGTCTCGTCTTCGGCCGGAGGGTCCGACATGAGGGAGGAAGAAGACATAAGGATGGAAGAAGAATCGAGAGGTCGAGAGCGGCGGCGGTCGTTCTGGCGGCGGTTTTGAAACCAGATCGTGGCGGAGGTTAGCATGCGACGTGACGTGGAACGAAACGGTTGATTACCTGAATTTCCCGGGCGCCCAGTGCAACCTTGGATTCGATGTCGGCGCGCGTCGCTTTGTCGGGCTTGGGGTTCTTCTGATACGCCTCTAATAAGACAGATTCATCCTCCTTGCTGTAAGGTGGGTGTGGTCAGTTGACGTGGGAATACTCTCGAGACATCGGCGGGTATAGCGCGGGGCAGATGCAAGATCGGGGTTGAGTACGCACGGCCCCGACGACGCGACGCGACAGCACCAAAATATCAACAGGACTTGAGATGGAAGCAACATCAGGAATTGACATACCTCGTGCGCCGTCTCTTCTGGCGAGCAAGTAGACGGTCGGCAGCCTGGATCTCTGGAGGCAAAGCATTGGCGACGGTGGAGGGCGAATGGACCAGGAACGAGTATTTCGAACTCGGACTGCTGCTTTTGGGCGACGAGGAGGGTGTGGTTGACATTTTTGGAGAGAGTGACTAAGTTTCAGAGGGAAAAAGCATTGAGAATTGGTTATAATAGTATAGCAACGCAACGAATATGGGAATGAGGAAGGCAGGGAATGTAACCCGCGGAAAGATGTTGATGAAGAACGCGTCTATGGTTGAAGCATTATCGCGTCACCGCACGGACGGGCCGAGGTGGGTTCCGCACAGAGCATCGTGAGAGCTATTGCGTCTTATTACCGTTGGACGCGGCTGTCCGTGCATAAGCTTTATGCAATCCTATGATGGGATTGTGATTTGAGGCTTGAGCCTCATCCTATCACAAGTTTCCCACTACCTTCATCCAGGTCTTCCAGGAAGCTATCAGGCGAAAGTCACCACGCATCTTCCGTGATTGTTAGAAATATTAATTTTAAACAACATAGCTCCTTTTATCACGCAATTGCACAACAATAATGTAAGGAAACGCGTCCACGAGCTACGGTTAGCGACATGAGACCATTGCCGCGTAGCTCGACGCGTCGAGGCGGTATATCAATACAGCCATTCCGTCTCGGATGAATCCCGCGAAGAGCATATACCATGGTATGTCTCAATGGCGCTTCATATGAACATTTGAGAGCGTACATGCTGATCGAACTTCTATAGATGATTATGCTTTGAATAGGACTGCCTCTTCCATTTTGCCTAGGTGATCCACCCGAGTATCCATGATGACGCGCTGGCACGTGATAATGCTAATCCACCAGTAGTTAGCGTCTTTCCAAAAGCAACATGAAGCTTGGAGGTCGATGTCGGGTTCCTCTTTATCCTGTGACTACAGATTGTTGCTTCCTTATTGATCCTTTCGCAAGCGAACATAAGTTCAGCTCAGTATTTAATGTTTAATGCTGCATGCAGCACTTGAGCAGTTCAAATGTTGGACGCTGTATCACATGACCACACCAACCCCATCGGCGTTCCATGTCAACGAGCGATGTTTTCGCCCTTTTTCGTCCCGACTCGAATCATCCAGTTTATCGGCTCGCTCATCCAAATGTCCGAAACTTCTCCCACGCGAAGAAGGCAAACGTCTAGGCAAGTCGTTGCCTGTTCGTAATCGGCGCCCTTGTTCGTACCCTTGGCCCTCACCGTAAGATGGAGCTGACCTTGTCTGCAGAACATTGCAATCGCATATGCGCATCTCCATCTAGCCGTCTTCAAAAAAATTCCACCCTTCTGACCACAGCAAAGTATCTCCTCAAGTCCAATCATCGCATCACCTGCTCGTAGGCTCCACAGTCACCGGTTTGAACTTCCTCACTCAAGGCAGAAGTCTGGTCTGCAGAGAGCTGGAATGTTTTGCTCATACGCTCAATTCACTCACGCCAATCATCTCAGCTCGTCCTCTTTCTCTGCCTAGAGCATTTCTCAGTCTTATTGGTCTCGCGCTAAGGCCTGGGGCATCGCTAGTCTCCGTTTTCCATTCATCGCACCCTACACCAAGCATTACACTGCGGACCGTGGATGAAGGGTCACAGTTCTCACCGAATACCATTTACATCTCATTTTCACTCTCTTCCGGGTCTCTTTTTCCGTATAGAAACCTAGCCCTCCGCCAATACGTTCGAGAAACCTCAACATCTACCGAGAATTCACCGGAAATGGCCCCCAATTTCCTATTCGGGACGGGCTTCAACACCCTCCGCATAGTGTCATCACCATGATTTTTTTGCATTCTTTTCATTCGTCTCATGCTTGGTTGATCCTTGTGGCCGAGCCTGAAGACCAGAGCGCCACAAGATCGCCGTCGTGCAGTTGGGATTTGCTCGCCCACATGGTTTGTTCATTTTCAGATCTCTCCGAGGCTAGCAACGACCTGTTCATGATGCGGTGAAAGGCGAACCTTGCGGACGGTATTTTGCCACTCTAGGGCTGAACCATTGGAGCCAACGTGTTGTGGCCTCGAGATTCCCGGCCTTTGTTTCTGTCACACGCGGCCCAAGACGCCGTCCTTCTTTACGGCCCCAGCATCTGCCTCTTAATTGGACCCAGCTCAAGCTCGGGTGAAATGAACGACCCTACAGAATACTACCATTGCAGGGATGGCGCCGGTGGGGAGGCCGTACCCGGCATGTTGCGAGCTCCACCAAAGAACTACAAAACACACCCTAGCTACGGGTCGTCCTAGGCATCACTCCAAATCTGTCAAGTGGAACATAACTCCATGGCTCTTGCTTTTCGTCAATAGCTACTGAGATGTTCCCATTGCTCGAGCCAAGACGTACAGTGTGCTTTTGCCAAGTTATATTGCACAAATCACAACATCAAGCCAGGCCGGAGATGAACTGATATCACGAACGGGCGTTAGTACAAGGCAAACGCAACTTCTATGGTGGCTTTTGCCTTGGACAGCATTCTCCTCACCGAACCCACCCATTCCCGCAACATCCGGATTAGTTCACTCAGTGGTGGGCGCTGCTTCCAGGAAGCTGGACGCTGTTTTGCCTGTTGAGTTCAGCGGACAATCCATACCATCTATCGACTGATATAGTGCCTGCTGCTCCACCATTGGTGCTTCTGTTAGTCCCTGGCCATCCTGCAGGACTTAAGCAAATGCCACTGCCTTTTCTAGCATATCCCATAAGCCTCTCTCGGAGAACTCTTACTGTTTGGGTACGTCTTCTTGCCACTTCAACGTCTTGGATTGTCAAGACTTCCGCATTCTGAGTCATAGGAATCGTTCCACTTCTGCCACCATAGGAATCCCTCTCTCAAGAGCCCTGGATTTCACTGGAGCTGAAACGACTTATGCCAGTCTGCAACGGAGCGTAAACGGTGTCAGTATCGTTGCCCAACTGCGCATCCACCTGCCATTTAATACAGTCCCCCTTTCACCCATCGTCCTCATCATGTCGATAATGCGTGTAGCCGTCGCCGGCACCTGTAGCTTGGCCCTCCATATTGCTCGTGAGATCCATGACTCTACAAGCCATCAGCTTGTCGTCTTATCTAGAAGTGTAAGTTTTCACTCTCCACGCCCCTTTTCATTCCATGCTCTTTTCTCTCGAATACTAACGAGCCGAAGCCGCAACCAGGACTTCTATCTCAGGGGTACCAATGCCAAGTTGTAGACTACAACGATCTGGCATCGATCAAGCACTCACTCATGGGTGTCGACACCGTCATATCGACCGTTACCGGCAACGCTCAACTTCGGCTAATCGAAGCTGCCGTAGCATGTCGAGTCCGCCGTTTTGCCCCAGCCGAATTTGAAGGACGACCTGCACTGCGTGCCCAGAACGGCTTGCTCGACCGTGGACGGAATGCTGCATTGGCTCGACTACAACACTACCGCAATTATATCCAATCCACCGTGTTCGTATGCGGAGTCTTCTTCGAGAGGTTCTCCGTCAACGGTATGATTTCGCAACGCATCGGAGTCAACACCGGCTTTGCCAATGAAGGAGACTATATTGCAGACCCTAGGAATATGACGGCTGTAGCACCGGTCTACGATTCCGCACAAAACCTGTCGTACCTGACTCTCACGTCGGTGTATGATGTAGCACGGTTCGTGGTGCGGTCGATGAACATGCCTTCATGGCCGCACGAGATGTCAATGAGCGGAGATCGAATGAGTGTGAATCAGCTCATAGAAGTCATACAGACGTGTAGAGGTACGTCATGCTCATTTGAGATGAGACATCGTTGGCTAATTCTACGACAGGCCGCCAGTTCTACAATGTCGAATGGCAAAACACCGCCGGCCTGCAATACCAGATGACCATGGCACAGATGGCGGGAGACGTGCTCAAGCAACGCCGTCTTGCGACCCTCATCGAGACCGCAGAGGGGCATTACGACTTGGCGACTCCTGCGTACCTGAACTCAGCCTTTCCGGATATACAGCCTGTATCCTTCCGACAATGGTTCCAGAGTAAGTCCAAGCGCGGTTATTCACACTTGATACCGATACTAACGTTACGTGTTTAGCTAACTGGGCTTCCGTACCCTGATGGCGCCGGAATACTTCTGTCAATGGTCTGGCGAAGCTTGGAAGGTGATGACAAGGCCATAGTCTCCACTGATTACTACCACATTGCGCCTGTAGTCAAGGTTTATTCGGGAGGTGGGTGCGGCTGCTGCATTTGGCTCGCCGACTGCCGACGTTAGCATACGTTCTAGCCAGCCTCCATCGCTGTCCCTACGACTTTCTTTTTCGACATTGAATTTCTACCTTTGTATTTGAGATACCTTAGCATCATCGCTGGGGTCGGCATAGAACGGATACCACACGGTCTTTTTTCTACCCATCACATCTTCACTCCACCCTGCATTAATATCAAACCATCCATACGAAGCCTACTCCCAGCATTTCTTTCTCCTCAAAGCTTATCTAATCTTAACAGTAACCAAGGGCGCTAGTATTCACCTCAGATGTTCATATCTATACTCGGACAGTGCCACACACCCACATCAGTAATCAGAACCTTAAATCCTCCACTAGGGTCGCTTCTCATCCCGATATTGAGGGCTCCGGTCACTTGGGTCATGCGTCGGCTCTCGGACATTTTCCACAGCTCGGGATTGGGGGCTCCTGGGGGCTCCTTATGGGTGGATAGCTGAACTGTCGTGTGGCGAGATATAGGTCTTACATGTTTGTGGGGTCGGTAAAAGGGAATTGACAGCTTCATTTACTTCCTTTCGTATTGGAACGCGGGTTGCGCATACTTTTCGGCGCTGGCTAGTTTAGAGATGGGTAAACTTTATGTGTATATGCACTATGTAGTAACGAGTTACAGGGCCTGGCTGCATCCTGCAGGTGAAAGAACACTGTGCGGCATGCAGGATGCAAGCAATCACTATGACGCTGCGATCTACTATTTCGGTCGCGATATACGAACTGCAGTAAGTTGGCAGATATTCCGTTTTCTACTTTAGCATGTTATTTCGGGTTTTCAAGGGATTGTAACCTCACGCCTAGGTAGCATTCAATCCTATCTGTTGTCGACTTGAGCGATTCAGCCTCGCCATGATCAGCACTCAACTTTCGCGGACTATTACTTATACTGCCAATTGCAAACTATTATTTTTTAGCAAGTGCGCTCAAAGAGACTAACTATTCCCCGAGACGTCCGTTGCGCTCAATGTAACAAAAGGAAAATGATGTCTCTCATGAGATTGGAAACCCAACACTAATACCTGAGGATTTTTGACGAGGGCGCTCTGATATCAGTTGACTGACGGAGCTTGCAAGCCGGACTGAAACCACTACCTTTTTAGGTAGGATGGGTGTTGTTGAAGCCTCAGGCACATCTCTCGCATGCAGCACAGATGTGGCTCAACGACCCCGACCACCAAAACCAACGAATCTCAATTATTGACGTTAAGATGACGTCTTTTCTTGGCAAAAGTTTCTCGATGCTGCGAATCTTCGATGAGTGTTTACTAAAGGGGAAGGCTTTGGAGGGGTTGTTGCGAGTGGTTGACGTCACCGTGGGGCACAGAGGAGTTTGGGGACGTTTATAAGGGTTTTGGTTTCTGTCCCTTTTTACGCATACACTTGCACGAACGAAACGAAGGAGAAAGTGAACAACTGATCTCATTGTTCTCACCAAGACACCTTGTAAGTTTGCCCCGGTAGAAGGCCCTCTCCCTACCCTTCTCTCCCGCACCCTCACCACCATCGCCCCTAACACTCCCAGAAACCTTCCAAACAACCACCACCAAAAAATCAAACCACCACCCACCCGCCAAAATGCCATCCGACCCCTCAACAATCGAAGACCGCAAAGCCAACCTCCCGCTCCCAGAGCAACCCCCCACAGCCTCCGACTTCAACTCCGCAGACGCGCGCACCGTCAACGTCGGCTCCGGCGGCCGTGCCGAAGATCTTTCACACTCCGGTCTCGGTAACGAAACGCTGCGTGAGCCCGCTACCACGGATAATGTGGGCAGCACAGGACGGCAGGCCAAGGACGGGTTGGATGGGATCCCGAATGATGCTGTGTCGAGGGAAGCGAAGGATAAGGCAGGATTGGCGCAGACGACCGGGGAGGATTATGGAAAGCCGCCGCTTAGGAAGTAGATGGGCGTAGTGAGAGAGCTTGTGGTTATGAATGTCATGATATCAGTGCTGCATAGCTTCAGAGATTGAAGCTCAAATGAAATCTCCTTCAAATTCAAAACTTTTATGCCTCTTCGTCTGTGAGGTCATTTACGATATTTCAAGTGACAAAGGCCATTTGTTTTCGCTCTTTCACGTGGAAATTTTGATCCTCCAGATATCTACATCATTGATTGCTCAAATTGTCCTCTCTCAATCGAGTCTTATATACACGTGCATTCATGCTCAAAAACAACAGTCACGCAACGCTTCCCGGGCACCCCTCTGAGAACGAGGATCATGGATATTAATCGGCGGCGAACAATTTCGCCATGTACTTGATTATGGCATTATTTACTCCGTGTAGTGGCGTGGTGTGCAGTTGCCTGAAGAGAAAGGGTGGAGATTTGACGTCATGTAGATGCAATGGAAAATGATTGGGCATTGACGACATGCTTGAGAGCTAGCACTTGAAATATAAAACGGTTCTAGCTAAAAAGACAAAGCCTTTTCATTCCCACTTCTCTCGACCAACATTCCAACACTGAAATACCCTTCCAAATCAATTCAAACCCTTGAAACAATCAAAGCTCAGCAAAATGCCTACCTCCGCAGGAACAAAGGTACGAACTTACCTAGTCAGCTGTCACGAGCATTTCGTAGCCTGCGGGCTATCATTGTGATGTGCCAGCCTACTCCATGAAACACTCGCTAACAATTGCTGAAGGTCACCGACTACAAGAACGCAGTCCCTGAGTCCGTCGGCGTCGTAACGTCAGACTCTCTCGCCGCCGAGTCCCTCAAAGGTTCCGGTACTTTCGGAGAGGGGAACCCACACGCCGCTGCCTCCAAGCAACCCTCTCACTCCACAACCACAAACACCACCGACACATCAGCAGCTACCAAGCTCCCTCCCGCAGTCGACGCCGAGGCCCGCGAAGCTCAAGAGGGATGGAGCGAGACACAGCAGCTCCAAGCCGGCAAGGGCCTTGGTAAAGAGTTTGGCGTGGGTCCTACATACAACACCAACAGCGGATCTGGAGCCTCGTCGAACTTCAGCTCTGGTGCAGGTGGAGGTGCCACTGGAGGATTAGTCGGAGGCTACGCGGGAGCAGATGCAAAGGCACAGGACCCTGGACTCTCAAAGCCAAAGGGAAAGAATTTGACTGAGTCGAATGATCTTGAGGGAAAGACCCCCTTTAGTGAGGTCGGAACGGACAGCGATCCATCGAGGTTGGCTGAGCAGAAGCTGGCGCAGAGGAATGCGCAGTCCGGATTGGATGCTGGGTACCCGAGGACTTCAGTGGGTCAGAATGGAGAGCATCCGTACAGCGCGCTGAAGGATGAGGCGGCATAGATGGTGGGTGATATGGGTCTCATGGCTGGGAATGTATGAACGGTGTTGGGAGGCTTGTGTGATGAGCCGATCAAGCCATGTTTGTAACTTTACTTAATTAGATCAATGAATCATGACCTAGAAGCATGTCTTCAAGAATGCTGTATGATCCATCATTTGATTGTTGATATGATTGTGGTGACTACAAATTCGAGCGAGCCGAATCCAGCACCCCCGAGATATGGCCCGTGCACCTACCAATGCCGCATAAGGCTGAAACTCCAGGTGTTCTTTCGAGAAAGTACAGCGGCGTCGACAACGCCCTCCCTTGCCGCAACCACACACTCTTTTTCTTCACCTTTTGATATTTCGAGTCGCACCGGGCCTGCAGTGCCCTTTTTGCGCGACGCGCCAACCCGTGGCACAATGAACGGTTTTAGCGATCGTGATCTTGACGAGGATGCATTCGGGGCAAAGAAGGGTGGTATCTCAAGTTTCGACGCTTTCCGTGAGTATACCCTACGATCCATTCTTTAGAGGGGAGAAATGAGCCTTCAATTGTATTCAGTCGAAGCTGTTGCTGCAGCATTCGAGTTTGCGCGGCCTGCTCAAGCTTCACTACTCCCGCTAATATCATTCTCAGCAAAAACCAAGAAGACATACCTCACCCGCGGCCGCGATTCTTCATCATGGACCGCCCTCCTTATTATCACATGCATCTACCTCTCCTGGTCCGAAATAGGACGCTGGTTCGCCGGAACCACCACCCAGACCTTCTCCGTTGAGAAAGGCATATCGCACGACATGCAAATAAACATCGATGTTGTAGTCGCGATGCGCTGCGCTGATCTCCACGTAAACATGCAAGACGCTGCGGGTGACCGGACACTCGCCGGTGATCTGCTGCGCAAGGACCCCACGAACTGGGAGATCTGGGGAAAGAAGAAGCATATGCACACCCTGGGTGACAACGAGGCGGGACACCCTGGCTGGGAAGAGTTTCTGGATGTACATGACCAATTGGGCGCAGCGAAGAAGAAGAAGAAATTCCCCAAGACACCCAGGGTTCGTGGATCGCCGGATGCGTGTAGGATCTTTGGGAGCTTGGATGGCAACAAGGTGCAGGGTGATTTCCACATCACGGCGAGGGGACATGGTTATCTTGAGTTTGGGGAGCACTTGGATCACACTGGTATGATGGAACACACACCCTCATATATGACGAAGGAGACCGCAATGAATTCGAGGACTAACACGAAACAGCTTTCAACTTCTCACACATCATCACTGAGATGTCCTTCGGCCCGTACTACCCGTCCCTCGAGAACCCGCTCGACATGACCATCGCCACTACCGATGAACACTTCTACAAGTTCCAATACTACCTCAGCATCGTCCCCACCATCTACACAGACGACGCATCCCTCCTTCCGCTTCTCGAAGCTGTGAACCGCAAGGGCGAATCCCACCCCGCCAAATCCGTCTTCCACTCCTCGCACGCCATCAAAACGAACCAGTACGCCGTGACTAGCCAAAGCCATACAGTCCCCGAAAATTACGTACCCGGAATCTTTGTCAAGTTTGACATTGAGCCCATCACGCTTACCGTAGCGGAAGAATGGGGCGGTTTCTTCCCGCTGCTGATTCGGTTGGTGAACGTCATCTCTGGTGTTATGGTTGCGGGTGGCTGGTGCTGGCAGATGTTCGATTGGGGGATGGAGGTCTGGGGACGCAAGCAGAGGGGTCGTGGAGGGAGTATGGGTGTCATCGGCAGCTATGGCGGCGGCTACGGTCGGGAGGAGAAGATGGCCTTTGATTAGGTGTGAAAGTTTGTCATCAACTTGGGGGTGAGTGGAGTGAGAGAGTGGTCGCATTTACGCACGGCGTTCTGGGCATGGGGTGTCTGGTATATAGGGTTGATCTTCATGTGTCTACAAGACTTTACAATATTGAGATATGAACACAGTATTGTGTCAAATTTTAGCCATGCCTTTCCTTAATTTCCACTCATAAAGATGTCAGAGAGGTTTAACTGTACTACGAGTACAATCGCGAGACTCAAGGTTGTGTTGAGGGTACCGTGGCTTCCGGCCCCTGTCTACTCAAGTGGTACCTGAGTACCAAGTCAAAGTCAGCAATATCCGCGCTCCTCCTACTCGTGCACAGTGCCACTGTAAGCTCGTATTCTTACCATCTATTTGTCCTTCACGAATGGATGCACGAACGCTGTCCGCGCCTCCCGAGCGGACCATCCGGGACGTTGCCTCCAAATGTAGCAGCAATTCCACACACGACATTATAACTGCCATCAGCCCTCCATACCAGCTTCCACCCATACAAGTAATAATAATTCAGAGTTTCCTTCCACCAAATCTCCCACGGCCAATTGCATCCGTTTGTTACATTACCTCACGACCCTAATTCTTGGCGATCGTCTCCTTTCTGAAATTCAAAATGACGACCTCCGCGCAGTCCGCCGCAGATCTCAACGACAATTCCCACTCCCACTCACCACTTCCACTCGCATTCCGCCGTGTGAAAATGGCCGCGTCCGAAATCGAGCCCTTTCCGGCCCTCCAGAAAACCGCATCACACAGTCAGAACGGCAGTAATGGAAAAGTCGGCAGGAGAAGAAAGAGTAGTGCGCTCGGAGGAGAGCTTCCGGGCGATAGTGATGTTGCTGCTTTTGCGACGCTAGGGAGTCCGCCGCCTACACCGACGGAGAACTCTGTACGCATTTCTATTCGGAAGCATGGAATTGGAGAGGAGTGCTAATATGCTTCGCAGCGTGAGAAAGCTACCCGTCGCTCGAAACGCCGCACAATAAGACGAGCGCTCTCCAAAGCCAAACGCCTATGTTTCCGGCACACATGGCTCCTCCCTCTCACCCTCGCGCTCATAATAGTCTCCCTCTACCTCGTAAACCCACGACCGTCGAACCCCATCGCCGCCGGCCTCTTCCTCTCATACCCGTTACCACGAGAACCCGGCGATAATGGACCCGTCCAATACGGCAAAGGCGCACGCGACTTCGCCTTCGTCGGCTTCTACACCATCGTCCTCTCCTTCACCCGCGAATTCCTCATGCAGCGCCTCATCCGGCCCATCGCACTACACTACGGCATCCGCTCCAAAGCCAAACAAGCGCGCTTCATGGAGCAATTCTACACCGCCATATACTTTGCCGTCTTTGGGCCTTTTGGGCTGTGGGTCATGAAGAGGACGCCCATCTGGTACTTCAACACCACGGCCATGTACGAGGGCTTCCCGCACAAGACGCACGAGAGCTACTTCAAGGCGTACTATCTGCTGCAGGCGAGCTACTGGGCGCAACAGATGATTGTGCTTCTGCTCATGTTGGAGAAGCCTCGGAAGGATTTCAAGGAGTTGGTTGCGCATCATTTCATTACCTTGACTTTGATCTGGTGCAGTTATCGCTTCCATTTCACGTACATGGGGATTGCGGTTTACATCACGCACGACATCTCTGATTTCTTCCTCGCAGTTGGTCTCCCCTCCCCCCCACACACACGTTGGGTAATTGGTTGAGCGATATTAACGAGAATGCCAGACGTCGAAAGTCATGAACTACATCGACGCCCCCATCGTCGGCCCCTTCTTCTTCGTCTTCATGTGCGTCTGGGGCTACCTCCGCCACTACGTCAACCTCAAGATCCTCTACTCCGTCCTCACCGAGTTCCAAACCGTCGGGCCGTGGGAGCTCAACTGGGAAACCCAACAGTACAAGTGTCGGCTCGCGCAATACATTACCTTCTCCCTGCTCGCGGCTCTGCAGGCCGTCAACCTCTTCTGGTGGTTCTTGATCTGCCGGATCGCGTATCGGTTTATTGTTAATGATGGGCTCGCGGACGAGAGGAGCGAGTATGAGGATAGCGAGACGGAGGACGCGGAGAGGAAGGATCGGAAGAAGAAGCAGAGGAAGAGTAAGGCGAATGGGGTGGTGAATGGGGGTGTGAATGGGACGCCCAAGTTGTTGGTTAATGGGGAGGCGGTGGGGAAGGCTGGGGAGGGACGTGGTGGGGAGAGAGTGAGGGAGAGGAAGAAGGCTTCTGCGTAAATAACTTTTGGGTAGCATTGGGACGTGGGATGGAAATGGGGCTTGGGTTCGGGGTTCATGATTTCAGATGAGGTGACTATGTGGTGGGATTGGAGATATTTTGCGTCCTTTTTACTTGTCTTGCATACTTGCATCCATCAAGCGGGGGGGTTAGGTTACTGTTGCGGGGGTTGTTGCATGTCGTGTGTTGTGCATATTTTGGCCGGGTTATGGGTTAGCCACTTTTTTGGACGAGTGTTGCTCCTTTTCTTTCCTCCCCCAATCTCTTTCTTGCTTTCTTGGGTTATTGTTTCGTTCGCTTCGGGGTTTTGGGAGCCCGTTTGATAGAATATCTTGTGTAATAACTAAACACCATTCTTGTATACATTGACGATATGATAGTTGGTTGGCTGCGATGGGGTGGTTTTGTGTTTGTGGAGGGGTGGTGATGGTGGGTAGGTCAGTAGGGTGGAAGCGGATGGGATGGGATGGGATAGGGACGGGGGCTGGTTTGAACGTGAGGTGAGGTATGTTGGACATGATGAGAGAATGATGGATGGATTTTGTTTTGGATATATGCTAATTAAGTAAGTCTGTGGGATAGATGGAAGATGGATGGAAGATACGGTTCCCCCGAAGGAATCAAGAATCGATTCGTAAAACAAACCCTCTCCTAATATGCGGAAAGGGCACTGGGGAAAGTGGATTTCCTCTCCCACCAAGATGACAAAGAAGAAGGGAAAAACACGACCGAGATCAGTTCTGCAATTCGCCCGGAGATTTGTACCTGTCTTTTGCCGTGTCGTGTGGAAAAAAGTCTGGAAATGCTTTTCTGGGCCATGGTTTGCGCTTTTGGTGCACTAACAGGGGCAGGACTTTGTGGATTCCGCCTTCAACTGCACCGCACGTTCGATCAACCATGTCCCTTGACGAATGCCAAAATCCTGGACTTTGCCACCGAACTCTATTCACCTCCTCTTCCTGATACTACCCTAGGCTCCGTCGCCGCCGAACCAGGAAGACCTGCTGGAGTACTTGTTCCTCCTGGTACTGAGGTCTGTAAAGACTGCAGGGCGCAGGGGGCCGATTGCGCGTGAGAGTGCCGTGCTGGTAGTGTTGCCGTTGCCGTTGGTATTGGTGTTGGGGTTGGGATGGCTATTTCCAGGTCGGAAGAGATGTTGAGATTGCGTTCGTGAGTGCGATGGAGAATGAGACTGGCGTGTAAATGCCGAGTGCGTAGAATACGCCGCCCCGTACGATGGCCTGAACGCATTCCCCGTACCTTGAACGGGACTCTGTGTCCTCGCCGGCGTAGATGTAGACGCACCATACGGCGACCACCTCGCCCTCCCATTCCCACTCGCTCCTGGACTCATACTCGCCCTCGCCCCACCCGGCGAACCCTCAGGCGTCCAATAGCCCCCCCAAGCCTCCCAACTCGGCGGCCCATTAACCCCATTGAACAACGGCCTATTGAAATTCGGCCTCTCCCTCTTCTCCCTCTCCCTCTCCGCCTTCGCCGCGTCCTTCGCCTTCCTCACCGCCGCCTCACGCGCCTCTTCCTCCGCGCGCCTCGCGGCTTCGACCTCGCGATGCAACGCGCTTCCAATACTGCCGTCCGTGCCCAGCGCCGAGTCCAAGCCCGGGAGATTGAAACGGTTCCGCGTATAACTTGCGTCGACAGTAGCGCTGTTAATAGCGGGCATGAAACCGATACACTGACCTTTCAACGGCCGGTTGCGCCATATGAAAGGCTCGACGGAATATTGTTGTGCGCGGAGACGCTGTGTGCTGGTGCCGGTTGGGTTGGAGGATGGGTTTAGTGGGTCGTCGGAGCGCTCTTCCCAGGTTAGCAGCGTGAGGTCGCGGAAGGCGTGGCGGAAGGCGAGGAGGGCGGTGCTGAAGGAGGAGTTCTCCGGGCAGATGAGGGTTTTGTGGATGGTTGATGGGGTGGGTGGCGTGCGTGTTATGAGGGAGGTTAGACGGGCGGCTTCGGCTTCGGCTTCTGCGGTGGAGGAAGAAGAGGGGGTGCTGGCGGGTTGGTGGGTCCATGTCGATGTCATTGTCGTTGTCGTTGTCGTAGGGTTCTGGGATTGGTTCCGCTGTGTATCTAAACTCTGCAGGCATGCTTCCATGGCGGCGCTGAAGTCGTTCCCATTCGCACCGCCGTTTTCGACGCCATTTACCCTTATATTTGCAGCACTCGATATCCCGCTCTTCCCGCCTCCGGGCGGTACGTATCTCACAAACGTACAGTATACATGCGGCTTTGTATGGCTCTCGTAGAGACGCAGGTCGTAGCGCGCGAAGTTGTTGAGGCAGGGGTTCGTGCGGAGGAGGAGGAGGTCGTAGGCGAAACCGGTGAGGTCGGTGTAGATGTGGTAGAGATCTAGGAGGGAGGGCTTTTTAGCTGGGGTTGGGGGTTGGCTTGGATTTGTGTTCGCGTTTGAGCAGAGTTTGGGGGGCTGAGAGTGAGGGTGAGGGAGAGAGTGAGAAGAGGAGGATATGCGAGGAGGGTTGGAAGGGGAGCGCTGGGGTTGAGGTGACGGGCGCAGAGAGGGAGAGGAGGGCTCGTTGTCGGGTTCGTCGTTGGGTTCGTTGTGCGTGTCTTGTACATCGTCTTCGTCTTCGTCTTCCATAGGTTGAGGTGTCGGAGCCAATGAATCCTTAGGTGATGATGCTGGTGCTGGGATGACTTCTGATTCAGCTTTCCGGGCCAGTTTCGATGTCCCCTGACTGCTCGTTTTGGACACGCCACGGGCCATGGCTTGCCTCAACGCATCCAGTGCCGCGTTCTTCGTAACCCCAGTCACCATATTCTCTGCCGCAGCGGCACGCTTGGCCTCCCTCTCCTCGCGCTCCTCAACCTCCCGCGCCTCCCTCCTCTTCCGTATATCGTCGAGTGCAGGGACGAAGAAAGTGCTCTTGGAGGGGCGAAGAGACGTACCTGAGCCCGTATCTTCTAGGGCTTTTGCGCAGCCTGCTTTAAATTTCATGGCTACGACACATCAGTGAAAGTCCAGATGATATGTAAGATCGGGGGGAAGACTGGGAGGCGAGAAAGGGGGGAGAGGAAGAGGGGAGAGGGGAAACGTACTGTCGGAGGGAGGACCCATCCTCTTCATCGTCTTACTAACCCTCCTCTGATACCTCAAGACCTCCCATGTATACTTCTTCTCCGGCAACTTCCTCTTCCTCGTCAAGCTGTCCTCGAGCCACTCGTAGCTGATGATCCATATGTTCCCCAACTTCTGCGCTTGTTTGACTATTTCCCGCGGCAAAAAGTCGTCAGCGATCAATCTCCTCTTTTTTCTTCTTCAACAGTTCACCAAAGACAGACTCCTGCTGGGATTCCAGAGAAGTGTTATAGGGTGGCGATAGACGTACCAGCTTCAGCACTCCTCTTCCAAGCATCTTTACTAGCGATCAGATGCGTGACTCGCTCGCTAACCTTGGGCACCCATATCCCGCCGTTGGCGTTGATCCATTTCTTGATCTTCTCGTTGCCTTTGCCGGGGCCGACTTCACCCGCCGCGGTTATGACGAGGTTTTTGAGGCACCCGATGCCGCGACCCATGGTAGGTGAGCGGCCTGTGAGAGATTCGTGTGGAGGAGAGATAGTGTTACGGTTGGTGGTGGTGGATTGGTGGTGGAGAGATTGAGGCGGGGTTTAAAAGCGACAGGGGGATAGTTGGCGGGAAAAGGGAGGCAGTGACTGTTTGTTTTTTACTATTTTATGGTGCGTGGGCGGGGAAGTAAGAGAGTATTTAGATAGGGAGACGAGGTGACTATAGCTTCAAACGGATGGGAGTGGATTAGTGAGAGATAATTGCCAGTGCGTTTGCTTTAGGCCTTCAATAATTTGGTAGGGGCAGAAGAATGCAAACACTGCGTGGGAAGAAGTACAGTATCGTGGCTGAAGAAGGAAGGAAAGTTGTGGTGAAGACGTTATTGGGACGACGTTGACCCGGTGCGAGCTTCAAAATGTTATCTTTCGTTGAAATCGATCATGGATACTCAACCCAAGCAGACTCCTGAAGTTTCGATAGACAGTGTAGCATTCAGTTTCTTTATAGCGAAGTGAACGCAATTTCGTCTCCATGGATCGTATCGACAAAGTCACAATGGATCTCTGAGAGTTCCAAATTTTGGAAGATGCCTAAGATAGTATTAACAAAGACTCGTTCCAGCGTAAAGTCTTCTGACTAGTTAAATTGAATATCCCGAAGATCGTGTTTCCCATCACCAAATCCCCAAATGAATAGAATAAGTCCCCTTCCCACTCTTCAATTACTTTCAAGCTACAACACCACCACTGCGAGTCCGAGAATACCAAACCCCAATCTTAAGCCACTCCCACCTGACGTAGGCGCCGTTGCTTCGGTAGGCTGGGTATAAGCCGTAGGCGTAATCGTTATGGTTGTTCGTCGAGTCGTCGGCGACGACATTGGTGCTACGATTGGGGTCAGCGTCGTAGAATCGGAAATAGCGTCTGGAGTAGATGCACCTAAGCTGATCTTTGGGGCGGGAGACGTGCTGATGATGTTTGTTGTCGAGGGCGATGATGTGGTGGATTGTGCTGTTGAAGTCGGTGACAAAGTTGTAGTGGATATTGCTAGTGGTGGCGGCGGAGGTGTGCTAGATTTCGTGGTTGCTAGAGGAGGTGGTGGACTGGAGGTCGACGTTGTTGGAGGAGGAGGAGGAGGTGTAGTAGAAGTTGATGTTGTAGGTGGAGCGGGAGGTGTACTGGAGACTGATGTTGTTGCGGGGTCAGAAGATGTGCTGGGTGGTGCAGACGTTGCCGGTGGAGGCGTATTTTGGGCGAATGTTGTAGTTGCGAAGCCACATGAGCGGAGGAGATTGCTGATGTCGCTGTCCCCGCCTTCCTCTCCGAACTGCCTTATGCAAGCTTCGCACATCGGGATCTCCGTATTTGCGTTGGGGGATATGCATATACATTGTAAATCCACTCCTTCGTCTTCATCATCTGTTATGAGGTCAATGTGAGCTCTACAACTGAATGAGATGAGATGGGATCGCCGACCTCCACTGCAGTTTTGCGCTGCGCGTATGGTGCTGGCACAAACCTCTATGCACTGGCCTGGAATGTCTCCATCATCGATCTCTTGAGCGAGCCCGATGGCGGAAAGCACTAAGGTGATAAAGACGTTCTGTAAAAGCATTATAGACGACCGTCGATGTTGCGATGTCGTATCCACGTCGACGAACACGGGCGAGGATCGATAGTTGTGGCCTGAAAGGAGACGTAGCTGTCAATCAAACGTATAATTATTGATCAAGTCAGGCCAATAACATGAAAATGGGGTCGCCACTGCTACCTCTACCAACATATGTATCCCGAGGCGCATGCTCACACTCTTGTTTGTGATGCTCATTACCTCCGCGCTGTGTTTGAGGATCGACAACGGGTTGAAGCGGGTAGGTCATTGTCGGCGTTTGAGAAAACTTTTGTGAAACGGTGAAGATGTTCGAAATAGGCACGTTAAGGCAAGGGTGGCTAGTGGTGTGGCGCCAGAACTGGGTCCAGGTGCCTGCAACAATAATGACACTGTCGTGACTGTCAAACCTTGCTTTGTGCCGAGAAACAGATTTCGAAAGTAATTTGAAATTGAATATTATGCTATGGCTTTCGAGAAGTGTTTGCCGGTGTTGAGGCTGCCCAGTACCTAACTATGGAGGCCCGTTTCAATCTTGTTTCAGAGTTCTGTTCCTGATCAGCGTATGGGCGTTTACTGTAGGACTGGTTCTACGTACTTGAGTTAAGTAATTGCAAGAACGAGATGATACGTAGAAGGATGCGCATTTGAAGTCTTGCACCTAAGGTAATCATCGCAAACTACGGGGCTTCGTATGGTGTACAGGCTGCATGCTAGTCGAACACGTTCTGTGACGTACACAATCGCCTTGTTTCTCCGCATCAATTAGATTCGAGGCTATGCGCGGTTATTGGGATTTTCGTTCAAGCCAGTGCTCGGAAAGCACGGATGTTGAAGGTCAAGTGCGGGAGAGACGCTTCCGGGCAGGTGTCGCCATTTGTTTTTGAAACCGGCAAGCGCCCAGCAATCGTACCCCGATATCGCGTATAAGGCACGTCACTACATATATCATAATAGAAATGAAGTGATAGGCTCGACTTCTAAAATTACTTTAAGAGAAAGCGGGGAGAGAAGGTCAGGATGTTCCTTCATCACCCAAAAAAGGAGAAGTCCATGGACTCGTGCGAATCAAGAAAGTGGGATCGTGCGCATTTTCTGAAATGCATTAGAACGTTGAAAATCTTATGAGGATTATCAATGGTACTCATGGCACTGTTGTGTTGGGGATAATCAGCGGCCATGGATACTTTGACGCGAGAGGCCCGGAAGAAATCTACACATGTAAGCCGACGGCAATGAGGTATGTCACGTGGATACATACTGTGAGAGGTCTCCACGCAACGCGTCGCCATGAACCCACGAGTCCGTGTAATCCGGTCATCGATCACCGGAAGGTTTGAGCGTGTGTCACTGACGGGAAAGGATGCAAAAAAGAAGGCTTGTGGAGCGCCGCTTACCAACTCCACTTTTGTGCCACAGAATTCACTGACTGAGGAGACCAGTCAACCTGCCATCCTCATTGACAAATTAGCCCACTGGGCCTTTAAGCAGTCTTTTATTCACTGTTGAGTCCCGAACTTCCGGGGGATATCGATACTATGTTCGTAAGTGCGTCGTGTCAGTCCATCTCGAACAGCTCGTCCATTCATGTTGCCTGACTCGTTGAGTGCGAGGACATGAACTTGATCCATGGCGTAACCTTTAGCAAAAGCGACATTTTGTAATCACCAGTTTGCTTGTGCGTTATGGACACCCTTGAAGACGTTTGATAGGGTCTGTGGTTTCTAGTCTCGGCCTAGTTCGCCATTACATTGTTGCCTGAAAGTTAATTTCGGTAGTTCTAATGTTTTGGCGGTCAGAGTTATAAGCTTCGAATCCATCCGGAAGCCCAACCGTTGTCTAAGTAAAAGACACGTGCAAATTGTGCGACGTGGGCGTTGAGGGCACGGATGGCATCTGTCATATTGCCGATATCGCCAGTCTATAAAGTCTGCCTAATACCGTTGAAAGCAGAGTTCAGACGGATTGTGGCTCGCATGTTGGTGATTCTCTGGCCGTTGATTTTGACAAATGGGAACGGCCGGGTCTTAATCTCATCGTTGAGGTAGACTGTACCGGATAGCAAGCTCTGAAAGTATAGGTCTCTCCAATCGGTTACCCAGGTTGGAGTTGGAGTTGCGGCCATCGCGAGTGGATGGAGGGCCATGAGGGCCAAGTTTGTAGCGGTTATTACTAATATCTAGCTTCACACGGGATGAATCCTCTAGGCCTATGCTTTTTACATGCTTACTTAGTTAAGGTCGCACTATATAAATTTAAGCTACCTCTTACCTATCTTCCTTCTTCCTTCTTTATCTACACTCTTACATACTCTTATTATAGCTTCCTCTTTTAATATAAAGAATAATTTAGCTGTGCCTATCCCTTATCTAGAGTACAGCTTTTTTAAAAGTATCTAGCGCCTTCCTCTAGTAACTAAGGAAGAACTCCTAAATTTCTAGTAGAAGCTAGATAATATAGCTAAAGAACCTAATAATAATATTAAGTAGCTTAGGTAGATAGACCTAGTTATTACTAAGTTCCTTAAGGGTAAGGACTCTTACTACTACTATATAACGCGTTACTAATCTAAATAGCTATACCTAAGGAGACTACATTTATTAAACGTAAGAGAGAGTAGATTAGGAAACTAGTTACTAGCGTTTATAATTTACCTACGCTACTATTTCCTCCTAGCTCCTATAAGTAGGTCTACCTTGACGACCTCGTGGCTTTCTTTGAGACAAGCCCCACCTTAGCCCTTCCTGATCGACTGAAGGCGCTGCTCGCAGCTAGAAGGAAGAACACCTAGGAAATGGCGGAACTAGACCTAAAAATCGTTATCAGAATGCGTACTGTGGGATCTCGGTTAGGTGGGCGGCATGTGGGTCACTTGGTTTGTTGGGCGGCGTGTGGGGCTTTGATATATCAGTTGTTGTTGTTGTTGTTGTTGTTAGTGCCACTGTGCTTGTTCGCTGCATCTAGCAAGGCGATTATAGGGCGACAGAGGGAAGGAAGTAGAAGGGAATAGTAACCTACAGTGCTAAAGTAGCTTCTTGAATGTATCTTGGTTCTCAAAATGACTCACTCTTCAAAATGGCTCACACGCGGGTCGTGCACAAGGCGCGAGCACCTCGGTTACCCAGGGATGTCCAGCTGCAACAACGTCAAGCGCATTTGCCTCCATCAAAGCCTCGTAGGCACGCTGTATCTCTTTACGCTTAGTGAAAGTGATTTGGCTGTATCGGCGTCGGATTTGGGGTGCCAAAAGCTCAAAGACTATACAATATGGTATCTGGTATCTCGGTAACGTGAACATAATTGCTCATGATGCAAAATCCTCCATTAACAGCTGATGGCTGTAAACCCAAATTCTTGGCTGGTACATTGCGAATACCGCTTTGTGTAACCCCGATTTCTGTCTGCGTGTTGACTTCAGAATTTGAACTGACCGACCAAACCACTGCTGCGAGGTCTGATTGAGGTACCGGAGTCCGAGCTTTCACGGGTATCGGCTTGCCTAATGCTGTAGTTCGATCGGTAGTGCTTGAATGTTGCTCATGAGGCTGTTTAAGAGTATCTGCTGCTATGGCATGACCGGTAATCTTTGATTGCTGAAGAGGTAGTGTAGCATCTGAAGCCTCGGTTTGTGCAATGTCCGTCGGTCGACTAATGTTCTGATTTTCAGGTTTCGTTGGATTGGCTTTCGGACGTTCTTTCTTAGGTTTCTTTGGCTGCTTTTGTTCCTTCATAGCATTGTACAGATCATTCGCTATCGTGCGTTCTTCCGACGGCAGCTTCCCCTTGCCTGCCCTCCAACAATTCTTGTTTTCGCATTGCGTCTCGTCATGTCGTAGCCATAATCATCGCATCGAAAACAGTGTGGTTGTGGTGATTTCCAGGCCTCGTTGAAAGCTTCGGACCATTCCGTAGGCAGAGAAGACATTGTCGATAGCTACCGCTTGGCCGCAAACTGAAGCGTATGATCTAGTGGATAGTAGCAAGTTCGGTGTGCTGTTCGGAGTTGAACGGCGCTGTAATGAAGTTTGTTTTGAGGCGAGATTAGCTGTGAACATATACGCGTGGAACATTGTTGACTGTTAGCGTAGCAAGCATGAATGTGTTTTTTTTTTTTTCGTAGCTTCAAACTGTGAAGTTTGCATGCCGCAAATATTGCTCAGCGCAAAGTGCAATTTCCATGTTGAGATAGGTCTTTATGCGAGCCATGGTGGGGCTGGTGGGATACAGCTTGCGCATCGGCGTGTTTTCGAGGGTCTTGCGAATGTTGAATGTGGGCAAGGAGATGGAATCGGCGAGAAACTGTCCGTTTGATGGGAAACCTTTTGGTTTTCTAGCATAGTCAATGTGGAAACTGGATTATGCAATCAGCTAAAGTGCTTTTACGGCCAGATTGTTCTCGAGAATTTTATCTAGTCTAAGCAAGATGCCATTAAGTAGACGCCGCATAGATGTTCGTAGAGGCTTGTGGTTTACTATACGTAACTACAGATACGTTAGAAACCGTTTGGCGCATGCAGATGGTGTTCAGGCTGGCGACTGCCAAAGTTACGAGTCAGTGATTGCGCAAGGCACTACCATGCACCGGATTGCGTGTGCGTCTAAATGATTCTTGTACACGAAGTATGGGATCCAAATAGTGGGATTGTTGAGGTGTTGGCAATATCGGAGGAGGCGATATAGGAATCCACAACGACCGATAGGATCGGGGTATTGTAAGGAACGATGTGGAGCGCTTGCAATCAACGAATAATACAAATGGCCCGATGGAGGCTCAAGTTCGGCAATTTCCGGTGGGTGGCCAAGAGCGCCTCAAGGACAAGACATGAGCTTTCTCGCCCTGCGAAGCCCTAATCGCCAAACACTAGCAGGATGGATCCAATGGTTTCCGTACAAAGTGCCGCTTTGCGGTTGGGCCAAGAAATCCGTATCTCCTAGCGTTCATCAGCACTCGCAAGAATCGATTGCTTACTATTGAAGGCCGACAGGAGTGACGACTACGAGGCTAAGGTGAGGCTCTTAGATCAGATTTCAGTAGGTCCACGCCGCACGTGCCTGCAACATATGCCGTACAATGTCAGCAGGTCTAGGTACCACTACCCTAATGCCCTTTAGGGGAGAGGCAGAGCGAAATCACGGGGTGCCCGGGAACTCTTTCCCACGACTGTTGGCTCCACGAGTCTGATATCGATAACGGCGCGTAACTTAAACCACGTTGTTGGTGTTGGTGCCGGAGCAGTCCCCGCTCGTTTCTGATGGGGGCGAGAAAATCGGAAAAACGGAGCAATCGGTGTTGGATGTTTGCAAGAGCTGGTACATCGATTGGTCTTGTGAAAATGATGGAATAAATCTTTCGTGCAAGACAAACATTGTTTTTGCTCGATGTGGAAGTTTTAATTGTACTCGCTGACCTCGTTTGCATTATTCGCATCTAACTGTTGACGGCACAGTCAGTCTTACTGAGACGTGTTCATAATCGCAACAGCCAATATTTGGGTCTCGGAACCTAAGGTGAGTGTAAGTATGGCACTGATGTTGGGTATTGGACGAAAGCATCAGCATCAGCATTGTTTCATGCAAGCCCCCATCGCTATGTTTGGGTCTTATTGAGCGAGAAACTATTCTCTCGGATACCCAGATTTGGTTATCAAGCGATAGTAAAATTTGAATCAAGGCTTACCATTGGACCTGCCATGCACTAATGAGTTTTTCGAACTTTTGAAGGCGCTTTATTGATTCTGGTTCAAGAATAAACTAGCGCAATCGTTCCTCTCCTCGGCGCATTGAAACACCCGATCACTCAACCGACAAGGCCAGCATCTCATCAGCCAGAGGTTTTCCGCGATTCATCGTCATAGGTAACAATGCCCTCGGGTCGTTCACAAGAGCGCCTTGCAGGAATCATAACCCATATTTCCGCACCGCGCCGCACCAGCCCTACCGCAATCATTGAATTCCTGAAAGGCAGAGCGGCGTAAGCGACGAGGCGTTCATAAAGGCTTGTTCAAGTACCGTAAATGTGTCCGATAACTGCGGCTGCGTCGAGCGCGTGTTGGGTTGGGGGAAGAACGTTCGTCTGTGGGGCTTCCTGAGATGGGATGGAACATTATAAAGACGCTAAACTAGCGCCCCTCTCGTCTGCAGAGGCCATCCATAATTGCACGGACCATTGATGACCCAATTCGGCCAAGGTAAGGGGCCGAGTTCAACACTACACCATCAGCTCCTCGTTCTCACCTCGTCCGAATGGTTATCGATCCAACTAACCCTCGCCACGCCCAGCTACTCATCCGGAAACCAGTGCCACCGACTGACTCGAGCTGTCAGAATGCCACACTGTTTTCGAAACAGTGACCTATTATGGAGTGATTCACTGAAGACAGAACTGCGCCACAGCTGCCATCATGGGATCTGTGAGACATGGCAAACGCTCCTTCAGCTGGCTCGCATAAAGGTACTAGAATCCATGTCTCGTGAAACGCAAGTCGCTTTGGTGTCGTGGATAGTTAAGTATTGAGTGGTACCTGCATCGGGTTGACCGACCAACTAAGCTGCTGTACCATACCAGACCTCTAGTCTGACATCCGTCGTTTTAACATATATATTCCGGTGATCACTCGCTCTCTCCTCTTTCATTATGCCATTCTGGGACACTGTTATGGCCTCTCCGGTGGATAATGCCTACGGCAAGCGACTTATTCCAGCTCTCGTTGACGAGGTAGCTGCCAAAGACCCAGGGCGGATTTGCTTTTCTTTTCCACGGTCATCAAATCTACCGGATGGATTCCGCGATATGAATTTTCGAACTGTAAGTTAAGAGCCGCGTCACTTTGGCAACTGCTAACGCAGCCAGTTTGCCAACGCCATCAATAAAACCGCACACTTCATTCGACAAGAGATTGGATTAAGCACCATGTTCGAAACTGTCTTTTATATGGGTCACCCCGATGTAAGGCATTTCATTGTCTTGGTTGCTCTAATGAAGACTGGCCATAAAGTGCTTCTCAGTTCCAACCAGAACAGCGTGACAGGGCATGCCGAATTGATTAAACAAACCGACTGCGGAATTCTACTTCACACCTCGGGATTTCCGATCTCTGGTATCCTTCAGCAATGCAGGATGGAATCCATTTGCATGCCGGAACTTGACTTTCTACTCGATGATACTCCTTGCCAGCATTATCCATATGAAAAGTCATTTGAAGAAGCAAAACATCAACCTTGTAAGTAATTCCCCAGCTTGGAAATTCGTCATTTGAACAATAGCTGACCTCCACACCAATTGCAGGCTTGGTATTGCACACATCAAGCTCCACCGGACTACCAAAGCCAGTAGTATGGACGCACTGGACTATCAGTACGATGGACTCCCAGCATCTCATTCCGCCCCTCGATAGCCGACCGTGTTTATGGGGCGATATCGTGTACGAGTCGTCCAACAGAACTTTTAGCGCACTACCCGTCTTTCACGGAGCCGGAATTGCTTTCGGCATTGCCAAGGCTTGCTTCAGCAACTCTTCTGTGGTCCTCGGTCCTCCAGAGTTCGCCACTGCGGATGATTTTGCAATCATTCTGGACCAAGCTGGGTTCGACAGCGCTAATTGCTTGCCGGTAACGCTTGAAGAAATTGCGACAAAGCCAGACGTTCTGGAGAAGCTGAATCAACTGAAGCATATCACATATGTTGGTTAGTTGCCCTGATCCAAACAAAGAGCTCAAATTTGACGTTTTTTAGGTTCACTATCACGAGTAGCAGGTGACACAATATCGCGCTACACCCATTTATATGCCATCATCGCGAGCACAGAAATCTGCGTCACTACCCAACACGCGACCGATGCCGAAGACTGGCAGTACGTCTGTCTAAACCCAGATATGAATGGGATCGAAATGCGGCCACACGGAGACATGTACAGTCTCGTGTTTGTTTCGACTATGCCGCAGGTGGACAACAAAGGGAACCTCTCAAAATCCCCACGTTTAGAAGAGTTCTCAACGTGTGATCTTTTCTCAAAGCATCCCACGAAGCCGCATCACTGGAAGCACGAAGCCCGAACAGACGTGTTATAATCTCCAAAAAATGGGTGGAAGCTCAAAATCCATACTCTACGAACACCTTATCACATCACACGAAGCAGTGCAGTACCGTGCAGTAGTCGGCACAAGAAAGGACATGTTTACCGCCATCATCGAACTATACAACAGTTATCACATCAACAATGAACAAGAATTTATATCAGCACTCTCGTCAACAATGCAAGAGGCGACCAGTTTCACCGAATCTACAGGCCAACTTCGAAAAGACTCCATCGTATTCGCGAACAAGAAGACTTTTGCAATCGCCGGCAAGGGCACCGTGCAAGGGAGAGCAACAGTGGCGATGTATCCGGCCGAGATCGATCGGCTCTAAATGTCAGTCAAGGATGCAGGTTCTAAGATCTGAATCGTATTAATTCGGACTTCATCGATGTCGTCAACTCCGTTTGTGTTGAGAGAATGCGCCTCTGTCTCCACTTCACCTTTCTGCAAGACCACGCGTCGCTGACGCGACTGTTACTAGAGATTACTACATTCAGAGAGGATGCGGAACGGACCTCTTTGGTCAACGTACGCTTTGAGTGCAATGGTACGCATGGGAAACATGGGTGTGGGTGATTGTACCGCCACACTGCAGGTTGGCCTTGACCTAGAAGGTTAAAGGAGCACAAGAGCCTCACGGGAATCAAGTGAGAACAATATAGAAAAATAATTTGCACGGAATGAGATACACTATGTTAATGGAGAGATATACATAAAATAGGTGTGGTTATCGCTCTTCTCGCCTTCACTTCACTTGATTTTCTCGTCAGCTGTGACCGGACGAATTCCACGGCATACTTTTCCGACACTAACTAATCATGCTCTCGTACATCGTCTCAAAATCTAAGAAGAGCTATACGAAGCTGACACTTGCTCACTGAATCCAACCCGCACTGGCATTATTAATCACTTCTATTCGTCTTGGTATCAGTACAACACCTCGGCCGACCATATTAGCAAAACTGGCGGGCGCATTAACAGAAGCGAAGGATTAAATGCTCGTCCAAAAATGTGCCCTCTGGGTCTACATATTCGAGGATATGCTGATTTTCGTGCCACATCCAACGCAAGAGAAGCGTTACGACACCACATAATCTCATAAACATTACAAGCATCCACAGAGCGACGGTATCGAGGTAAGCCTTCACCGGTATTTTTCAGTCTAGATTCAACCTCAAAAACCTAGTTTGTGCTTGATCTAACAGAAACAGGAAAGGTACGTAGACTCAGGCTATTCCGACCATCTGACCGGCTTTTGTCAACCGCCACTTTAGGCCTAGCTCGTAATGTTTACGAGCGATTACGTCTGTGGAAGGGTAATCACCTTCGGCCCCCAATAGAGCGAATAGGACAGCGACAGCAAAGGCGGAGACGGACGAACTTTCACTCCCGTTGCGTTATACATAAGAAGGAATAAAGTTCACTCACATACTACTTTGTCACCGCATACTCAACGTCCATTTTCTACGCTTCTAAGAACGCCTACTTCCTACTCTCACCCGCCTTACTTTACTACACCAGCCTACCCATCCACCATGACATCCCTCCACACCATCGCTCTAGTCCCCATCATCCACGGCCTCAAAAACGCCGCCGCCTTCCTCCAAAAAGGCCTCAACCACACAACCTCAACCTCGACGTCCCCTTCCGCCCTCATTTCCGCCCGCCTACACCCAGACATGTACGACCTCTCCTACCAAATCTGCAGCTTCACCGTCACCTCCAAATCCATTCCCGTGCGCATAAACCCCAACATCGCTCCCCTCACGCTCCCCGACGTCGAGACCACTTTCCCCGACCTCCTCGCGCGTATCAAGAAGACGATCGAGTACCTCGAGGCGATCAAGCCTGAGGACATCAATGGCAGAGAGGAAGTAGATGTTGTATTTACGGTCAAGGGACGAGAGGGAGAGCCGTTGGAGCAGAGGTTTACCGGGCTGAGTTACTTGTTGTATTTTGCGCATCCGAATTTTTGGTTTCATGTCACTACTGCGTATGGGATTTTGAGGAAGGAGGGGGTGGATCTCGGTGAGTTTTAGATTTTGTTCTTTTGATTTTGATTTTGTTGGTGTGATTGTGATTGTGGTTGGATATTTTGGCTGATGGTGTGGTAGGCAAGGTTGACTTTATGAAGGGTCAGGCGATTACGAAGGTTGAGTGGTAGCTTATTGGTGAGTGTAACGGCGGAACGCTGTGGCATGTTGGAAGATTCGGAACGATCTTGCGGTATGGCTGTGTGTCGGCACTGGTCTCCTTTTAAGTGAAGAGTGAGTGACGATATATGAAGCAGGAGTGAGGGGCACCTCGTGCAGAACTGATTGAAGGCGGGGGGTATCATTAAGCATTATACACAATAGTCCCTCTAACTCAATCCTTCCCAAACTCCACTGATCGTAACGTCATTACCGCTCATCTTCCTTTCAGTCCTTATATCCTTCTCTTAAACTGTGATGGCAGCAACAAGTGCATCCATCGCGCTACTATGCGTCGTCGCATTCGCCGGCGCCAGGAAAGGTCCGGCCCAATTAATACTCAACATGTTACCCTCATCCCTGTTGTTATTCCACACGCTATTAGCGTTCACTTGGATACTTTTCTTGAACGCATCGTCAGGCGCAACTGCCTGCAGCATCTGCAAGCCCCTTGAGAATATGCCTTTGAACTGCGAAGCGTCGCCACCGCAGAACGGACCGCATTTATCGTGAAGGATGCCGCTAGAGTCAGAGAGCTCGGTGATGGCAGCTTTGGCGATTTTAGTGGCGAGGGGGAGATATGTTGCATTTGGGGCGGCGCGATTTAGTTCTACAAGACCGGAGAGGATGACACCTTGGTTGTATGACCATGTCGTCTGTAGTGTTTTGTTAGCTCTTGCGTCTTTGTTACAAATAAAGGGAGAAATCTTACCATATTGTTGTTCTTGCAGTTACTGTCCAGTCCATCGTTAATCGTACCCCTCTCATTGATCATCCCCGTGCTCAAAAACCAATTGATTTCCTTCTGCGCCCAATCCACGTAAAAACCCTTCTCATCGCCATTAACACGATTTGCTAGATGCGCCGCAGTACTGAGGAATAATTCGTTTGCAATAGCATTGGCATAATCTTTCTCCCAGCTCCACCAGATACCCCCACCACAGTTCGTCGGCCACGCCTTTGTAACGGCTTTGAAGATTCCGGAGGCAAGATCGAGGTACTTGGTGTCCTTTGTGATGTCGTAGGCGCCAATCCAACCCAGTGCCCACCATAGATCATCGTCGTAGAAGCCATCGAGCCAGTCATTGGGGTTGGGTGTTGATGATACAGCGGCTTGTTTAGCATTGTAGATTGGCAGTGTTTTAATATCCACGTATTCGCTATTGCCGGCGCTCCAGCCAGTTGGGAAGCTGGTGATGGTCTCACCGTCCTTGCCGATGGTTTTCCTGTATCCGGATTCCAGACCACTCGTATTATCTGCAGTTGTATTGTCGTTGCTCGAGCCATCTCGTTTTACGGACTGTGACTCAACACCTGGTTGTGGATTCTTGGCTGGTGCTTGCATGATTGTGTTCGTGAAGATGCGTGTTGCGAGGTCCTGAACTTGCTTGCTCGAGTCTGCTTTGGCGAGATTGCTGACTACCGTCATAGCATTTGCGCTGTTCCACCACCCTGCAGTGTTCCAGAGTCCTGTACCGGCATTGTACCATATCTGGAGTGCTGAGAGGGCGAGTTCGGCGCGCTTCGTAGGATCATCGGTACTTTGTGCGAAAGCGTTAGGAACCAGTGTTGATGATAGTAAGAGAGCTTGAAAAAGTGATGAGGTGTACATGATTGTGTTCTGGATAGTGTGGAGGTTTATGAGGAGGGAATGAGCATTAATGAATAGATATTTCGACGAGGCCTGAAAGGATATTAGGAATGGACAGAAGCAAGATCCGACGCGAAGATGCAAACCAAGCAGCAGCAATTACAGACCAGAAAAGCAACTCAAAAAGTGGCTCAGATACTTATGTACGGCCCAGCACAACCTACACGACAAAAGAATGGGTAGCCCCACGTGCACACACTCCATTCCACGTCGATCTGCGAAAAGAATGGGTATTCCAAACCCAGGTCGAGCAGCCAGGCCAGCAATCAGAGCCTGTCGGCCCAAACCCCTAATCTCAGCCCCTTCCCTATCAATTTCCCGACCTAGCACCAAACATCCAGCCAAAGAAAGGAGAACGGCATCATAAAAATGCAGCTAAAGAGATGAGAGCAAAGGAATCAAAGGGAGTCTCACTTAGCCGCTAGTAAGAGTGGGGCCTGTGATCCGCCGTGCAATGCCTGAGGATGAGGTTTTGAGACTTCGGGGCCTGCTCCTGCGATACGACGTGGTAATCTAGGGGTATTGTGGCTTGTGGGAACTTGAAGTGATTGAGAGACCAATAATAAGAGGAGCACGCTGGGTTGCATGTTTGCTGTGCGTCTTGTTCCAGGGCGGTGGAAGCGACTATGCGATGGGTAGATCAACCGGGCGTCAGGTAAACGTGGTCACGCAGAGACCTCCATTAGAAGCGGTTTTTGAGAGTGGAATGAGGGGCTGTAATGAGCGGTACGTGTTGCATTGAGTCTGTGCTCTCTATCGAAATGAATTGAGATAGTATGGGAGAAAAGGAGAGGTGTGGAGAACGTGGCTGAGCCGATGGCCCCATCCGAGGCGTCCGTGCAACCTCCGGAGATAGACTAGTCACTCACGTGATTGGACATTCATCCCTAACGTCGCACTTGACGGACTGGAGGACTATGCTTCCCTCTTCTGACGAACTTTCAAACAATACAACCGGACTGCGCTATGCTAACACTCTGTCCCAAGATTTTGAGAGTGACAGCTCGCCTCGCTGATGTCGTGCACGCCTCGAAACAAATCGTCTTGGCCAAATGTTTCAGACCAACACTTGCTCAACTCGTTGACAGGCCCTCACTCAAGCTTATGCCTCCAATCACTGTCCAAAAACTAAGCGCGCGCACAGGAAGCCCAACTCCAAATCCAATTTCCCACCGCGCCTCTCAGCTCCCATTCAGCAACTAGGGCGACGAGAACCACCGTCGCCTATCTATAAATAAATTGCCAGAAAAGTACCGAAAAGGCTTTCACAATTCTGGAAGCCTTACACCATTCGTTTCTATGCGCCACATCCATAACGAGAAATTTGCTTGCCTTGTCGATAAGGCATGACAATTTGAGGGTGTGAATCCGAAACGCCTAACCTACTGCGTGATCCCCTAAGTCGAAGATCCACTGGACCGACCCTTGTCACGTCAACTGTCGGAGGTAAGGTCGCAACGAACGTCTTGATGTGAAATCAGCTGCCAATATTGCGGGCGTGTGCGGAGGTATAAGCCGCAGCTAGGAGAACAACGAGGGAGACGCGTGGATGCCGAGGGAGCCCCAGGGCTGTCACTATGCCGATAATTTGGACGTTGAAATGTCTGTTGTCGATAGAGGGAATGCATACAACGTCTTGATTAGATATGATTTGAGTACGGTTTCAGAAGCGGGGCGAGGCGAGTATCGCGATGTTGATAGTTGTGATGAAGTCACGATTCTGACCGCACTCGACGTAGCCACTATCCTTGTTGTCTAGAAAAGTTTTGCATGTCGTCACACGCTAGCTACGACAAAGACGCATGTATGACATTGGTGTGTGAATTTTGCTTCGCGACTATGCGAAACGATACAAGCTCTCATTTTGCTGTCTGATTAGTCCAAGCACATATGTGGGTGTAAAAACCTAAGCCGGCAAACATTCGGCATGGTATGATTCCGGTTCCGCGGCGTTGGAGAAGACATGTGGGTGTTTGTAAACAAGTCTTAGCTGTCCTCAACTATCGACCGCGATGATACCGTAGGCTAAAACACTCCCTTCACGCGATCAGCATATCATAACCCATCTCCCTAACCTCGTCAATCCAGCAATTGTCCGCACCCTCCGCTGCTTTATCTTTACAGCTCCATATCGCCTCCAAAATCTTCTTAACCGTGCGAATATAGCCCCAATACATTAGGTTGTACCATTCATCCATGGTGTTCATGATCCAGGCGCGTTGGGCGGGGTCTTCTGACTCTGCACCTGCCAGGAAGAGCGCCCAACTTATTGATTTGAACATGATATCGGTGGGTTTCAGATGTGATAGCTGAAAGACAATCTCGTCGGCGAGTCCCGTGAGACTGACCAGTGCTGTATCACTTGATGGATCGAGGAGCGGGTTGGTGCACGGCAGGACTCGCACAAGGTATATACAGACTGCTGCTCGATGAGCTGATGCAATCCGCATACGATGTTCTAGGTTCTCGAGTGGTGATGCGGGTTCAAAATCTTTCGCCCACTGAACTGGATTGAAGGCCAATGCTGCCACCAACAATTCACCGACTCGCTCTTGCACATCGGAAGCAAGTTCATGCGCCATTGATTCACGCGTGTCGGGTAGCTCAAATGATCGTATCATAACACGAAGCAACGGGCTTGGACAGGAGAGATAGTTGTTCGTTTCGGCATATCGTAAAATAGGCTCAAGTTCAATCGTGTCTGGGATGAGCTTTGGTGTGGTCACGAAACAGAAAGTTGAGCCAAGAATGTAGAATCTAGGTTCGAGTCAGTAGAGTTTAACCTGCTTACAGGAATTATAACATACACTAGAAGATCTGCGAGGACATGAAGACGAAGTCGACTCATCGGACGCTGTATGAACCGCGGCGTGCCGAGCAGATTGATGAGTTTCTGTGCACCATCCATATGCACCTTCCACTTGCCTTTTCCTGTGTCCATCAGATCATAATTTATGAAAAAGAGAATGACGGTGAGTATCAAGTCAATATTCGACTCATTCACAGATGCGACACTCTGCGATAACAACGAAAGTGCTTGCTGCTTGGCCAACAAAGCGTCGCGATATGAGGACTTCATTGGGCCGCCAAACCGGCTGACGGCCTGATAGTAGGCGACGAGACATGGCCTTTGGCTCTGTTGATAGGACGACTGGCTCATGGGGTCTCTCGATATGTTGAAGACGTGAAAGGCCGCATTGGCGAGGATGATCTGAAGGAGTGATGGGTGAGCCGTGATGGCGGGAATTAGGTCGCGCATTGGGTTCTGTCCCGGTGTGTCGTATACAACCAGATCCTCGCATAGCTGCGTTGCGAAATGGTGGATGTAATAGCGCGAGTGCGAATCGAGGTCCTGGACGAGGGGGTCGATGAGAGGCCAAGATACAGCCTCTTGCTGCGTCTGACCTACAGTACCAAGCACATCGGATGCCTCTGGTACAAACATAATAGCCTTTTCGCTTTTGGGTTCCTCGGGCGTATGATTCTTAGCTAGTCTCTCTTCGAACGACTTCCCCATCATCTTCCCCCGACTCGCAACACCCTTATTCCAGACGAACAATTTCCCATATCCCAAGCACTCAGCCCCCGACGACAAACATTTCTGGCAAACTGGAAGCGAGCGATCGCATTTCCAACGGCGCTTCCTGCAATTGTGGCAGGCTTTGGTAGGCAGTACGAGATCGGTCGTTGCAGAGGGTGGCATTTGATAAGCGTCCTCTCATGCACGGCATGCGAGCATTTAACTGTATATGGCAGCTCACCAGCAATGCATCGATAGTGGAAAGCAACCAAAGGCTACGGGTCTCTTCGGCGCATCTGAAAATGTGTGACTAAGGCGGTGGAGGAAAGTCTTGGTACGGTTTCGTCAGCGAAAAAAGGCAAGCGGCCACGGAGGGCGCGCCCAACCAACTACGCAGCCCGAGGGTACTGCCAGCCACTCATACAACACATCACACTTTGCCATCGATTATTTCATCGGCGTCATTCTTCTTTACCTTCGCCAAATCTGCATTTTATGCTCTTCCATCCAACCGTGGAAAGCCTAGTTTTGGAAAGGATTCATCTGAGCCTAAGCCGTTTTTGGCAGCCAAGATACAGAGCTTGCATCGGGCCCACTACGTTACTGACCTCTTCTCCAGATGTCACTGACACCAATCACCGCTTAGAGCGCTTTTGAATCCTTCAATTTCTCAGCATGTATGTACGATTGCGGTATAGCATATTGAAGAGGCAATGCGGGCGTCACGGAGACCGTATACGATCCGGTATTTAGGAAGAGATGGAGACTTCACAAGAAAGTGAGTGAAATCAGACGAATCTTTGTCTCACTTTTACTCCTGAATAGAAGTTTTCTAAAACTCTTGGGTTCTCTTTTGTCGAGATAACTGTACGAACTGCTTCCAAAGCCTTCCTGAAGCGCTGAATCCCGCCAACTCCAATCTCCCAATTCCACGCACTCACTCTATCCAATGGGCGTCGAATCCTCACCAAACCCCGCGGATCTCTCCGCAGTAGAGAACCAAACTCACCCCAAACTCAACGCCGCGCAAGATGAATACGCAGCACCCACGAGACCATGCCATCACTACACGCCGTCAGACATCGAACGACTTGGCCGCCAACGTCCTGAAGCCTTCCACTCCCTCATAGTCGAGGTCGGCTTCTGCTTCTCGCTCCTGGGGTCTATGTTTGTATCTGAATACTTCGTGTCCGGCTTCAACGTACTACTTCCGGCCCTTACCAACTCGTTAGACATCCCTTCACGATCGTCGACATGGCCGGCGAGCGTGTTCCCACTCGTCACCGGAGCATTTCTGATGCCATTTGGGAGACTGGCTGATATGTATGGTGGGAAGATGGTATTCGTGACAGGGCTGGTGTGGTTCGTTGTTTGGTCGATCATCGGCGGATTCAGTCAGAACTACATCATGCTCATCGTCTGTCGAGCACTGCAGGGTTTTGGACCCGCCGCGTTCCTACCTTCCGGAATCATGCTTTTGGGTAGCATTGTAAGTCGCATTTCTCTTATATTATTCGTGTTAACTTACAAGCCGTCTAGTACCGGCCTGGCCCACGCAAAAACCTCATCTTCTCCCTTTACGGCGCTTTCGCCCCCACAGGCTTCTTCGCTGGGATCTTCGTCGCTGGCCTAGCTGCCCAGATACTTTCCTGGAACTGGTACTTCTACATTGGCTCCATCATGCTAGCGATCTTGGCAGCCGCCTCATTCTTCTGTATCCCGAGCCATACCACCCCTAAACGGGGCGATCAGAAACCTCAAGTGAAGATGGACTGGCTAGGCACTGCTACCATTGTTCCCGCCCTGGTGTTGATAATCTTCGCCATAACCGATGGCTCTCATGCAACGAATGGATGGGCGACGCCGTACATACCAGTCACCTTCATCTTGGGATGGTTATTTGTGGCGGCTTTTGTGTATGTGGAAGGCTGGGTTGCCGAGCAGCCGTTGATACCTAGCGACATGTTCAAGATCAAAGGGATGAAGGCGCTCACGGGAGCGCTGTTTCTTCAGTATGGGAACTTCGGCATTTTCATCTTCTACGCGAGCTTCTAGTAGGCCTACCCTTCCCCCGTATTTCGTCCTCAGTCTAACACATTATAGCATTGAAGAAATCCTTCACAAGAGTCCCCTCCTAACAAGCGCTTGGTTCACACCAATGTGTGGCGGCGGCCTAGTGTTAGCAACCGTGGGAGGTCTAGTTCTTCACATGCTCCCAGGAAGAATGTAAGCCTTTGCTCCAACCTCCTACCTCAAATAACGGACGCTTGCTGATACCTTCCACTAGACTCCTTCTTATCTCCGGCATCGCCTACATAATTTCCACCCTCCTCTTCGCCATCATTCCCGCCAACCCAAACTATTGGGCCTACATCTTCCCATCCATGCTCTGCGCCACTATCGGCGTAGACATCGCCTTCAACGTGTCTAACATCTTCGTCAGCACTTCCCTCCCTTTGGCGCGCCAAGGTCTTGCTGGTGCCTTCATGAATTCGCTTCTCTTCCTCGGGATCTCTTTCTTTCTCGGCTTCGCTGATCTTGCTGTGACGCAGACGGAACATCTAGGGCATGCAAAGAGCTACAAGGTTGCGTTTTGGTTGGCGACGGGCATTGCAGGCGTGGCGTTGGCGATCATGTTCGCGGGGGTGAGGATTGGGAAGGCGAAGAGTGATTTGACGGTTGAGGAGAGGGAGGAGTTGGAGAGGGAGTTGACGAGGAGGAGTAGTGTGGAATTGAGGTAGATGTGGTGAGGGAAAATCTCAACAGTCAGTAGGAATAAAAGCGTTGGGTTTTGAAAGCGAGTGATAGTACGCGTATTAAACAGCAGCGCCATGTTGATATGCACATCAATCCAAGACTTTGCTGTGCCGTATCTTTCCTAGTCTTGTGTTCAAAGGAATTAGATGGGTCTTAAATACATGTTTTACAGGTGCGCCGCCCTGATCAGAGTTAAGATAATAAAACATTCGGAGCAATAGCTTCTTCGACACATGAGCGGCGTATGTGCCTATATGGCACTGAAGATCGTGAACTAATATATCAGACATAATTCTCTTGTCTTAAGCCCCCATAATAAATGTATACCTTACGTAGTCAAAATTTTGAGGTATGCACCAAGACTTCCACTGATCAAACTGAGTGCTTATTGCAGTCCTTTCATCTGTTATATTTGCTATCATCCCGTTTTTCGCATCTTGTGCCCGTGTTTGCCGTTTGCGTTCTTCCACGCTTTTCCCTCGACGGTGACGACATTCGCCACTGTTCTCCCTGCTGCTGTTGCCATGCAAACAACGCCCGGGCAAAGGCAAGCAAGCAAAGCAAAGCAAAGCGCAACAATCGTCTTAGTCACACCACACGTCCGCTTTCCTTGATAATCGCCCTCATAGCTCGCACTTTAACTCTTGCGCACTCACTGCGCTTCAACGGCTTCCTTATCCGCACCCGCAACGCGCACCCGACGCCACAGCAACCGCAGGCATTCCCACAGCATTGTTCACGTTTCAATTCACAGAGCACTACACACATCCAAATCTTTCGTTTCACACAGAGTAGCAATGGCTCCTCGTACAGAAACCTCCCCGAAGCGCGACAGCGCCGCCAGCGCACCCGTCCAACCTGCTTTCACCGCGTCAAATCCCCCAACCATGGCCGCCGCGAACGGTTCTCAAAAGCCCAAGAACTCTAGTGGCTACTCTGCCGAGCGTCTCGCGGCTGTCGCAGCGTTCCAGGCCAAGAAGGCAGCAAAGCCGGCGCAATTCTCCACCACCTCTGTTAATGAGAAGAATACGCTTATATCCGCTCCCACAATTGCTGTAACTCCTATCAATGCTGTCGGCGCATCCATTTCTTCCAACTCTGTCTCTGGGGCCATGGCTACCGGTACTGTCTTCCAGCCTAATGTATCCGGTCCCACTGTCTCTCGTCCTACTGAGTCAGCGATCCGTCCCTCCAGAGATACAGGAGTAGTCAGGCCATCCTTCACCAGTGCAGTGCCAGCACCAGCACCCGTTTCCATTGCAAAGCCGAAGCGACCCGCAAAAGCCGCCAAAGCCGGTCCTCCAACTCGCTCCGACCTTGACTTCGCCCATGGTCGGCGCGAGCACGAATCCATGCTCGAATTCGTCGATGCCGCGCGCAAGGTCGGCGGCATTCGCGAAGACATCCTCCAGCAGATGAGCGTTCCGTGGCAAGAGAAAGGAGAGCTCGAAATGACTTGGAAAGAAGAAGATCTGCTCGGTAAGGAGTATGGCATTGTACGAGATGCGATCATGCCGTTGAAGCAAGCCGAAGCCATTGCTGCGAAGAAGGATGCGGAGCAGAAAGCTTTCCTCCGACGTTGGGCGAACGGCGAGATCAACGAGGACGGCAACGAACTGATAGATGATGTTGAAGTCGTTGAGGTGCGCGCAAAGTATAATTCGACGACTGCAGGCCGCGTGATCAAGAAGTCAGTATCTCTCGCCAGCCCATCCCACACATCTTCCCCGCTATCGTCGAGACCTTTATCCTCACCCACCGTAGTCACCTCTCCTATGAAGAAGCTGGCCGCTCGTAAGGCCGCACTACCCATGTCCGCGAAGCCCAAACCTGCCACTCCTCGCAAAGAGAAGTACAGTTCCTCTATACCACCGCTCAAGGAACTACTCCACCCCGTTGACGGCCTACCAGACTACACCGAATTCAACTATAACGAGCTGGCAGCCATCTGCAGCGAGCGGAATCTGATGGCTGGCGGTCCCACACTTGAGATCCGCAACCGTCTAATCCTGGACGACTTGTACGTCAAGTTCAATCTCGAGCATAAGAGGGAGTTCAAGACGTATAAGAGGGGCAGGAAGCGGGAGCGCAAGACAAAGGCGCCTGTGGTACCGAATGCGCCCGTTGCCGGAAAAATGGCCAAGAGGAAGAGGGATTTAGAGGATGGTGAGGAGAAGACGGGTGGTCAGTTGAAGAAGGCCAGGGCTGGGTAGGCAGTGGGATGAGGGCATTCTTATTGGAAGGTGGCGTCTGCAATCTTAGCTACTTCCTCAGCCAGTTGACGTTGTATACGGCGGCGTTATTCCCTTGGACGACTTTCTCACTATTCGGTTTTTAGCGGTTTCAAAGGTCTTTAGCATGGTTCTGCATAGCGAGTCGACATTTCCATCACTCAGTTGTTTGAGTTCCATCTCATTCGACGTCATTAGCAAAGCGGCTCCACCTTTCCAGTCTTTAACTCCCCCTCAACCACGCTCTTCACCGCATCCCATCGACTCCTGGCGTCTGTCTCCGCATCAAAAGCATACAACCACGCATTCCGAATCTTCACGTCCTCCGGATCAATCTCCTTCTCTTCATCGACGCTCTTCAAAGCGCCGTGCCACCGATCCCTCAAGTCTTCGCCATTAGTCTGACTCATCCTCGTCCTTGGGAACCTCAGCTTCTCATAGACTCTAGTCGCTACCTTCATATCTTCTACGTTTGGTATAGAGTCTAGGCAAACGGCCAGACATCCCGCGCTTTCAACGGCCTGGCTCGCGCCCTGCGCACTCGTGGGTAAATGCGCATGGCAGCTATCCCCCAACAACGCGATACGATGAGATCTGGGAGACACCCACGTACTCAACGGCTCGCGATAACAAATCTTCCAATCGAGACATTGCTCAGTCGTCTGTATAATACCACGGATATCAGAGTCAAGATCAACGATCAACCGACGAACTTCATCCATATCGCCAGGCTGAAACCAACTCTCCGGCACGTCACCATCGTCTTTATGCGTCAAAATCCAATTGAACTCCTCGCCACCTCTCAGCGTATTCTGCACAACGTGCAGATCCGGACCAATCCAGAAGTTGACACAGTCTCTCTGCATATATTTGTTCAACATTGGATCATTCCTTTGCTCCTCTGTTGGTTTGAAGAAGGCGCGGAAACAGGCGTAACCCGAGGAAACGGGATCGTCGCGCATACCCAGCACCAAAAGCCGCGCAAGACTTTTGATCCCATCCGCAGCGATGATGATATCGGCTCTCAAGACCTCCCCACTCTTGAGCTGAACCCCAGCCTTCGGATCAACGTCCTCATATCCAACAACCTCGCTTCCCATCCTGATGTTAATACCACGTCTCCGCACCCACTCGAGGAAAACATCATGGTAATCGCCACGATGTCCGATATACCCTGCCATATCCATAAGCGGCTGGATTGCCAGTTCTTTGCCATCGCGCCAACGCCGAATCGTCATGTTAGGCGCTTGATTACCTATTCGGATGATATCATTGACTTCGCATCCCCATTTTGCGAGGAGTTTGAATGCGTTTTCGCCGAGACCGAGGGAGTCGCCTAGCCGGCCAAATTCTCGCACTTTGTCTAGGACGCAGAGGACGTTGTGGCCATGGTGGTGCAGGGCTAGTGCGGCGGCGCAACCTCCCAGGCCGGCACCTATTACAATTGCTGTTGTAATTTTGTTAGCCTGGGCACGAGGACGTTTGACGTTGGAATTGAGTTGGCAAAGAGCTGGAGGACGGACCTGTGAGAGGAGGGTTGTGCGGAGAAGGGAGGGCTTGGTAGCTCATTGAGCCCATCATCAAAGGTGGCGGGAGATGTCTTGTGATAAAGGACAGTCTCGAAACTCTGGATGCTCTTTCCCGCCAGCCTACCGATGCTCAAAAGTGCCGAATTCTAGCGCGATGCGATAGATTGAGGGGAGCGTTTGGTGTTGCTGTTAGGTGCCCAAGTTCTGAAAGGATAATGTAGCCAGAGGAGAAGAAAAAGCCTGGAAGGAAGGATGATGAGCACGCGCACGCATCATTGTAGCGGAAAGATTCCGAAAACACGGCTTCGGATACTGCATGTAGGTGGTACTGTAAGATGCAAGAATGGTTGACGTGGGGTCGTTCTGATGGGATCTGGTCAGATGTGGGGTTGTTTGTGGAGGGTCGGCATTTGTGGGTTGAAACTGCCCAATCAATGGACAAGGTAAGATAGCTATGTAGAGAAATGGAAGAAACGTGACTTGGAGAGTATAACACATCTAGGTGAGAGCAATGACTATATAAAGTGATGGTACGTTGAGTGATTGAAGTACGACGTAAGGAAAAACTATTATGGATCTGAGGAGCTTCGATCAATGGGTGCACGCTTGCTTAGGTAAGTACCATGTTAGAGTGAGCACTGGATGCTCAGAGCTCCTTGCTAGATGGGCTGATGTTTTCTGTCCTACAATTCTGAGAAATGAGGGCTTTTTCTCGTGAGCTGTAGGTACGTCTCAGGGTCCAGAGAAGGGAGACTAGCTGCCAAGCGATGGGCTTAAACGTGAATTGCGTTTGGACCCAGTCCTTCTCCAATCAATTCGCTCCGGGGAAGCCGTCATCCAGGTTGGAGTTGCGGCCATCGCGAGTTGGATGGAGGGCCATGAGGGCCAAGTTTGTAGCGGTTATCATCCAGGGTTTGCGGTAACCGGGGTTTTCTCTCAAATCGGGCTGCAGCCAAAACACGTGGCTACTCTGCACCTTTAGTCGAGGACTGATACTGGCTGTCATGGTTGGGCTGGGACGGGACGTTGTATTCGAGGTTGGAGAATAGAGAAGTAGACTCCCAAACATTCGGGTCAGCGTTCGTACTTTCGGATAAGGGCAGCGAATGACGCAGGCAAAGAGCGTGCGCAAGATGGATGGATCATACATTGTCGACATTGAAGAAGCCGAACTTGCAACACTCTCGCAGAGAAGTTCAGAAGTTCACGGCTGCTGTTGGAATGCTGTTTGCCTGCAACTTCCGACGAAAATGATCAAGTAGCGGGTTTTGAAGAGCGTCCTGATACTCGTCTCTGGAATGCGCATGCGGATATCACCACCACTGGTGGGTTTCATCCTAATTTCTCCCACCCTCATCGCTATCTTCAAGCCCGCCCGTAGACATGGCAATCACATGCTAATGTTGACTTCGTTCTCGACCTGGCGAAATGAGGACAGTGAGGAGCGTAACACGGTTGTTGGGCGTCCATTACAACGATAAGTTTCTCTTCCCTACAAGCACTGTTCAATGAGGCTCCGTCTCTGACAATGCTGCAGTCGCTTGTTGGTGAAGGTGTCGTGCGTGTACGCATCATTAACGGTGCCGACCAGACTCTTCCAATGCATTTGGAATAGCGGGCTCGAGATGCCCAACGGTCGAAGGTGCAAAGTAGGGCTATTGAAACCGGAAGATCGAAGAAGAAGAGGTCATATGTTGAGGGAGAGGCCAAAGGTATGGTCAGAAGGGGCCAATGAGTGCTTCGAGGTTTGATATCGGGCATCGGGTCGCTGGGGTAGTCGGGGAGAACACGTTCAGGGGTGAAGGGCATGAGGCTGGAGACGACGGAAATAGTTCATTTGAGAAGATGGTTGCGGCCAAGTGCATGGATAGTTGGATAGAGCGGTAGCAACGTTTTCCATAGGCATAAAGAGCGTCGCTGACCTGGCCTTGCACATGGACTCATCCATCCGCTTCGTTCATCCCCCCTTCCCACGAATGGATGGTTGCCTAGTGCCCACGTTGAGGTAGAAGAAACATAGCTCGAGTTGTTCCTTCTGTTGAGGAGGAATCTCTCTCTCTCTCTCTCCCTCCGCGCCTGCAGTGCTACCACGCCAAGCCCCGAGGAAAGCCGAGATCGGCCGGGTTTAGATCTGATAACATCCCCCGTCCATCTGATAACGCGAACATGTCACCACCAACCGCCAAACCCGCCGGCGCCATGTCTAACGAACCTCACGATGGCAGCAACAGCAATGCGACGCCGCAGACTCCGCCGCCCACCAACGACGCCCACCCACCCCCACCGGTAGACCGCCGCCCATCCAGCTCTCGAGGTAATGTCCCCGCCGTGCTCGCCGCTGCTTTTTTGCCTTCCTTTTCTTTCTTCGGGAACCACACCCCGCCTAGCTGAAGGTCGACGCTGTGTTCTCTGCTCGACACTCCTTCATGTTCTTCCCCGCCGGCTTCCCTGCATCGGGTGTGCCATTTGGCAGCTTCATGTTTGGAATTGGACAATCGGACTGCCCCGCACTCAGCACTCAGCACTGCATCAGATCAGACTCGCTAACATCATGCCACCCAGCAATTGTCCCTTTCACTCGTCCTGCTACCGGCCTCAACCTGCGAGGCTCAACTGCCACGACGTCCTCATCCGTCGACACGAATCCCAAAGCCTCCCCCGTCGGAGGTGGCCCTACGAGCTCCAGCTATGTGATCCCGCCGCGTCCCAAGCCCGGACGCAAGCCGGCCACCGACGAGCCCGCATCAAAGCGCAAGGCCCAGAACCGCGAGTCGCAGCGTGCCTTCCGCGCTAGAAAGGTAGCCAAGCATAATGAGATGCAGGCCTATATTGAGAGGGTTGAGTTAAAGCACCAGGAGGAGATGAATCGCATGTTGGACGACATCCACAAGCTCACTCAACGGTGCCGGAAGGCCGATGCAGATGTGGCAAGTGAGCAGAAACTTTGCGACAAATATATGAGGGAACGCGACTTCTGGAAGGAACAAAGCACTGTCAACCTGGCTCATATCCAGAAGCTGGAGCTGCAATTGGCCCAGCAAAACCATGCCCTAAATCCCTTTGCTGACAAGCAAACTCATTCTACATTCTTCCAGTCGCCTTTTTCAAATTCCTCCCAGAACTCCCCCACGACCCGTGGCTCCATCACGTCCTTCACCGGCTACCATACTCCAAAGATGGACGGCAGCTGCGGCAATTGCGGAACGAACGGAGAGTGCGCTTGTGTCGCAGAGCATCTGGTGTCGCCTATGCACCCCATGACCTCCATTCCTCCACTTCGTCCTCCCACTGCCGGCTCGGTTTCGTCCGCCAAGGCTCCCCGAATCCAATCCCCCGTCAACGCGTATGCTGCTCAGGAGATCGATTTTACCACGCAGTGGATGTCAAGGCGAGGCGTGCAGTCTCAGCAGCCAGAACAAGCGCACCATCCTGCCTCTCAGTTCCTATCTGACACGGACCAGAGCTGTGGTTTCTGCACCGACGTAAATAACTGCATGTGCAGAGGCCCCTCGTTGAATTTCCAGGACATGACGCGTAACGGATGCGATACGGACCCGCCCTCCGCTTCTGGCGGCAGGAGGACGGTTCCAACGCCAGTCACCACGGTACCAGGCTCTTGCCCTGACTGTCAAGCCAATCCGAATCAAAAGGCGTGGTGTCAGAGAGTCGCCAAACTTAGGAATTCCGCAGACAACATCTCACATGCCAGCTCATCGCGCAACTCCAGTATTGGTAGTGCCCTAGAGACTATGGAGCCATACATCCCTGATGCTTCTTTGTCGCTACGGGAGAGATCTATTGGGTGCAGCGAAGCATACAAGCTGTTTGAGGGACGTTATTCCATGGATCAGGACAAGATGGACTGGATCGGTAATCTCAAGACGATTCCTTCCTCTGCACCCAGAAAGTACAGCGCTCTGGAGCTCGACACAGCTGCCGTCATTGCCACCCTCGGGAATACCATGCAGCCGCTACAGGAACGAGTCGCAGATGCGCCGAACGGTCACATCGTCCGCGCTGCGCGTGATAGGCAGATGAGTGCACATACAACTGGCTCGCCGATGAACGTCTCTTCTGTCATGAACAACTTGGACAGTTCGCCAAGGAAGTGGAGATGACCAAAGTCCAGTGTTTGCTGTCACTGACGATTTGATACATGGTTAGCGACAGCGGCGGAGCTCCCTTAGCCTTGACAAACAGCGAGAACGCCATGGGTGTCATTATTCTAGCAACAGCACCCAGTACTTTTGTTTCGGTGGTATGCTTTATGTGGATTGTTTTGCTTGCGGTACGTAGGTACTCATTAATACACTGTCTATGCTCGAGTCCGATCTTCTGCGAAAGTTCATCGCGGTTAGCACTGTGCATACAGCTACCTCCGCTGCGGTCTCTACATTCGGTTTCGTGTACATATACTTTGGCCTTTTGTGGAGAATGCGCGCTCATGCAGACACCAATCTACCGATTATTAATGTTCCTTCCTCTTATCTACCTTCAACTATCATCAACACCAAACCCTTCGCACTCCAACACGCTACCGTGTCCCACTGAACTTCTTCTTCTCGCCTCTCTCACATTCTACTTCCGTCTACGCTTTAGGTCGACAAACTGATTTTCCTCTTCTCACTCACAGTCTCGGTCGGGATACGAGAAGCATGAGCATTCGCTTTTGTTGTACGAACGAGCAGAGCAGAGCGGTTTAGGTGTTGATAGACGATAGGTAAGACTTAGGGCAAGATTGATGCAGAGACGGTATTTCCAGAAGTAAAATAAAGCCTTATGATCGAACGCAGAGCAGTTGGAGTGTAGTTGAGATTGGGGTGACTGTGCCCTGAGCTGATCGGTTTCCATACAGCGGGGATGGGTAGCGCTAACGCGATGGAGGCTAGCGTGTTGATGTAGGGGCATGAATTTGGGCTGATTCGGATGACACCAGGTGCTGATTCTTCAACCACGCATGATCATGTTATTTCACGCGTCTTCTCACCTACAAAACAAACCCAGGCTGTTTCTTCTCAGATGCCAGCTCATCACACTCGATTGTCGAGTAGGCTATTAAAAAAAGGCCAAAAAGAATCGACGGCACCTTCGACCAGAAACCACCTCGATTGATAACTATAATCAACCAAGGTTGTTTTCTGAACTTGCCAACAAGCGGAGGACTTTCAACTCCCACAGTAAGTACAAGCTAATTATATTCCATATCAGAGAATCGTAGGAATAAATTAGCCTGAAGTGGGACTCGAACACTGCACAGTTTGCTACTATATCCGGCTGGGAGTTGTGGTGCCCTCTCCACAGTCGGCCGTGCTAGCGTTCTTTGGCTTGTTTTAGTTGAAAGCTTTTGAAAGTAATTGGTATATATAGTAGGTTTAAACGCGTCTCCTCCGGCCTGACGACGCGTCCCAAACGAGTCATACGGTCAGTCGTTTGCAAAGGACGTTCTGCTCTAGATTGCAAGTGGATGAATTGAAAGAGCTGGAATCTTGCTTCTCCCTATATTCATTTCTTTCTAGATCACGAATGGGATCATACCTTTCAGCTTTCTAATAAAGCGTCCTCCCATTTCTTGCGCCAACAACATCAAGTCTCGCGTATCTTTTGCTATTTTCTTTTGCTAGACTGAACGGACTATCTTTTGTCCAACATCCTTTCTTTCGAATTTTTAGACCTCTTGTCAGACAATTTGAAGCAAAGTACGCGTCCTATTCTGCGCTGCATTCTCAAATTCCAGGGCCACTGTGTGATCGAAGCTGTCGACCGCCATGTTGAGGACCCAGCCATGTTATCCAAACCTTTCAAGGTGAGTGAGAGGTTAGATGAGGGCGGTCTCAGATATAGTCTATATTGGAAAGAGGAGGCCTTGGCAAGAGGGCTGGTGGTGAGTCCTCGAAGAGACCACATGCAGGCCTCCCCAAAGCTTCGAGGTGAAGGTAGTCCTCCGCAGCCCGTCCCCCCATAAGTGTCACAGTCTCTGCGTATCTCTTTGCTGTATTCTGAATCTCACAGGTCATGATCAGTTGAAAGCTCGTTACCACCGTCGCACTCTCCTGTTGACAGGCAAGAGCACTCGCCCCTCGCTCTTTCCCTCGCACGACAACCGCACACCCCAAATTACGTCACCGTAGCCAAACCCAACTTCGCACCTCGAGCACGCTAGCTCCCACGTAGTCGTTCCATTCAATCAGTAAGAGCGCTCATAAATAAAGCCCCACCGTCAACCGCAGCGACAGCGCTACAACGACTCGGTCTAATCACACTCGCTCTATCGACTCTCCACCCGCGGCCTGCCTCGAGTGCGACAGTGCCGCACTGACAGAAGAACTCACCCTCTTCGTGCAACCCCGACTGCAACATGAAATTCGGCTACGCGCTCTGCCTCATTGTCGCTGCGGCGCTTGCTGTGTGCGGCTTTGTGGCGCCTGAGTAGGGAGGTGTTCGGCTGGGTGAGTGTGTACCTCCAGGATTTGGGGCTGTTTGCTAATCGAAACATGAAGATGAGTATCAAGATCGTGCTCCAGGACCGGCTGAGCCCAGGAGCCCAAGTAAGCGCGACTTTTACGAACGTGCACCCCTAGTCTCTATCCTCATCGGCAATAAGAAACAGCAAGCCGGAGAAGCCACAGGCAATGGGCTATGGAACGAAGTGAATCATTGTCTCGTTACCCTGTGCCCGGATGGAAAAGATGGCCACAGTCCTTGTGACCACAAGACCCATTGCACGATCAAAGTAACGAAAGGAGTTCTCAGCGTCAACGTTCCAATCGCCTTCTGACCGGCGAATAGGGCAGGCATGCGCGATATCCTTGTAAGACAAAGGCTTATCTTTCATCATTTCTGGGCATTAACATATTTTGGCAGATTGAACTAGCCGCCGGCATGTTCGGGTCCTTTCCCGACTGTGGCTATAATTGCCGGACCACGTTAGTCTCTCCAGCCTAAAGCATGGCACACATACTGATAGCATCTATTACATAGAAAATTCGACAATCACGACCTTCGGGTCTGCAACATCCCGGACCTGTAAGTTCTCGTGTCCGAACTGCATAACGGAACATAATTGACTCAATACCACAGTGTGTGGATACGTATCGGAGAAGTTGCATGGATTCTTGTTCAGGTCACGTACGACGCTCACGGATTACCATTGTACGGTGACAGTTTCGAATGCGACAAGACTAAGAGCGAGTTCCTTGAGCCATGGTTCAAGAAATATTCGGCTCAAAAGATTGCAGACAACCTTCAAGTTAGAGCGTACCAACAACCGTTGAATATTGAATGTCTGCACAAAAGCCAAGACATTTTTCCTCTTGCCGGAACTATCCAGGCTGATGAAGCGGGCGACGCTGAGGCCCAGCTGCAACAGACGATACAGCAAGGCCAGGAAATTGTGCCGGGGAACGCGACCAATATGATCAGCATGATCAATCAGACATCATCCGGGCTGTGAAGGAGAGTTTTGTGGGGAAGTTGGCCATAAGCTGGGATGGTAAGACTTAAGAGCGACCCGTGATTTGGTGCATGACATATTTCGGTTCGTGGAGATGTCCACGAGTGACGCCTAACGATATAGGCGTCTATAGGACCTAGTAAATCTGGAAAGGAATCTGCTCTACATATCCCCGTTCCTTTCTCCCCAAGGTCTCCTCTCCTCCTCCACTTCCACTCCCATTCCCATTACTCCCACTCCATCACTCCAAAAAATCCCCCCCAGTCTTCGCAAGCACCTCATCATAATACCCCTGAAATGCCAACCACCCCTTCTCCGGCGTCCCCACCTGCCTATAACTCTCCTCGGCCTCCTCATCCGGAATAACCTTCGGCCTCACCCCCGTCCCCGCACTCGCAGCATCCACCAGCAACTGCGCCTGACACGTTTTATCCAGCGACAGGAACCAAAACGCCGCTTCGTCGACACTCTGGCCCACCGTTAATATCCCATGGTTCTGGAGGATCGCGGCTTTGCCGTTCCCTAGGGCTTCGGCGATGCGCGTGCCTTCTTCGCTAGCGAGGACAAGGCCGCCGAAGTTCGTGTATACGCCGTGGGACTTGTAGAAGCGCAGTGCGTCTTGCGTTATCATGGAGAGGGGGCGACCGAAGGCGCTGAAGGCTTTTCCGTAGGTGGAGTGCGCGTGGCAGGCTGCGTGGACGTCTGGGCGGGCCTGGGGAAGTTAGAGTGTGTGTTTTGTGGGAATGTGTGTTGGGGATTTTATTTGGAGGTTGGATGAGGAGGGAAGGAGATAGGCTTACTTTATGGATCGCGGAATGGATTGCAAAAGCGGCGGCATTGATGGGTTGGTCACCCTGGACGACTTCGCCGGCTTCATTGACGAGGATCAGGTCCGAGACGCGGATTTGGGAGAAGTGTGTTGAGAGGGGATTTAACCCTATCCATATCTCAGTCTCAGCATCCAGTTCTACGACATATAAAGTTAAGACATAAAAAAGTAAAACCGGGCCTGGTCATATGACAACACGGGGTGAAAAGCGAGCGTCTAGCACGTTTCTACCTAGGTAGGTAGCCAAAATCGCTGTCTCAAAAAGTGAAACTCCTTCAGAAAAAAAGTAAATAACAATAAAACATACAAAAATGATCCGTCCAAACCGGATCCCTAACACTAACATGTCCCGCCACGCCTTCGTCGAACCCCCGATCCGCAAATACCCTATAAACAGCAGCGAGATGCTGTTTCCTATATAATCTCTCGTCTTCTAAAGTGCGGAACTTGGGGTAACTGCGGATTCTAAGGGCTTTGCCAGACGTGGTGCGGCCCATGGCTGCGACTGTGCGGTTGGAGTTTGATTCATTGCGGTCGACGCGGAGACCGGCTGCGACGGATGCTTGGGCGTGCTGCGTGGTTGTTGTAAGGGTGCGTGTGAGGAATTGGGGGTGGAGATGGTGGGTTGGGCGCGGGATGGAGGGACAGGGAAGGAGGCGTAGGGGTGGCATTTTTGGGGGAGGGGGGAGGGAGGAGGGATAGAGTGTTGGTGATTAATTACTATGTGGTTGTTTTAAAGGTTCTCGGGGAGTCGAGTTGGTTTAGTGTAAATGGGGAAAGTGGAGAAGAAAGAAAGCTTCCCCGCATCGCATTGCATCATCGGATATATTTCCGTGTTGGATGGAAGTCGAGAGTTCCCCGCGCTGTATCTATCCTTCTTACATGGTTGCGTCTTCTCTTTTCTTCTGATCTGGATGCAGAATAGATGATATTTGGACCATTATCGATAATGACTTCGGCCAAGCTTGTGGATAGCCTTCGTCCTCGCGATTGTTAATTGGCTTCGAATTGTATGGTACGAACATCGCCCTCTCATCTGACACTGCGAGAGCCATCGCGTTCATGAACATGCTTTGGCTGATGATTTCTTATTTCTTTTCTTTTGTCATTGGTGAGGCAGACCCGCTCAGTTGTTCAAATGCTAGTTCAAGCTCAGCTCAGCTCCTCATCAGTCCGTCTCTTTTTATCTATTGTAAGCGAAACCTTTCCAGTTTGAAACGCGATGATCATAGTCGCGGTCGCGGGCTGGACATCGCCAGGGCTCGGCCGTAGCATACTCGAAGTACTTGCCGGGAAACCCGATCGGTTGCGTCCCATCGTGCTTAGTCGCAAGAGCTCTACGACGCCGAAATGGCTGGAGGATATGGATACGGAAGTGAAAAAGGTGGGCTTGACTGAGGAAACATCACTGGTTGAAGCTTTGAGGGGTGTGCATACCGTGAGTGCTCCATGTACTGGATGAAAAGTAGAAGAGAAAAAGGTCATGGTACTCTCCTAGCTGCAGGCATCCACCCAACTCAATGTTTGTCTCCGCGCCGCTGTCCAGCGTTTCACACCCGCCGAGTTCGGCGCTGGATCACTTGCTGAGCCCGATTTTGATGTGCTAAGGCCTCAAATTAAGGCTGTAGATGCATGTCGCGAGGCTAAGAAGGAGAAACCTGAGTTCGAGTATGCGGGCTGTGTTTGAGCAGTACGTGCGAAAGCTCTGGTCGTAGTGCGACCGCTTACGCGCGGATTTGCGTTAGAGTCTTTCTGTGAATAATTGCATTCTTTCCCACGCCAACATGGATATCCGGGAGCGCGTCAATATGGTGCAATTTGTGGCAGTGGTGAAAGTGCATGTTGCAGGGGCATCGCGCACGGGCCGGCTTCTCCGCTTTCCCCTCCCGGCCACGTGCCAGCCGCGACTGTTTCCCAGGTGCCACCTCGGGGTCTTTCACGACCACACCATTATCATCCCATCTCAGGTCTGTTTTTCTTGGTATATCTCTCCAGGTCCACTCATCACGCGATCCATTGCTACTGAGTATATCTGCTCCGGCTCCTTTTCTGCCTTTTCTTCTCTGGGATGGCTCACCTACGCTTTCTTGACTTTCCGCTCACTATCCGCCAGCAGATCTACACCGAGCTTGTTGTCTCGCCATTCTCCCGGGATGCCGGGGGGAGCTTTGCATACGAAGATACGACTACAGGTATATTCTACGTCAACCGACAAATACACGCAGAGAGTACCGACTTGTTCTATTCGAAGAATCTCTTTGTGGTCATACGCTCAAATTCGACTGAGAACCTAGCTGAGATCACGCCAAAGAAGACACCTCTCTTCCTTGAAGTCAGAAACCCATCGAGAATTGCACAATGCTCCTGGTTTGCTGCATCGATAGAGATTCTCGGTATCAAACAGTTAATGCCTGTGCAAAGCACGCCTTGCCACGTTATTACGGCCGAAACCTTACCATTGTTCGCCTCCGCTCTCATCGGCAAATACCACGATACCAATGGTGGAGGGGTTGTCCAGATTCAGACCCACGAGATGTTCCGATACACAGCTCCCCGTTTCTCGGAGCTGATATTCGGCCGTCTTCTTTCGGCGGATCGTCTTCCCAAGTTTAGTGCGCTTCGAATTGAGGGGGCCATCCAACCAGACCACCGCCGACAGTTGATGCAACGCTGCATCAACAGCCAAGATCACGCATGTGGATACTTCTTCTTTGGGCTTCGATGCTTCAGAGATCGAGTGTGGTACCGGATGTCGATGGAATACAAGCCTGATTCGGCAGGCATCAAGAGTGAGATACCGGAGCAGCAGATTCATGAGCTACCGCGGCTGATGCTTCGAATGGTCGACATTTTCTGGGTTTCCCACGACTATCAGATACGCGAGTTGGATCATCCCTGTCTGATTCAACAGGTCTCTCTCTTCAACACTGCTGTGGATTTGTACGAGATTCTGGTGCTAGGGTACCTTCTCGCCGCCAAACGTCACCCGGAGCGCGCTTCAGAGGCCTATATCGAGGCTCGCAAAGCCGCAGAGAATGGCATATCGTACCTCAATAAGGACAGTCGTATCATACACAGCAGCAGCGTTGAAGACGCTGATATAGAGTACGACACCAGTAACGTCGACCTGCTACAGTGCGCAAAGGCCAGATTGTCGCTGAAGGCTGCAAAGGTCTGCAAGAAGATGGGTGATCGGAAAGCCGCAGCATCTTATATCGAGGATGCTGGCATATATGATGTGCAATTCAATGCAGGAGAGAAGCTTTTGACGTTAGAATGGGAAGACTTGCCGGAACTTCCGCCTGAGTCACGCCGTCCGGCTGTCTTATGGAAGGTGCAGAGTACTGAAAGCGCTGCACGTGAAGGATAATGAGAATTCTCACAGCGAATTGCAGGAGTCTACATCGCAGTGCCAGCCAGAGCAGACTCTTGCATGTCTTATCAACCGTCCAGACGCTAGGAAATGAACACAATGCGTTTCTTCAAACCTTCGACTTTATTGGTGACAGCAGACAAACACCACGCTTTCATCTCGATTTCTTGCGAGCCAAGCACTCCAAAAGGGTTCTTCAGGATCTTCTCTTATGCGTTTGAACGATCGAGGCGATAACGGCGTTGTCTTAAGAGCGTTTTGACGGGAATGACAGCGACACAATGAGCCTCAGGATTGGTGCAACCATGAGTTCCCGAGGCAGAACAAGCTTTCTCTTCACAACGTGCCTCAGGACATGCGTGATCGCTGGCAGGGATGTAACCGAGCAAGTGAACGAAAACTCAACACCAGTAACATCTTCACCTTTGACATGGCAACACCGTGCTCAAGCCATTTTTAACATCCCTTAACTCTCAAAAAAGCCCAACCGGACCTCACGGTTCCGCGCATTCAAATCAATCTCGTCATAATCGACCTGCGCAATGCATCACATCGCAGCATACTCCGTATTCGCGCCCAAGGTTCCAACCAACTCCACACGAAACGTCAATGCATCCTCAGTTCTAGCCATCGCGCAATTCCTAAACCCACTCTCAGACATGCTTCAGGTTCATGCATCCCTTTGCACAACACCTTAGTCTCTGATTCGTCCACTGCACACAAGCTTTGCGCCTTTAAAAAGCTTCGCCCGCGCTGCCCCAGTTCCAGTTGAGAACGGCGATGGATCAGGGAAAGTCCAAGCGGTTGCGGTCCGTCAGAAGTGCTTGGGGTAATATTGAAGGCCGTCGGATAAGTTTCATGGGTGTTTTTTTGCGGGAATCCCTTGATTCAAGGAGATGATGGGCCGGTATAAGTATCGCCATGTCTTCATTGTTCCCACGGCATCCTCACTTCTCTTCAGCTTCTTACTATTCACATTCTTTACCCTTGCTCCGGCGATTTTACATTCTTTCGAGTCTGGTCACTCACTATCTTTGTTTTTATTTCTGTCATTAACTTTAAACCTAACGATACCGACCACTCCATCCATACTGTATATATACCCACCACATATCGCCACTACATACCGAACAACCTACCAACTACCACAATGAAGACCACCATCATTCTCAGCACCCTCTTCACCCTCGCCCTCTCAGCCCCTACCGTCTACCAACCCACCCGCCGCCAAAACAACGCGCAGTCCTTTGCCGGCGCCCTCGGCGGAATCGCCGCTACCCCTGTTCTCGACTCGGGCGATGCGAAGCGCCCGTTCAGTGTCAAGGGCGATACCTTTGTCAACATTGGTGCTGCGTTGCAGAGGAGCTGTGACCAGCAGTTCAACGCTTGTGCCAATGCGGCGAATGGCGGTGATGAGACGTTGAGTGTGGCCGCGTGCTCGGACCAGAAGAGTAAGTCTTTGTCGATGTTCGTATGAGGGAGTTCATGTTGCTGATGGGTGGTTTCTAGCTCAATGCAGTGCTGCTGGTCAGGGTGCGGCAAACAACAACGCTGCCGCGGGTGCTGCGGCTGGCGCTGCTACGGGCAACAACGCCAACGAGGCTAACAACTGCAACTAAAGCATGGCATGACTCTGGAGGAAGCGAAGGAGCTGTCAGTGTTGTCGGCGCGGGACGTTGCTGGAGGGTCTTGAGGAAGGGTTGATAAGGGATATGAACGATCCATGAGATATAACAATTCCGTATTATTTGGACCTATTTGATAATCCCGTTAAAAACGTTTATACGTGTGACAATGCGTTTTGAGCTCACATGCCCAGCGGTGACTTAACCTCCAGTGATTGTTCCATTGCCCAGTTTGTATCATAGCAATGATCTTGAACGAAAATCCGCTACTACTAGATGGAAATGGTATTACCACAGTCGACGATGCTAGGAGAGAAGCTCGACCCCGATTTTATGTCACGATATATTATATAGCTATAAGCACTAGACCCCTTAGGGCCTATAGTATTTGGAGACTATATATCCTTCTTACTTACTACCAGATACGTCTGCACCCTTCTTAGCTATATCTTACGAAGCATCTAGTAGGGCTTAGCTGGAGCTAGTTTAGCGTCCAGACCCTGCGTGGGATTTGAGTAGAGCTTAGAACTATATAGTAAACCTTCATACGGATACTCTAAACGGCATCTGAGGCGAAAGCAATAGGCGCCTCACCACAGAATTGCCACCGCATACCTAGGTAATCTCAAACCAAGCAGTCGTCTGAGGCTTGAAAGGGTAGTATCTGAAGGCCGCCTCAGCCCTCTCTTTAACTAATTACCTAGGTAGGGTTGGATGGTCCAGTTCAACGTTTAAATGTATGATCTAAACTGAAGTGGGCCCCTTTTGAGGGTTTCCAAGGCCTGTCCTGGATGTCCGGTTGACTTCAATCAAACTGCCTCTTTGAGCCCAGCACGGCTGCTTTATTTGAGATTATGCGGTACCACTGGCACGTGACTGGTAAGAACCCACTGCTGTGCTTTAAATGCGCGGGGTTGTTGGCAATAATAGAGCGGGGGACCTACAGACAAAGGTGATTTTTGCCCAATGGCGGCACTTCGAGTACGAGGATGCTACATGCATGCGCATGCCAGTGGCACAGTTTTCTAGAGCCGTTAGCGATATCGTACGACCTAAGGACTAGCAGATGCTTATTCTCATTATCTGCCATTGCCCTCACCTCAGAGATATTCCGCCCGTAGTAAGTACATTTAATCCCCATGCTAGTACTGCGGTACTTACAAAGATTTCAGGTTACGAGAGTCATTCTGCGAACTGCTTCCTCGACGATGTAAGTTAGGGAACGAACGCACGGCCCTGGATACAGCTGAAGGTAAAGCAGGTGCGGCACAGCAACTACACAAGTCGTCACGGTGAATGCGCAGGGTCGACGAACAATGCACACGGAAGCCAGTTTCGTAGACTGCGGGAGTCCACAATGCCCTCAGTCGCAGAACTATCAGCCCCGCCACTACTAGGTCGTCTTAGCTTTGGTAGCCCTGTGACGAGTCTTGGTGGCTATACACACAGAGTTCTGAGCCTTAAGCATCCAATGAAGCCTGGTGTTCATTCAACCAAACTTGCAACTTTCCTAGTCCAAATTCGGCATTTCGCTGCGCTGAAGTTGTGAAATCTCCATCAGTCCACCCTGGTGTACCCGCTGTAATGAAGTCATTCCTGAGAGGTTGGCAAGAGCCGTAATCAATAAGAACGGGTGTATCACCCTCATTGACCATAATGTTGTTTGAATTGAGATCATTATGCGCCAGGCCTAACGAATAAAAATGGCTTACTGCTAACTTAATTCTATCCGAGAAGAGGTCTAGGTACAATTTTCTAGGTCCGTCTCTTAGTCTCCGCGGAAGCGTAGCGGGATATCGGTCCAGGATAAGGCCAACAATTTGACCACTGCCATGATATTAAACGATGTGTGGATAAGGATTGTGCCGAAGGAGTTCCAGTATTTCAGCTTCCTGCAGGAGCAGTTTCGGTAGTAGCCCCAAGCCTTTAAACGCGTCGTAGCTCCCCACCTTAGGGCCTTTGATGTAGACAGTGCTATCAAGAGGCATCGAAAAGGTCGTGATGTGTGCTAGAGGTTCGGGATATATATCCTCGTCGGGACGAACTTCAAGTTTTCCATGGTCTTTGAGGTTAATTCTCTCTACCTGATGGGAGCTTGACTAAACTATACCTAGTCATCACAGGTTGTGACGGCAAATGCAGAACGCAAATACTTGTGTGATCCATCATCCTCGACGGAGAATACCTCGCTGAGATGGCGGAGGTCTCGGGTAGACTCTACTACAGGCGGCTGAGGGTCCATGCTCTGAGAACGAAAGGCTTCTGTTCGATGACAGGGCCGAAGAGGAACATATCGTTTCCTCTGAAAAGAGTCAGCCCTCTTTGTACACGTCCAAAGACGAAAAGAAGGCTGTACTTACCAGAATGTGGAGAATTGAAGTTAGTGTCGGTTGGTGTCCGATGCGTGGCGTTTCGTTCACTGATGGGCTCAAGCCCCCTGGATGGTCCGTGCACATGGCGCAGTACACAGACTCCCAAACAGATGCTTCCACGATGCCACCCACTCTCACAGAGCCTGCGATGGTTTGCTCTAATAGTTAGCGCAGTTAAGTACTGAAATACGTTATCGGGCCTACTTTATGAGATGACTGTGCCCCGAGTTGAGGCACGTGAGTCATGACTCAATACACCCTACCTTACGGTAACACCAAGCATTGTTGCTCACAGCTATGAGTCAAACGTCGATTCCGCACTTCAATACATAGTAGCCGCATATTTGTTGCTAGACAATTCCCTTCTGTCGAACTTCTCCGCGCGCCTCCTCTCATCGTCGCACCCAACAACAAAGATCATAGCAGCCATGGATGACTTGCCTGATGCACGGCTTCAAAAGCTTCAAATCGACCAACTCGATATCCCGGAGTGTTTCCCTTCCCTTAATCCTTTCGATCTTTATCGCAAAGACATCGCCACTGCCCTTTCCGAGCTATCGGGCGTCCAGCCTAAGACGATCTATTCCCTACTCCAACGATCTATTCCCTACTCCAGCGAACATCAACTCTAGACAAAGGCGATCTTTTACTCCCAGTGCCCGCTCTGAGAATCCAAGGAGAGAGCCCTAATGATCTTGCAAGTCGTTGGGCTGACCAGGTAATCCATTGCACTAGACCCTAACCGAGACACTGCTAATCCACTCCACTCCACTCCTTTAGTTCCCAGAATCCGCATTACTTTCTAAACCCACCGTCGACGGCCCATTCATCCAATTTCGCTTCAAACCCAACGCCCTCGTGAAGAACGTCATACCAGCCGTTCTCCATAACCGAACTGCATGGGGCAGCAACCCCCTCCTCGGCTTGAAAGACATCAACGACGCCTCAAAAGGCCAAAAGCGCATCGTCATCGAGTTCTCCTCGCCCAACATTGCAAAGCCCTTCCACCAAGGCCATCTCCGAAGCACCATCATCGGCGGCTTTCTCTCCAACCTCTACCAATCCGCTGGGTGGGACGTCGTGCGTCTGAACTACCTGGGGGACTGGGGTAAACAGTACGGATTGCTAGCGCTGGGGTATAAGATGTTTGGAGACGAGAAAGCGCTAGAAGCGGACCAAATTCATCATCTGTACCAGATTTACGTCAAGGTTAACGCGCTTCTTGCTAAGGAACGGACGGAGATTGAACGTTTGGAGAAAGAAGGGAAGGATGCTACTAAGCTCCGGAACGAGGGTTTTGACGAGCAAGCGAGGCGATATTTCAAAGCCATGTGTGACGGCGATCCGGAAGCTATCGGAATGTGGAAGAAGTTCAGGGAGCTCAGCATACAGAGGTACAAAGAGGCGTATACTCGGCTGAACATCCATTTCGATGAGTACGCGGGCGAGAGCCTTGTCGGGGAAGACAGCATGAAAAGTGCAGAGAGGCAGTTGGAGAGTAGAGGACTCTTGGAGGGATCGCAGGGAGCCGCGATAGTCGACTTCTCCAAACATGTTGACGGAAAGACGGGCGAAGCGCTTGGCAAAGCGCTTATACGCAAGACTGATGGCACAAGCCTCTATCTCACGCGTGATCTCGGCGCCTCGTTTGAGCGAAACGAGGCCTACAAGTTCGATCAGATGATATATGTTGTCGCCAGCGACCAGGGACTGCATCTCAAGCAGCTCTTCAAGCTCGTTGAGTTGACTGACAATCCGGAACTGCGCTCTCGAATCTCCCATGTCAGATTTGGTCTTGTCCTGGGCATGAGCACGCGTAGAGGAACGGTGGTTTTCTTGGATGATGTGTTGAAGGACGTGGGTGAAAAGATGCACGAAGTGATGCGGAAGAACGAGGTCAAGTACGCTCAAGTCTTAGATCCTGAAAGGACCGCCGATATCCTTGGTATCAGTAGTGTCATGGTGCAAGATATGAGTGGGAAGCGGTATGATTTCCATCTTGACTAAGATTTCCATTGAAGAGTCATCTGACGCCATCCAGCATCAACAGCTACCGCTTCAACATCGACACAATGACGTCCTTCGAAGGAGACACTGGCCCTTACCTCCAATACTCCCACGCCCGACTCTGTTCCATCCTGCTAAAAGCGGGTGTTCCGACTTCTGAGATCGAAACCGCAAACCTCGACCTTCTGGCTGAACCCCATGCGATCAACGTGGTTCGACTCATCGCCCAGTTCCCCGACACCATCCAAAATACTCTGAAAACGCTAGAGCCTACTACGGTCCTAACGTACTTGTTTCGTCTCACGCATGCTGTTAATAGTAGTTACGATGTGCTGCAGGTAGTTGGGAGCGAGCGGGAACTTATGAAGGCTCGAGTGGCTCTTTACGACGCGGCGAGGTGTGTAATCAATAACGGGATGCGTCTCTTAGGTCTGACACCTCTGGAACGGTAAGTTTCTGGTTCGTAATTCTCTTGATCTAGCTAATAAGCTCTGATGTTAGGATGTAACACGAGATCGGACACAAGGCTCGACCAATAGCCCGAGGTTCGGATTGAAGAGACCACTCCTTGCGATACGATTTTCAGTGGAGTTGAATACTGCAGAGGTTTTCATTCGACAGCTGCAGAATGTACGTAAGTGGCAGGCCGCGCACAAGGTAGCATGTTAATTTGAAGTGAAGGGCTGATTGAGGATTTGCACCCTCGTCTCTAACCTGCCGAATCAATGCTCGTGCCTCATGTCGATATGTCCCAGATATTTCCAACAGAATGGCATCCCTACTCTCTTTTTCAATTTATCTCAATAATACTGACACAATAATAATAATAAACACATTCCCCGTGACGTGTTTGCAATTGCGCATTGTCAACTCTGCCGTATTTGACAGTTGAATCGTCCCTTATCAACCAACCGCTGCGACTAAGGTTTTGCATCCACTCCACCCACCACCACCAAGACCGTGCTCCCCTCCACCACCCCTCATAAATCTAAAACCTAAAATCTAAAAAAAGAAACGCTAACTCTAAACGCCAAAACCCCACCAAAATGCAAGACAAAAGCAAAAAAGACAAAAAAAATAATGACTCAGCCGAGGTTTGAACTCGGGACCTTCAGTGACCCTAACAGGACATTGCTTGTTAGACTGACGTGATAACCAACTACACCACCGAGCCGATCTATGGAAACAATTCCCCTTAAATAAAATATATCCTGAACAAAACGAGCGGTGCTGGGAGAGAGTGAGGTCTGATGGGAAAATGCAGGAGTGGGAAGAATTCTGAATTATGCATGTGGGGCCACAGACTGAGGGGTAAGACAGGTGTGAGGGCTAGATGCGGATAGCGTGGTGTCTGAGCTTAGCGTAACTAGGAACATGGGGAGTACGGATGGGAACGATAGTATGGAGAGTATCACGGTTTATTTCGCTATTGTCATGCTCTGTTAAAGCTAACAGTACTGCATCAAGTGTCGAAGATGTGAAAACAGCAGCAACGCTAATGACAGAGAGCAGATATCGACAGCGCAGGCGTTCCACGACAAAAATATTCCATCACTGTTTGTCATAACTAGCTAGTGGAACCATTGCACAGAGAACTCGTCAATCTAAAGTCTGCGACTTAGTCCGTGGGGCGAGTAGATGGTTTGAGTGACAATCAAGAGTAAATAGTGAAAGCGTATAAACTCTAATTTTGCTCCAGTCCGAAGCCAGACCGGACAGATAGATGTCAATACCCTTTTGCAAAAAAGGTACCCTATGTAGCACATCCGACAGATCCCAATCCCTCCTTCCTTCCCCGCACAGCGCGAACAGAAATGAGAAGAGTATAGCTGTAGTTTGCACTCGAATGGATCCCCCTTGAGAACGCGAAACGCCGCCCAATGATCGCCAAGCTAATCCGGAAAGAAGGAAATCTAGGGCGAACACACTACTCGTTATAATGATATACCTGTGCATGTATTAGACTGAGGCGGAAGAGGATAGAGGGACTGGACTTACAAGGTAATTAGGTAGACCATAGCTATCCCAGTTCAACCGGCGCGCCATCTTTGCGAAACCCTCAGTCTCAATCAGGTGGTAGAAGGGGAAAGCGGGGAACATGGCGCCGTCACGGTGGACGTCTGCTTTCACAAGAAGCGTAGCGCCTCCGACGCCATCGAGTTTGACCTTGGTGCCTGGATCCGCGGACTGGTCGTACATGTAGGCCATCAAGCTGCGGTAGGTCGGCATCTCAGCATACCCCTCGAGCAGAATATCGTCCTTGCCCATCTTCGCGGCGAGCTCCTTCGCCGTGGGGCTGTCAATCCAGTTGTTGAAGTCGTAAGCCCGAATGTCCTTTGACTTCTTTTCCTCGTTGTAGTACCGCTGGAAACAGTTCGGGGCGATGATGGGAGCATCGTAAGCGGCCAGGTCTTGGATCAGCGTGGGCGGGAACTCGACGATATCGGCATCGAGCCAGAGGACCCATGACGTGGTCGGGCCGAGAGTGGTGAAGAGCAGCGAGTTGCGCGCTTTGGCCATGGCAGCCCGTCGTGCCTTTTGGTTTTCCATCTTGTGTCTTTCCGCCTCGAGTTGGGACTGGAGCGGGTTTTCGGTGTCCTGGCGCAGGATGGTGATGCTGGCGAAGCGCTTTGCCTTGGAGCCGCCCTGGGTTTTCTTGACCTGTGTCTGCAACGCCGCAAATGCAGCGTTTCCCTCCTTGGTCTTGGGTATTATGAAGCCGAGCGAAATGAGCTCGTGCGGGTAGTCGATCTTGATCAGGTTGTCCCAGTACTCTTGGTAGAAGCGCGCCAGCGGTGTCAGGATGAGCACCTTCTCCTTGTTCTCAATGGGTGTCCGCGATTGCGTGACATTATTCATGAAGTAGTGCTCGACGGGGGGTGCCCGTAGGGCTTCGTTCGATTTCGACTTGCGGAAGGGCAAAGAGGGCGGAGAGAGGACGCTCGAGGCGGTGTGTCCGGTCCCCTTCTCCGAGGCGACGGTGGACCCATCCCCGCTGGAGAAGAAGAATATGAAGAAGCCTATGCAGAGGATGCCGGCGAGGACAAAGGTGATGGGGTTCTGGCGTCGTAACGAGCGTGGAGTCGGCATTTTTGTACGGGGGAACAGGCGGACCTAGGTCGCCAATCGCAAAGGTATCTATAAAGGGGGCATCAGAAGTGAAGGCGTGGTGCTGCTGAGCGGCTATGCAACGGCGATGGCGTGGGCTGCTGCGTGTCGCAAAGGGAGGTGCAGGAGAATTGAGGCCAAGCTGGCGCTCCGCGATGGGGGGTGTGTCAGCGACGACGGGGCTCAGGGGTAGGCAGCACTGCGAATGTTGGGTAGGGAGCAGCGCAAAAAGGCCGTTCGATCGTTGGGTGGTCTGCTACAGATTGCAGGGAGAATCACATGCACAGGAGAGTCCACTGGTAGATACTAGATACTATGATACTATCAATGAGGAATAATTCGGTCGCCCTTGCAGCTGCCGCGAGCCTCAACGGTCCGAGCTTGCATGTGCGATAATCTGATACTTGATACTGGTAGTCCGCCGGCCTTCAACTTCACTCCAGCTATGGGTTTGACTAGACTTGCAACTGCCTGAATCCTTTCCAAGTGCCTTTTCAATGTCACTATCCGCCTCGCTTTTGTTCAATGTTGCGAACCACATTCAACATTGCAAGTGCATGTGAGATTAGATCTACGGATCGCCTGACTAAGCAGCTCTAGCGCGTTTTCATCTCCATGGTCTCAGGACTCGATCAATTGACGGAAATTTTGATAGAGGGACTGCGCCCAGCATCATGGTCAATTGATTGAAACTAATGCCTCCTTGGGTCACGCGACAATGGCACGTCTTGCGGGGCCTCAAGCCCGCCACTGCTCGTATCTACCGCGCACACCACCTTGCTCTTCGCGCATACTCGCAGACATCGGACGGCGATGACAGAGACGGAACGCTCAAGCTCAGTACGGCCAATAGCGCCATAATAATACCCAGCTCCATTGTTGGAACAGTACGTCAGAGCAGGCGAAATGGCAGGGAAAGGCTAACGCGGTCAGACACCAGAAGACCTCATCAAGCACATTACTCCAGTGGAAAAGAAGCACCTCACTCGCGACCGGTTCGCCGTCTTCCTCGTTACACCCTCGTTTGCGCCATGGCTCCTCGACGACTCAGCATTCGTACACAAGGCTCTCCGCCAGGCCTATGGCGAATGGTTCAGCTTAGCGAAGCAACCATACACGAGGGTGCATGCTCTATGCGCTGTGGTGGACAAGCTTCCTGCCCCAAGAACACTACCATCACTGGATGACATCACGTCACTAGAGAAGGAGGCTCGGGACAGGGCAAAGCAGCCGCCGGTTGGCGAGACTGGGCTCGAAGGGATTGCCTATGCGACCCTGTGCTTCTCCGACTCAATTCCCTCCTCGTCCGAACCCCCAGCTGACCAGGCCGCGATTACTTTCGTGGCTTCCAAGACTTCCGAGGACAGCGCCGGCTATTTCAGCGACACTCTGCGGCTACCGTTGGCCAATACCGTGTTTCAGACGGGCACTCCATCAACAATGATCTACTCGACGTGGGAGAAGAGCAAAGATGCTGTAGACTTCACGCTCAAAGCGAAACAGCAAGTCACGCATCACGGCATCATGATTCACACGGGCGCGCCAGGTACAAAGCAGACCTCTGCTCTCACTGTTCCCTTGATCCCTCTGACGACTCCACGCCAAGTTGAAGCCAGTATGGGGAATATTCTCCGGCGGATCACTGGCCCCGATGGCAATAGCGTGGTCGCTTCTCAGGAACTCGAAAAAGTCGTCCCTCAATTTTACAGCGCTCGCGGGGAGTCAGCTCAAGCGACAATGGCTTGGGCTTTGGTCATGTCCAAGGAGACGCTGGAGCCTATTCTGGCGGCGACGAATTCGATACTTGGTCGATTATCAGAAGACGCCTCTAAAGGATCCGCAGCAGCTGATGCCGAACTATGGGAGAATCTCTGGAAGAAGCATCCGACTGCCTTCAATGATCTGGTCGCGAATGCGCTAGCTGCTGGTGCCCGTCTTCATCGTGTCCTGAGCGGTGGTGGCGGATGGGGAAAGAAGGCCGGTTTACTTTCACTTGATCCAGTTGCTACTGCACAGGATAACAACTCAACCGAAGGCAGCATGTTTGATGGCCCTGGTGATCTTTCTTTTGCTCTTCAGCAAGTCGCGCGGGATGGAGACTTTATACAGTTCTTCATATCGCCTTCGTCCGGCACACAGGGTGGCTCGGCAGATGACATCGAAAAGTTAAAAGGCCTTGAGAATTTGGACAATAAATGGAGCTGGGAGCTTGGTACTATCCCCAGCACTGCGGACGCCCTCCCGGCAGGCTCGTGGCAGCATGATGCCGCAACACCAAAAGAGACATTTGTACTCCGACACAGCTTTGGAGCGCTCACAGAAGCTGGCATGATGATTAGTCGACAGTTCAAGCTCGACCCGAACGAGTCGTTTTCGCTAATTGGAGGGAGCAAGGTTGATGTACCATTCTCGCGTTTTTCAGCAGTCACTACTGGGCTCGAAGAAGGCATTCATGAAGAGGCTGTATGTGATCCGGTCGAGCAAGCGTGAGCTTTGTATCTAATAGTTTGATAGTCACTAAGTAATCATCTCGAAGCCCAACCTATTCCATATCACCCTATGCTGGTGAGCTTGTCTTAGGTTTCCACGATTATCAGAAACTCACGGTTGCAGGTCAAAAGATTATATGGGGATGAGGTTCCTTCACTACTCGCGCTCCCACGTTTTGAGTCTTTACCGGGCGAGACTATGGAAGACGAAGAAGAACGCGACGATGTCCTAGAGGAGATGCCAAGCAACGCACCGCAACATACTGACTCTATACTAAAACAACCCTTCCCTGGCGAGGCACGTAATCGCAAGATCTTGAACAAATTACGGATACGTGAACCTCCTGTCATAGTACCACTTGCTAACCGTCCTGGTCAAGGCTTCCGCCACGATTCCCCACAACATCCCGACACTCGCACGCCTTCAAAACACACTGATCTCGACGCAGGAAGACCTATACCATTCAAAGTCCGTTACATTGTATTAGACGAAGGACGTATCAAAGATGTAGTGCCCTATTTCGCAAGTCTATTACGCCAGAGCAGCATTCTTGTCCAAGAATTAACCGCAGAGGCACGCTCACATATGCATGCGATTCGACGAAGGATCAGCCAGAACATGAACGCATTCACCCGACCTCCGCCATCCCCATCACCATATCCTATCAACCCCGAACCAACCCCGCAACCAAAAACCAAACGGCTCAGCCCCACCTGGATCAAGAAAATCAACACACTAACATTCAAAAGCGAAGCCCAACTCTACGCCCTGCAAAAGGAAATCCAAGAAATCCTCCACAGTGCCACGCAGACCGTCTTCCACCATCTCAGTGCCCGTGTGGAGGAAATTACACTCACAGTCATGTTGGCGAGGAGAGATATCATTCAGATTCTAAGATACATTAGTTTCCGCACACACATCGTCAGCGAGGCCAATAATTCCGCAATCGGCGTATACAACCTCAACATCTCACTCCGCCACTGCTTTGCCGCAATGATCCTCTCCCGCCAACGACATGAATGCTCCTCGCCACTAGCCCGCGGCATCAATCCCCTGGAGGAAAAGCTCGTCGCGCTCCGTGATTTCAGTGAAGATTTCTTCTCGCCGAGTATGCGTACCGCGCCGCACGAGGACGCATCGGACGCCGGAGACCGGAGGAACTGGATTAGAGAGTCTCTGGGGGAGATAGAGGGGAGGGACATCCTTTTAAAAAAGTTGGTGCTTCCGGATGCGGCGAGACGGGTGGATAAATGGAATCGGCAGATGGATCACTGGGAGAGGGAGGATGCTAAGAAGCAGCTTATGTATAGAAAGGGGAGGAAGAGTCTCGATTTAAGGGTAAATAATAGGGTTCGATGGGTCATTGAAACCAAGAGTGAGGAACTGGATATAGGCACGCGAGCGATGGAAGATTTGGGTGAAAGAGAGAAGCGAAAGCAGCGACGGAAGCCATTTGTGCGTCAGGTGGTAGATCGTCGGTGGGCTGAACGTACTGTGGCCCGCACTGTGGCCCGTTCTGTGGCGTCCAAGCGAGGGAAATGGGGGAGGGGGGGCGCTGAGTATGTGGAGACATTGGTGCAGGCGAGGGAGAGGAGGCAGAGGAGCCTGAAGCGGAGGGAGAGGAGGAAGGAGATTAGAGAGGGGCTTTTGGGGACGGTGAAGGCGTGGTTGGATGAGGGTGGCGGTGGAAGGAGCAGGGAGGGAAGGGTTTTTGGGAGGGGGATTGTTGATGGGAGTGAGGATCTTAAAGACGAGGGTATCGAGAAGAGAGATGGGAAAGGCGGTGGCGAAATGAAAGTTGGGGAAGCGCTGGGGAAGATGCTGGGGATGTAGAAATGAAAATGGGAGAGTGTAAGATGGCTTAGTGTAAATACGCCGTTGTAGACCGGAAAGAAAGGGAAGGAAGGAAGGGAGATGGGCGTGTGTATACTATGTTTTTTCTTCTTCAAAAGAGTGTAAAATATCAACCTCGGAACGAAGTCCCGGCTTATCATCAACGATGGATTCTTTCTTCTCATCCCATCTCCCTCCAATCCCCTACCTCAAGCCCACCATCTCCGCAACGGGAAAAGGAAAAGGTATAAATCTTCTTTCCTCCCCATCTACATTCGTCCTTTCCACACGCGCATACACTCACAGTCATGCCTAGTTGACTAAAATTCGAACAATACTTCGGAATGGAGAGCGACTAAAAACCAACTGGCGAAAGACTTCATGTGGCACCCCTGGGAGGACGAAAACGAGACGTTTTGCGGTGAATGTTCTCTGCTCCTCAAGCGTTGTTTTTGGAATACTTTCCATAGTTTGAGGTGGTTGCGGGGTTTATAGTTACTGGACAAAAGGCAGTGCGATGAGAATTCATCGCTGAGTAGATGTATGTACTATGTCCAGTACAACAGTAGTACAAGTCTTAAAACGATAGAATCGATGATGGCGGACAGTAATGTTGATATAGTTCTCTTGGTTGGTGGCGCTCAACAGCATCATCATTTTCTTCTCACCGCTGCCCCCATCAAAAGTCTCTGAAAGACAGAGATCATCTCAGTGTAGCATGGAGTCATCTTTTTAAGTATTCAAAGCTTTCGGGAAACAAAACAGCGCAACTGCTGATATGTGTCGATTTTGTCGCGCTGGATATAAATACCGCCCTCCACCACTTGGTCGCTTCGTCTTCTTTCTTTTCTCTTCACACTCATGGTTCTTTGGGGACTGGTGACTGAAACCGGCAGCGATACCAACAATGTGGGTTTTGTGCCTGTGTTGGTGTGGATCGGAGACTATGAGACACGTTTTCTATGTGCGGCGGATTTGTGGTCGGAGGTCTAGGGTACATGAGATTAGCATGGAGTGAGTGTCTACCAGGCTTCGTAACGTTGAAAAGGCTCGGTGTGTTATTCTCATGTACTTGAGGAGGAGGTGGTGGTGGTGAAGCTGATGTTGTTGATAGTGGGCATCACCACTTTCTCCCCGTAGATCTAAGTGCAGTGTCGGTGAAGGGATCCGCGATGCCGATCCAGATATAAATAGTTCCTATAATTCCTCCTTCTCATCTTCTTTCCTCGCATAGATGGCGCACGTAAATCCTTTCAATGAACCGTGTTAAAACGCAAAATACAAAGGCTTATGAATATGCAGCTGTTGGGGAACATAAAATACGGTGAAGACAGGCGCAATGCATGCCATGCTTTTATGTTCCACACGGTAACAGTAACAGTGACTGAGATGAAGACGAATGATGACTAGCATCATCATCATCATCGTTTCCACTCAGTACCACTATTTTTGCTGGTCCGACTGCTCGGCTGGGCATAAACATCCCTCATGTTTTTGCTTCTAGTTTTCTCTTCCGCACGGTGCGACGGATCAAACTACCTCGCATGACATATGAGATACGCCTTTGCGTGGCTGATGGGGCACTGTCTGTGGGCCCTGCAAAGTCCTGGTGCTGAATATTGGTTGCACGGACGTTTGATTATTGAGATGTGTGGGTTTTGGAATGATGAAATGGGGCTTCGCCGTTATTGAGATCTCGGGAGGGAGGAGCCACAAGTCATCTTCTGAGAAGCTCGCGAAGGCAGCCCCGCTATACAGTGCATAAGTTGCAAGTTCACTAAGGCTTTGGCTTGCTTTGTCTCTCGAGATGTTTCTCGTGTGAAGAGGATGGGATGAGTTCCACGATGCCACCAGTATCTGCCTTGTTCAAGGAGGACGGTTCGACTTATCCCTATGAACGTAGTAGTACGATCATAAGATGCTGCAAAAATAATACCCTGCACGAAGAATTAAATCGATTTCCCACCCCTCACCCAAAATCACCCAAAAATCTCACCCTCCCAAGGCGTCCTAACAGTCGTCCTACTCATCTCTTCAACCCTCAGGTCCTTGCCCTCCCCATACCTCTCCAAAGCCCCATACTTGATGCTCATGCCGCCCCTCTCCACTGTGATCATTTCCGGCGTTGCGTTCCCATCGAGACCCCTAAGTAGCGGTGCGCCAAAGGCTTTGGCGAGTTCGAGCGGGTTGAGACTGACGGTGCGGCCTAGTTCCCAGTAGCCGTAGTAAAGCGGTATGGTGGCTATGACGGAGGAAATAGAGAGGGAGATGCCGACGGCGAGGGGCCCGGGGGAGATGGTATATGTTTTAGTCGTTGGGGAGAAGGTTAGGGAGCGTTGGAAGAGAGGGCCACGGAGGAACGACAGGGAGGAGAAGACGCAGGCTGGAGATGTTGTCAGTACATGTCGGTGAAGATGGAGGATGTAGAGTAGGTGACTTACCAATTGCCACCTTGTTGAAGCGCAGTGTTGCGACTCTCTTGATAGCTGGCCAGAGCTGCACTGACAGGAAGGTATCGTGCATAGCAGAAAGCTGTAAAGATTAGTACGCAGTCTATCGTATCAGAATAGAAGTGTGGCAACACTTTTGAACTGTGACGGTATAAACAGTGCAGCGCGAGACAATGCTTACGGTAGTACCATGCAGCATCTGGCGCCAATACTTCATGACCATGCCATCGACCAATGCAGATAGTGTTAGAAAGTTCATTATCATCTCGAATACCGAGATGTAAACGCTGGCTTGGGCATTATCGCGTCCAATCTTCCACTCGTCTATGGCCCGGCCATGGCTGGATAGGATAATACCAGCAGAGGCGCCAGTTACTGCACAGTCATCAACTTATATCCCCATCAAAGCAATGCTACTACTTACGAAGTACTATCATGAGCAGAGCTCCGAAACCCCGGGCGGGAAACCTTCTCCAAATGCCCATCTTCCAAGGCTCTAGTATGCGTCGCGGATGTCGGAAATACTGTCGAGAATCTTTTCTAGGGTGATTCATGTCGTGCTCCCGGAGAGTGAAGACGGAAGGTCCTCGCGTGTGCCCGTGAAATGCCTCACAAGTCGGGTTCTGGTCTGGCGGTGAGGTGATATTTGCTGAACTATTTCTAACAAAATTTGTCGAATTTGCCCAGGCGACGGACTCCTGATATGGTTCTTGAGGGAAATTTCTTGTACCAAAGATCGAAGGTCTCATGCCGGGTGAAGGTTCGGGCGTTGGTACCTTTGCTGCAAGCGACTGCGGAGGCAGCGACTCTTGCAAGTGGATAGCTGATATGATCCATGATGGTGGTCGGTTTATCGCGGAATCTTCAGAGTGCCTGATATCCTCTGGAGCGACATATAACGAGTCTGCCGAGACTTCGGAGGACCGATTGCTTTTGAGTAAGTCTTTCGATGGGCTGCTCCGTTGATGTGTAGGGCAGTACGCCTGATACTGAGAAGCACGCCTGTCGTCCTCGAGCCTCGCGGGTGCATAGGCAGCTCCATATTCCATACCCGTCATCGCAAAAGCCGTGTGACACAAGATGCTGTAGTACCTCGTACTTATCTCATGTCCCAAGTATTAGGGATCCAGTCCAGTGGTTCAGGCTTCCCGAGCCAACGTTGATTAGGGCGTAAATGTGGTAATAGGAAATACGGCTTTCGTTTCTCCACAGGCGTAGTCAACCAGCGCTTCGCCCACCGTCAATCACAGACCAAATAAGTTGTCCTAAGCAGACCGTACAGCACACGAGCAAAGGGGTTCCTAACATCTTGTATGGAGAAAGAGATCCCACGACGCCATGACATGTTTGGCCCGATCCTTCGTCAAGGTGCCGCTTCTACGGGACCCACAATCACGAAAGTCTGGATCTAAAACAAGACGCTAATACAGGGCAAGTTAACTCTTTTAGGTCCCAATCGTGCTCGGTTGGTGAAACATAAATCGAGATTCCTTGTGTGAAGGGGGATTTTTGGCTTACAAGGCAGAGCGCGGGGCCATCTTTCCACTGTTGAGGTGCCGCTGACGCCATATGCGGAAATTTCCTCTTATTCTTGAACATGCCCAACACATGTCAGTTTGTGAAGGCGTGAATCATGATGAGCTAACAGTTATTTGATGGTCCCAGGCACTCCTTGGTATCCGAAGCGAAGACATCTTTGTAACTTGTCACCGACAGCGTTTCAAACAAGACGTCAAGTCAGTTTTGCAACACGAGGCATGATGCATGGGCGATCGTTTCGAATTGAATATGCCGGGGACCGCTAATTCGTCCACGCAGGAAGCAGGGGGCCTTGCCGTGATAGTCCGTTTCATGCGACATTTGCCGACCCTAGAGATGGCGTTGTCAATTATAAACACGGTATGCGCGGTGCTTCTGAGGCATGCGTGATTTTGCGCTACGTCTTCGAGGATTGGATGGTCGGTTTAATGTGGGATGGCGCGGAAGCACTTGGAAGGACTCACGAGCGAGTGGACACGCTAGCCTCTTCCAGCTAGAGGTACTCCTGTGAATGCTTATCTTGGACGTTATCAATATCTTGAACAGTCTTAGTTGATAGATAGCCGCAAGACAGAAACCGACATGCTGCAGTGCACGGGAAATACCAAAAGACATGGAAATATCAAAATGTGGCGTCTGTGGCGTCTGTGGCTGTGTTCATCGCTTAAGCACGAATGCACCTGCTCCATCTTCGTGACCCCGCTCAGCCTCGACGAGATGACGAGAGGAGACTTCACGCTGCTCACGGTCTCACTGACAACATGCAATAGCAAAGAAAACTCTCTCTTTCTGTCATTTCCCCACACAGTCTGACCATCGACACCCGAACTCCATGGGTCCTCTACAAGCATACGACGATGCGCCGCACTTTCACCAGCTTTCAGCCTTACGACCGAGAGACCGGAACTGAACTCTCAAGGCACCAGCAGTGGGAATTCCAGCAGTACTACCTGACGATCAAGGACTTTGTAGACTGGATCGAGCGCCGCACCCAATCTCCTTTGCCATGGACGCGAAGGAAGCTTCGTTGTTCCACCGCCGAATTGCTCGAGTCGATGCGCCGCGCATCCGATGACATAAGAGCCGCACAACTATACGCACTCGGGGGACAGGAGACAGAGAATAGCACAAAACCTTGGCGTACCATTGACGGCGCGATTAGTGTCGAGTCAATCCTCAAAGGTGACAGCACTGCGAGATATGAGGAAGCTGTCAACCTGCTGTATGAGCTTGTGAGCCGGCTCGCCGACGTTGACGAAGCATCCATAAGCTATCCAGCCTCAGCTTCAGCTGTACCCAACGACACCCTTGTGCCCCCTGGTTATGGTCACTCGGTCCGACTCGCATCCACTCCAAGCTCCGGATCCAGGGCGTCTGAACTTCTTGCCAGCTCCGTTAGAAGTCATAGTAGCCAAGCATCATCTGAGATCGTTTCTCAGACATCCCATGACCTGACTGATGAAAGCGAGGAGGCTCACAATGCAATCTTGTTCTACGAACCTCCTGTCACTTCTCCGCCAACACAGCTATGGTATCCATTGAACAAGGATAAAACAACGTCCGATTGGGTGCTTGAGTACCTGCGTGGCGGATGGCAGTCACACAGCCCTGCTGCCACTCTTCCTGAGCCGGCATTTCAGCCCTCATCAACACAACAGTCTTCCCCAGAAGGAAGCTTTAGTCGTGTGCAACGAACAGCTTCTGATCTCTCTACCTTCAGCGAAGATGGTGGATACCAAGCTAGCCGCAGTGGCATGACGAAGCGTGGCCGTCCTATCCCAACAATTGCATCTCGCTTGAAGCACAAGGTGCAGGGTCGTGATGACATATTGGGAACCCGTCCGCAATCGTCCATTGCTTCTGGTTTCGAGCAATTCAACACGCCTCCCTCGATAATGAGTGGTGGTACCGTGTTCTGCACGCCCGAGGGCTATCAAAAAATCTTACCAGCCCAGCCTAGGTAAGAGATCAACTTTCATCCGTTCTCGTACGCCAACTGTTTGCTGTGGTTCTTGATCACTCTGAACGTGTGGCATGAGCTTCATCTTAAGCTTTGGGGGAAGCTCTCTCTTCCGTTTACATGAACCACATATGTCCTGCATCTTCATTGGCCGCTTACTTCAAAACAGCACAACATCCGCATGGAGCGAATACCTCCGCGAGAAAGGACTCATACCGACACCGTTTGAAGAGATGGATTGGTCAGGGAGAGGTCAGCATGCTGAGTTCGACGCTGCTGACGAATCGCACATACCTTTGAAGCTTGAGCGGGCTCTAGGTCATAGCGCTACAGCTCTCGTCGAAAGTGTGCGTTGTCGGCGGATTCGGCTTGCGCGAAAGACGGTGCAAGTAAGCAGAAGGTTGAAGAAAGAGGAGGTCATGAAAGAGGTCGAACACCTGCAACGGCTGAGTCATTCGCATATAATTCGTGTTGTGGGCACGTACACCCTTCCACGAACGTTATCGATCCTGCTCTATCCAGTGGCTGACTATACACTGGATGTCTTCCTCGAATCACTTCAAGATGGATCGTTGGACAACGATGCAACAGGCGAAGAGCAAGCATCTCGCCTATGCTCCATTTCGACGTTCATCAGGTGCCTTGCTAAAGCGCTGACTTACATCCACGAAAATGCCATGAAGCACATGGACATTAAGCCGAAGAATCTTCTGATCAGAGACATGCGAAATAGCAGCATCTGCAACCAAGGCAAATACAAAATCTATGTCGCAGATTTCGGGATTGCGCGATCCTATCGCTCGATAGATGATTGCGACACCGAATCTCCCACAGCATATACAAAGGCGTACGCTGCCCCAGAAGTCATCGCTCAAGAGCGCCGTGACCAGAAGGCGGACATATTCTCCCTAGGCGCCGTATACGCTGAAATGATTGCCGTCCTCGCTAATGATCTTGACCCAACCACCTCGAACTTAGACCTACTACATGCTATACGACAGGCCAATCCAGCTGATCGATCCTACGCAGCTTGTTCAAATCAGATTCGCAAATGGCTTCGCAACCTATCACTGACGACTTATGGCTTCGAGTCCGATACAGAACACTCGCATATAACTGAGCTCGTCGCACTCATGCTTTCAAAGCATCCCACTAAGCGCCCGACTGCAGCCACCGTCAGTATTAATATTCCATTTCGCGCTTTCTGCTGCGATGTGAATGGCGGTTCCGAACCTTTTGAAGCAGCAGACAGGAAAGAAGGAAGACAGTTGTACGATCGCGCGATGGAGATTTCTGAAGCGGATGAGAGGTACTTCCGATGTGTGGTAGAGGGCTGTGTGAAGGTTTACCCAAGCCGAGAAAAGCTAGAGTATCATAACTCGGTTAGTGAATCGGTACGTGTAGAACGGGTTGGGACGAGACTAACAATCGCAGAATGGCCATGGAGAAGCCATGGAAGAGTCACTCGTTCCCGTCGCTACCGCGAGCTCAACTGCAAACACCAACATGGCTGAGGGAAAAGAAACCACACAACGGCATGCGTGGTCGACTTTCTGAGCAGTATCACCAGATGTCATCGTTCATGTTCATCGCGCAGAAGCCAAATCTTGTATGCAGGGAAATAATTCGAAAGTCCACTAACGTCTCTCTTCCAAACTCGTTAGGCTGCGAGTCCCCACGCTACCATCCTTCTTCCGACTACTTGTTGAGGTCGGACTCATCTCGTCCATTTCGATGGGCCCAGTGACCCATGAGGTCTGCCCAAATTCGCCCTCACCATACATCTTCGGTACATTCGGTACGTTTATCCTCTCTTCGCTCTCTGTCGGATGCAGATCCGCTCCTCCGTAGGAGTTTCTTACGTTTACGCTGACTGTCTTCGAGATGCCTATTTGTGGCATTTTATTCGTCGACCCGAGGGTGGACTTGTGTTGCGAGCGTAAGCCGGACCGTGTGGTCTGTCGGTTTCGCGTGCCAGAAAGGTAGTCACCGCCATACGAGTTATGAGACCAGTTTCTTAGCTTGAAGATGCGTTGGATGAGCGGGTATGTGAGAGGAAGGTTCGCGCATAAGAGTGCCGTATAAGATTCGCGAAGGTACCATTCGGGCCATTCGCTGCCAAAGGGGTTGGAAAAGGAGTAATACTTGTTGAGGACAGCAGCGACGACCTAGGAGAAGTCAGTGAGTGCTCCCCTCATGTATATAGAAGGGACGTTGCGTGGTAAGACGGCCGCCGACTCACATTGAATGCACCGATTGCGAATATCCCGCCCAAGACCAACTTCTTCTTCAATGGTAGCTTCACTCGAAAGAGGAGGGGCATAGGGAGACTAATGATCATCAAGTCGGACGAGAGGTTGATTACGGCGTTGGTGATCAGATGATTTGTGGCTGCGGCGCATTGTATGGATGTGGGTACCGCCCAGTACTGGTTGAACGGACGACACCAGACACCGAGGTAGAGAATCTCCATGACGACCTGACCACTCTGTCAGCTGGCGAGCACGCACGAAGCAGCGTTGAGAAGACCTACGAATCCGACGGCAGTGTAGGCTGCGACAACGAGCACGAGTTTGTGCTGCGGTAACATCGCCCTGAAAGTACATATAAGCATCTTTGCCGGAGGTAGAGAAGGAGGAAAGAAAGGTGTAACATACGTCATCCGCCAATACATCAGCAACAGACAAGCTTTCACCAACCAAATCGTGCAGATCTGCATCTGCTCAACCACCAGCACGAGTTTCGATCCGTATATCCTCAACTGAACCTCGTGCTGGGTGAACTTTGTTACATCTGTACCCGGCGGGATGAGGTTGCTGGAAGACGTCACAACGATGTGCATGACGGTCATGAGCACAGTCAACGTGCCCTGATTTCATGATCGAATTAGTCCACTGCATACGATGGATAGATAAACGGGATGAGAAATGAGGAGTAAAGACTTACCATGGCCACACAGATGAGATAGTCATCCAACTTGAGCGCACTCCATGAACCAGCATGCAGTCTCCTTGACAGCATCCGCGTCAAAGTCACCAACCAACATGTCGCATACCAAATCCCAGACTCAGGCTCCAGGGCAGACATATCTCCATGCAGACAGAGTACTGGGAAATCAAGGGTCGATCAATTAATTCAAGGCGCCCAGGCCTCTTTGACGTTATGCTGCGCTCCGTTCGTTCGGTATCGTAGGACGTTGTCAAGGAGTGGAGTGATCGGCTATATGTATGTCGTGTACAGATGAGTGACAGACGGCACACGTCTTGGACCAAAAAGAACGCTTACGTCCACCCGAGCCGTCGCGTGCGGCAAAAGCTACAACGTGCCCAGAATAAGGAAATATTCCGCTCTGTACCGCGTGTCGCTCCAGTGGTTTAGTGTACAAGGGTAGGAGGTGTGATTTTGATCGATAATAAGGTTTGGGCGAAATAGGGCCGATGGCGTGAGAAGGGTGAGTGTAGACCCGTGTGCCAGTATGCGCACTGTGCAACGACGTCTGTGTCGTGTTTGCGTCAGAGATAGAGGGCACTGGGGTCTTCGACTCTTCGGTTTGGGGATTTCGGTACCGTCTGCCGAGGCGATGAGGTTAGGTGGAGTGGATGGTGGGAATATTGTCCTGTAAATAGAGGGGTCCACGGTTTTTTGTTTTGATGCGCAGCGATCGGATCGTATCTGTGGATGAGGGTGGAGGTGTAGTGATAATGATAGGGCGCTGGTGGTGATCAGGGGTGTAGGTGCGAGTGCAGGGTGCGAAAGAAGATGTTTCAAAGGCGACGATGTGCAGGGAAGAACCGAGGGACGAGGGACGAGGGACGATGGCAGTTCGCCTTCAATTCACGCTTCCCTACAATAGGTCCGGCAGATGCAGGAGAGAAAGTCTAAAAGAAGGCAAGGGAAGGAAAGGAAAGAAAGCCACCGCGCATTGGAAGACAAATTCGCCCCAGTCGGATAATTTGAATTTCTAGCGTTCCCGCTCTTTCTCCTGCACTGCGCTTCGTACCTTGAACGTCCAGACTATTGGAATAATTGGATACCTGCTTGCTGGGTTCGGCGCCGGAGGTCTTTTGGTGTGGTTTGACTAGCTCTTCTGGCCGGGCACCATGGAGTAACGAGCCACTGATCGCGGATCTCATCCCGCACGAGGAAACTTGCGCCTTTGTATTTTCTCTGAGTAGTGCCTTTTGCCCCGATCCGTTCGCCCCGTGCTGCCTTCTGCGCTGTAGATGTGCGTCTGATCGTCAGGAGTGGAGCGTCGTAGACATGAAGCCGGGACTCAGGGCTGAAGGATACCAGTCCCCCGTCTTCGCAGGTCGTCGGAGCAGGGCGCTCGCACGTCGTTCAAGACTCGTGGCGTGGCTTATTTTATAGCCAAGCTTTGCGTCAACGCCATCCAGCGGGCGTACTGGCCGAGTTCAACCCGCCTCCCGCCTGTCTCCTCGCTGTGGCGCTCTCTCACAACAGCACTCGAGCGAGCTAGCGAGTCGTAGTCCCATCGCGACATCTCGTCTGCAAAGCTCGGGGCGTTCCTCGGCAGTCGAAGCCCCCGTGTTCTGAGCGAATAATAGGTGGTGGTGGAAGTGTTGGTGTTGGAGTTAACGGGGAAGATCGAAATTATAAATGTTGACGATATCCACCGCCCGCCAATCGACGCCACGTACGTGGCGGGCACGCGAAGTCGGCAGGGCGGATTTCGGCACGTGCATCTTCCTGTCTTTCTTTTGGCTTGAGTACCGCGCTGCATTTTATACGCGAGTTACGGCAATAGAGCTTTTGACCGACTTCTGGCACCTCTATCACGAAGAATCACATGCAAACCTTTGAAGGTACACGCCCGGACAATACGCTTTGGGACCGCGACACTGCAGGTGCTACTTGAATGCTGTGCCGTACATATACATACAACACCACATCCTCACTGTCTCATCTATCCACACGTCCTCACATCCTCAGATTTCTCACCAACCCCCTCGCTTTCACGCCAGCCGTCCCTGGTCCTTCTAGCGTGCTTTAGCTCTCCAAGCTCGTGGCCCTTGCGACAAAGTCCAACCGGGGTAATTCTAACTCCTCATCAGTGGGCGGCTTTACTGCAAGCCCCTGGAATTCTCCTTAACAAGGCACTACCAGGAAGGAAATGATAATGCTCTTACGGCTTTCCTGAGCGCACGCATCATCAACTTACGGTTGCCCGACATGCCGTGGCTATTACCCCTATCCCCGTGCTCTTCAAGTTTCAGTTGAGAAAAGGCGAAGAAAATCTAAAGCATTGGGATTTTCGCGCTGGGGTATCGTGTAAGTGAAAAACCGCATGCAAAGAAAGTCTAAAACTAATCCAAACCTTAGCGTTTGCCCAGTCAACCACCAAGCGTTTGCCCAGTCAACCACCACGCGTATCGTTTCACCCGAGCCAGAAAGTTTTTGGCTCAACGATAATGATTACGAGTCTGCCAGCTAAGTATCGTCGTAACCCTACGATTGGTAGCGCTAGTAATTATTGGAACATTTCGGGAAAGCCTGTCAGGCCTATCAACACTGCTTAATCGTGCACCGTGGACGCTATCGAGCAGCCTAATAAGGTTCATGGTCTAATGAAAATCCACTTTGCCAATAAATGGGACGTAGAACGCCGCTGATGCCCAGGGATAGAAGATACTGTGCAAATAGTACAAGAGCAATTGGACGGTGCTGCTATGAATACTTCTTAAACATGCTGAGTTCTATCCAAAAATCGAAGTATCACTAATGACTTTCCCCATAAAGCTTAGCTAGCATAGATATATGATATAATCATACATGCAGCAGTTGCGAGCCTCACGCAGATACAGTTCCGTTCTTGTGTTCGTTGTACCACTTAAAGATCTGCCTAAGCCAAAGAGCATTCAAGTCATGGATCGGGCGCTGACCGAACGCGAAAACCTGCGGCGCCGCCAGCCCACATAAACCCGTTTCGCGATCCACAAACTAGACCAGAACCATTAGTCCAGCTCATACAGTACACCAATGAGGAATCTCGAACTTACCCACGCCATCCCCGTCATACCTCCCCAAAGGACGGTACCTTTGCTAATTTTCACTCCCTCCGTGGCTTCAAAAGTGTCCTCACTCACCAGACCTGCTAGACTGAAGCTCTTCGCCACTTCCCTTGGCAAGTTCATCCCGCAATTAACATCTGCTATGTCGTCTTCTCTAAGGATCTTGTTCAAAGCCTCCCACGCTTCTTTACCCACCGGTCTATCCCGACCTACTTGCGGAGCCAGCAGCTCGTCCCACGACTTCTCGCTCAGGACCGTTTGATCCTTCGTAAGGACAGCCTTTAGCAAAGAGAGGTACTCCGCAGCCGTACATGACAAGCCACCTCCCCCAGAAGCCTTAGTCAACCCACCGAGCATGCTGAATCCCCGCAACGGAACCGCGACGGGCAAAACATCTGAATTGGCCGCCACTCCCGGTGCTGCTCCAGCAACCGATCCCACAGCTCCCTGTGGCGGAACCAACATGCTCTCTTCCGCCCACTCGCCATCCTCCACGCGGCCAGCCGCAGATTGTTCCTCCCTCAACCTTTCCCTCCGAAACGTGGCCTTCTTGATTCCCAACTTCTCCCACACATGGTCACGCAGAAAATCCTCCAGCTCCTGCCCACACGCGCGTTCAACAGCGAGCCCAGCCCAATCCGTCCCCACACCGTACCGCCACCCCGACCCGGGCGTGAATTGCAGCGGCACGGCCATCCGCGCTGGAACCGTAGGCCCAGTCCATGGCGTAGTCCCGTTTTGGGCGTGCCAGGCCAGAAGAGGCGGATCGGCAAGATCGTAGCCGAGGCCGGAGGTATGGGTGAGGAGATGGCTGGCATTCATGTCAGTAAAGCAAGGTCTAAAAAAGTTGAACAGCGAGATGGTCAGTACCGTAATGTGATAGGGTGGTCGTTGGGTTTCATGACAAGGGCACCGGTGCTCTGATCCACGCTCTCGATGATTTGGAGCGCGTCTAGCTCGGGGAGGACGGTGTGTCGGAGATCCTCGTCTAAAGAGAGTTTGCCGGTCTCGACGGCTTTTAGCACCGCTATAGCGGTGAATAGCTTCGTGCATGAGGCGATTACTAGACGGGTGTTGGGCGTGAAGGCGGGCTTGGGGTTCGCGGTGGGCGACGTCGTGGATACGCCGAGGGAATGGGTGTAATTGAAATCGCCTGGATGGGTCAGGATATAGTACGAGGGAAGCTGTGAAGAGGTAATTGAGCGGACATTGGGGGGGTTTGAATGGATTTTTATGAGGAGAAACTTCATACCTGAAGCATCAGTAGCAACAAAGACTCCGCCAGGTAGTGTTCCTGCTTCTTGGAGCTCATTGAGCCGCTTTTCAAATGCTGTGGCCATGTCGGGTAGTTGATATATGTACTGATTGAGGGGAGTGATTAGTACGGAGTTTAGATTATAGGTGATGAGCGCAGAAGTAGACGTGGGCAAGGGCTGGCTAGGTATGCACATGCAGAGCACGTCTCCGCACTTCGTCTTTTTATCTGTTTAGCCTACAGCTGTAAGACTACGCCGTAAACGCTTTTCAAGCGAAGTGGGGAGTGAGGTGCAATGTTTGCGGCGTAATCGAACCATTTCGGACTGGCAATTCGTCTTAGCGCTTATCCACATCCCTCCTCCCCAAGCCAGTAGTCGTCTGAGCATACATGCATTGATGTGGCGGGCGGGTACAGAATGGGTGGAGCCGATGCACTGTAGTGGAGCAGCCTCGCTTCCACTTCTCGCGATGCTCGCGAGATTACCTGACCCTGAACTTAGCGGCACAGCACTTGGGATCGTGCTCCGATGATGTCCGGATATTCAGACCGCATTCTCAACGGCCGTTCAAAAAAGCACCGATCCACTACTGACCCCAGCTGACATTGGCAAGAGATGCTCAACGCCTTGCTGTGTGCTGACCCGAGTTTATCCACCTGCCCTTCCAAGTGTAGGATATTAATACCCACATATACCCTTAACATGGCCTCACTCACTCCCAAGACTTCAAAGGCCGGAGCTTGTGAGCATACCCTTCGTTCTCTAGCAGTGAACTTTATTTTTCCCCTTTCTTCCCATCATATCACTATCTAGCTTGAACTCTATCCTCGACGCCATCAAACAATCTTCACTAACTCTCTTGACCCTGGGTTCGGCTGCCTATGCATCGCCAATTTTGGACATCGGCTCGTTCCCTGCCAAACAGCAGACATGTCGAAAGCTCGCCCGGGATAAAGACTAGCCATCACAACTGAGTTGGTCTCTAGCAGACCCGACAGCCCGTGGATATCTGATTGCTAACATTTCCGCTTGCCTCTCCTTACCATGATCCCAATATACGATGCCGCCGAATATCACGCACTCCGTCAGGGCTTGGGTCACCTTCATTTTTTTGGCAATGCGAATAACGTGCGTCTAGTTATCAAAAATATCGGGCACGAGTAAGTACGACAATCTTACTTAGATACTAATTTCGGTTACACTTCAATAGCTTGCTTTACACGAACTGGAGCTTTCTCGCTATAGACTCATTGCCTTAAAGACGTATCGGTCAAACACTATAAGGCATTCCTTATATACCGGTAAAGCTACGAAGGTAGTCGCTGATGTTCAAAACCAGTCCTTTGGCTCCAACTGTGCCAAGTTGGGGTCGATCAATTACAGCCTGTTTTATGCGACCAAGATGGTGGGCTCCGAGGGCTGGATGGTGCAGGCTGATGGTAGGCTTCGCAGAGCTTAAAGGCATGGATGGATCTAATCTAATTCAGGAATTCACTTTATGTACGATAGAACTTGGATTTTGAGATTGGCCCATGTAAGGCAGGCTGCCACCGAATCACCTGCCTTGGTAGGGACGTATAACGTGGTAAGTCTCGTTTTTAGTAACCGGCCAGAAGATTGATTGACGTCTATATCACAGCGCTAAATTGAACTTTTATATGACTAAAGCACTACTGCGATGTTATACGCCATAGTTACTAGTGATATCATGAAGACGATTTTTTTGATATCAGTCGAGTCATGACGAGCATTACGATTACTACAAGAACAGCTTTTAAACTCCCCTACCCCTCATCACTCCATCTCTTCAACCACCAAGACTTACAACGCAGGCGCATTAGGATCCATCATACACTGATCGACACGCATAAGCTGCTTGCCCGTAGCCTTCGCCTTGCGGATGAATTCGCGAAGATAGCTCACGGTGCTGGGATAAAGATAATGCAAAACGACCAAGTTACCACCCTTGTCGACATCACGCTGGAAAGCAGTGAGCTGCTGCTCCGGCGTATTCGTCTCAGCCCAAAGCCAATCCTCCACATCAACGCTCCACATCGTAATCGTCGGCTTGGCCCCCAGAGTCTGCGCGAGGCGCTGTCTCATACGCGCACCCTCGGTGCCGAAGGGAGGACGGAAGTAGTTGGTGTGCAGACCGTTGAGCTGCTGCTGGACAGCCTTGATGTCCTCGTTGTACTCCCAGTCGATGGCCGCGTAGTCGGGAAGGCCCTCCATCTTCGGGTGCGTGTACGAGTGTAGAGCTACCTGGTGACCCTGGGACTGCATCTCACGGTACACGTTGGTGAGGTTGGTGCTGGCGTCGAGGAGGGGAGCTCCGACGGTGAAGAAGGTCACTTTGATGTTTTCCTCCTTGACGATCTTCATGACTTCCTGCGCGTACTGTGGGGATCCATCATCGATAGCGAACGCGAAGCTGTTGGGTCGCTTGCAGGCGAAGACGAGGTCACCTGATTCGAGCTTGTTGGGGATGATGGTACCCGCGGGAACGGAGGGCACGATTTCAATCACGGAGAGGGTGACGGGGTCCCTCGTGTAGAAACCCTTGAGCGCGATACCGATAGTACGGGCCAGGTCGATGTTGAAGTGGCTTATCGGCATATAGATGTTTCCGTCTTTGGCGTAGCGGCTGGCCTCGAGGGAATCCCACGTCTCGGGGTACGGGGCAATGGTCTCATCACACTTGCTATTGTGCTGCTGAATGGCGACGGAAAAGGCCGTGCTTCCACTGTAGGCGATGTGTAGGTACGAGCCCTTGTACTTGCTCATGTCGGTGCAGGAGCCAGACACCTGAGTGAAAAAGGAGTAGTCAGAATCGGTGGATGTAAGCGTAAGCTTGCCGCCACTGTATGTGCTCGATAGACCCTCGTCGGCCCCATGCCAGAAGTTGAGGGCGTTTTGGTTGGGGTTGGCAAACTTATCGATAACGAGAGCTGGTGCGGTACCGGCGGGGGCAGCCACTGTGGAGGAAGGACCAGCGGGAACAGCAGTGGTAGAAACGATGTATTCGCCGGTGGAGCCACAGTAAAAGGCTAGAGGACCGAAAGAAACAGGCTTACTGAATCCCGCAAAGAGGATAGTGACAAGCTTGCTGGTGTCCAGGCCGGAGTACTTGGAGAAAGGAATCGTGTAGAGCTTCTCAGTGCCATCGAAAGACCAGCCAAGATCTGACGTTGTCTGAGTGATAGCATTGGCGGCTCCAGGGTTGCAGCTGGACGAGGAGTCGAGCTCAATAGAGAACGTAGTCCCCGCAGGCGCCTTGATGCGAAGAGAAATACCGCCATAAGCGTTCTTCTTGGCGTCAGTGCAACCAAGTTGGGAATAGAAGTACGAGCCACCATCCTTGGGATTGATGGTAACGCGGTTCTTCGCAGGAGTGCCGACAACAAGGGAAGTCATTGTGGCGTCGTCAGAAGTAGGCAACAACATAGCGTTATAGAACAAGAACGTCAGACGAGATTGCGAAGTCCAGTCATCGATGAGAAGAGGCGCGCAAGTTCCAGTGGGCTGAGGAGGTGGAGTAGCCGTGATCAGAGTGGTGGGAGTGCCTGTCGCATCCTTGGTAGCTGTGAGGGACGTAGAAGTGGCACCACCGCAGCCGAGCTGCAAATTGCTGATTTGCCATGTGTGGGTATTAGAGGACCAGGTTGACCAGACGAAAGCAGTCACTGCATTGGCGTTCGCTCCGGAGAATTGGCTGAGCGGAATAGTGATGGTCTGCGTGTTTCCCGTCAAGCCGGAGATGGAAACCCAGTTTGAATTGTACGCAGTGGCTGAGCACGAGGACTGGGTCTGGATCTCAAGCAGAGCCGAACCACCTGCAGGGCCCTGGATGCTGAACTGAACCGAGTCGTAGCCGTTTGATGACGCTTCCTGGCATGCGAATGTCTCGTAAAAGTACGATCCTGATTTTGGTTTGAACGACAGGACTCCATTGCTGGCGGAAATCGACTCCATGGAACCATCATCTGAGGAAAATTAGAAGCAGTTTTCCAGACAGGCGTAACAGACATACCGCTAGTCCAGGAGTTGAGGCTGTTGGTGTTGCTCGACCATCGGGAGAAGTCATCGATCTTGAGCGGCGAACTGCAGGCTGCGGAAGCTCGGGTAGCAGATGCGGCCACGAGGCCTATTAGAAGAATATCGCGCATTATTAAGTTGTATGTAGCGAGAAACGAAGCAAAGCGAATGTGCAGAAGCCACAAAGACTTCCAAGGTTGAAAGAAGCGGTGACGAACGCGAAAGACGAAGGTCGTAAAGTCGAAGTAGAGAAGGAGGCATAACATTTAATATATGCGCTTCCGAGATACGGTGCCCCCATGTGAAATTTTGAGTGCATGTTGCTAATTCCGGTAGAGTATAGGCTCGGCGCTGAAGATCTGTCAGGCGATTCTCCCGTTTGGGCTGGTAGCGCTGACTTTTGCAGTAGTCGTGGCCTCGCCCCTGGACAGGATATTGGCTCTTGGCTCTGCACTACGACAGGATCCAGATATCTATAGGCCTTGACTGGCGTTGTCTTCCGTCCTTGTTGTTCTCATCACGAACAGTGAATACCATGGCCTCCAAGATATCACTTAAAATACGAGCCTATCGCGCCGATGTACTTGAGTTGGCAAAGCTACTGAACCTTACACGACCATAGGTAGCCTAATCCAACCATCGGTGCCGCATTCCCACGCCACCATCAGCGAATACCATGGTAATACAGCGCAAGCAAGTGGAGTTCCATTATTGAACGCAACGAGCCGTACAGCATCCTGCAGCGCATTCTTTTCCAGCCTCTTTCATGCCAGCTCTTCCACGTCTCCGAACCTTCTCCTCGCTTACCGATACCAGAGAGTCAGTTCGACCAACTTCACACCACCTCCATCCTCGTCTCATCTACAATGACCGTTAACTCGTCCGTGGCGGACCCACCATCCGTATATTTCATGCGCTGGGACACCGGGTAACCCCAGCATGCCGAGGCCTCCCGGTAGGCCGTCGTCTCAGGTCGCTCATTTCGGAAAGGACCATGAGTGTACGGCCTGGGCACAACATTTTTCCGCCGCCTTCAACGAGATCATGGATGTTCACCATTTTCGAAGCCTGTTGGTTATTGCAGAATATCGATCCAGATGACCTTGGCTCGCATTCCTTCCGCCGTTCATTCGGAAGCTACGAAAAGCGTATCAATCTGACAGACTGCACCTTCCTTCCAACATGAATAGTATATTCGATATGCAAGTTCAAGCACCAAAGGTATGCCATGGCAAAAAAAAAGGCTCTACCAATCATCCAGCTAGAAACTATCTGGAAGCCATCCATCGTGGCCCTCAATTCTGTGCTGATACTCACCTGGGCAATCAATTTGTCACGCACGACCGGGTTTGGAACTCGACCTTAGTACCAGAGAGTTCTGGCTCGGACCTAACGCGCCGATGTGCAACCCTTTTTCATTGAGAAGGCCCGTCATATGTGGGAGCTTTCAGAAGGGCTATTGTCGAACATGCCAAAAATATGTATGAATTGATTTAGGTAAGGTCTTTCGTTCGCTGAGCATACCTAGGTACCCCTAACTTCGAAAGGTCCATCAGCCCTATGAGTGAGGACCTTCCCAATGACTCTATAAGCTAGCCGACCGGGTAGCTGGCCACCCGTGGATGCTGGCCACCCCTCAGAAATCGGCCACCCCTCAGAAAATCGTGATATCTCAACACCCACCCTACCAAAATGGATCCCCGTGAAGCAGCTATACAAGCAGCTATTAGCGACGTTATTTCTGGAGTTTTTCCTAGTTAACGAGCTGCTGCAAAGGCGTACAAGATCCCACGAAGCACGCTTGCTGCGCGTCTACGCGGTACGCAGAGCAACCAAAATAGCCACGTATACCAGCAGCGATTAACTCAACAACAAGAGGAGTTTCTTATACGATGGATCCTTGAAGAAGACGCCCGCGCTTTTCCTCCCTCCCACACGCGCGCGCGAGAAATGGCGAATCGAATCCTGCGGATGAATAGAGACGACAATCCTGTTAGCAAACATTGGATATCCTGCTTTATTAAGCGTAATCCACGCGTCGCATCTGTTATAGGTAGAAAGATAGAGGCCTCACGGGCTAAGGCAGCAATATAGGAGCAGATACGCGGGTTTCTTCAGCACTATAAGAGGCTGCGCGCAGAGCTAGGTATATAGACTAAGGATACATAGAATATGGATAAGACTAGGAAGGCCCTAGGTGTATGTGCAAACACTAGAGTACTCGCAAGTAGTTAGAAAAAAAAGGCTTATTATTAGTCTCTAAAGAATCGCGAGTGGGCATCTATAATTAAGTGCGTATTAGCTACGGGCAAGAAACTACGCTGCGCAGTGATATTTAAGGGCTAGAACTTATAGACTACCTAGTTTCCTGCGACTATTCTAGACTAGCTTTATATAACCTCACAGAATGGCTAGACATCTAATGTGATTGGAACTAAGTGGCTACAGCGCGTGTTTCTGCCTAATACAGCTCCCTCACGCGATTGTTGGAGGATACTCATCCTAGATGGCCACGGTAGCCACGTTGACCTGGAATTCCTATGGCTCTATAAATAGAATAAAGTTTAGCTTCTATTTCTACCTGCTTATTCCTCGCACGTCTTACAGCCTCTAGATCTCTTAGTTTTCTCAGTAGTAAAGCGTTTCTATTAGTAACAGATTCAAAAACTATCCTACCTTAACGACGCAGCACCTATTAAAAAGGAACGTTTTATTACTGCCTACCACGCAGCTAGAGAGAAAGGGATTACTGAGAGAGTCGTACGAGCTAGATAGGCTACTGCAGGCATCTATCCATTAAATATTAAGCGGGTAGTCAACTCTTCTTAAGTAGCTTAAAGGCCTATTACACCACCTCGTTAGAACTAACCTTAACCTACTCAGAGCTATCTATCTACCCCCTACGGACCTCGTGATCTTTTTATAGCTCAGCGAGAGCTACACGGAAGGCAGAGAATCTATCGCGAGGCTCATCAGCTTATTAAAAAAGTAGGCAAAGCAATTGCCCTTACAAATACACGCGCAGCGCTACTAGAAATAGAGAACAAAAGTCTATACAGTTAACTTAAGGCCCTTAAGCCTCAACAGCCATAAAAGAGAATACGGGTAGACCTAAATTAACGTTTTGTAGATATAGATACAATCATAATAGCAAAACAGGCAGCAGATCTTTTAGCGTTACAAAACAACGACAAAGCAGCAGAAAAAGAAGCAGAGAGAGCAGCAGCTGAAACAGCAGCTAAAACTCTTCAATCTATGTGTACAGAGTGGCAATTGTAACTAGGTTGACTGAAATAAACACGATTTTCTGAGGGGTGGCCGATTTCGTGATGTGGCCAGCATCCACGGGTGGCCAGCTACCCGGTCGGCTAGCTTACATAATTTATATTGACTCTCGTGGCGCGTTACTGTAGGGTCACTCACGAATAGAAAAGCTTCCTGAAAAGGACATGCGCTATACCTTTTAGGGTAAGGGCTGTGATTATAAATATGCGGGTCATTTGAGTTTCTGACCCCACCTTCACTACCCATCGCCCATCTCATCACTCGGGTCTTGAATGGACAAAATTTTCCATTACTCAAGCTCGTATTCTGGCTATGAGAGCATACGTGTTTAATACACAGTTCAAAATCCCCTAATTCCCGTTGACAATGACAAGTATCGAGGAGTAAGCAAGCAACCTCGACGCCTTTACCTTACTGACAACCCAAGTCTCACGAAGCTCGCACAAAAGCTCGCAGCTGAAGGACCTCACAAATGCGAAGCCACACCGCGTCGTGTGCGAGGCTTGCTAAACGGAAAGTATGTTTTCGACACGATCAACGCATATCATGTCTGGGAGCATCCGTACTATCCGCAGTAAGAATCCATCACTTCTTTCTTTCACGACACATCTCCGTCAACCACTTGCACACATAAAGAGCCTATTCCAGCCTTCGAAAGCGCTTCTCCACAGTTCACCATCGCAACCCCCTGACCCCACCCAGACTCTACATCCCCTTAACCAGCCTAACCCCCTCCGCAACCTACACCCAAACCGCCCGCGTTCCCCACACCGACGGAAATATCCACTACGGCACCCTAACCGTCGGCACGAAAACCACCTCCCCAATCCTCCTCATCCGCACCCCGCAAATCCCCTCCCTCCTTAAAATCCCCTTCGCCGAGCTCGACCAATGGTTCGAAGAAGACGCCCCCATCCTTCCCCCCCACCCCAAGGACCCTTATAAACGCATCGCCATTCTCCCCTCCTCGCGCAGCGTCAAAGTCTCTCTCTCCGGCGTAACACTAGCCGAAGCGCCGAATCCACTCTTCTTGCTCGAAACGATGCTGCGGCCGCGGTACTATCTGCCGCCTACTACCGTGAAGTGGGAGTTTCTGAGGGAGAGCGAGACGGTGATGTATTGTCCGTATAAAGGGAAGGCCAATTATTACCATGTTGAGATTGGTGGGAAGGTATATAAGGATTTGGTGTGGTATTATCAGTATCCGACGCAGGAGAGTGCGTTGATTGGGGGGTATATGTGCTTTTATAATGAGAAGGTTGATGTTTGGGTTGATGGGGTCAGGGAGGAGAGGTAGGTGGGGTGGTTTTGAGGGTTGGGGCTTTGTGGAATGATGCTGTCGACGTGGTATTCTTAATGGGGTGTCCTGGGGCTCTTTACTCACCGACCCTTGTAACGTGTAGGGTTTATATTCACTTTCATAATGACCGTCGCTTTCGCGGTACTACTAAAACAAAAAATTGCTGGAGGTGAGCAAGGGTCCGATGGACGAACACTAAAGAGCCACCTCTCAAACTCAACTCTGATGTATATTCTCTACGAAACAAGTCATAGCTATGCAAAGTATGCGGCTCGAGCACCCTCACCATACCATATCTATCCAAACATCAACCCAACAAAAGTTGTTAATCCGCCGTACATGAAAAGCACTTTCTTATCCCAGTCTCGATGATCATCACAATCTACACCGACTGCGATCGGTCCCGAGAAAAGGCTTCAGCAGGCGATAAATAAACAACTCTATACAGCCATCCCCCTCGCAATCTTCCGCCGAGCAGCCAAAGCCTCCATACGCTCCCGCTCCTGGCCCGGAAGCTTCATACTCGATCCCCACTCCGCCGCCGCGTCCGCGAAATCTACCATATCCCGCGCTTCCCCTACCCCACCGTTAGCAAAACACCCCTCCATCATGCATAAAAAACAGAAACACTTACTATCCGTCAACCTCCTCGTCTCCCTGCCCCGAGGCGTGGGATCCATCTGCATGAAAGCGATAGGGAACTTGGGCTGCTTGATAAAGTGATGGATGATGACAGGATACGTTTTAGCGAAGTCATCCATTGCGTAGCTCCGGAGCTCAGCGAGATCGTCGTCGGGGGCGTAGTAGGAGAGGAAGTTGTCGAGCCAGGCGAGATCGGCGCTGCGTTCGGGATACGCGTTTAGTTTCTCGATTAAGCGCCTGGCGAGACGGAGGGAGAAAAGACCCACGATGAGGTATTCGGGACGTTCACCGCGCGGTACGGGGCCTTCGGCGGATTTGTCGTCTCGTCGTGGGGGTCCTGTTGATGTTGCGCGCGGACGCATGTTCTCGTTGGTTGATTGGCGACGTGTGGATCGTTCTCGGTGGTCTTGTTCTACGTGGGCGTGTGCGGTGTCCCTGCGATATTGGTCTCTTGCGCGTCGTGGGCTCTCGTCACGGTAGTCATACTCTGTATAACGTTGCGTTGCGGCCTCGGGAACAATATCTGGGGGTATGTAAGAGGAACGTCGCTCGTTAGCATGATGAGAAGGTCCAATCGACCGAGATCGCAGATGCGTAGCTGGACGAGTCATGTCATTGTGCTCCGGCGGAGGATATTGCGGCCCGTCCTGAACCCTCGACCTTGTGTTGCGGTCCGCATCATGTATCTGTGAAGGTCCAAGAGAAAGCCCTCGATACTCATCGTATGGCAATTCATCTGAGCGTCGTGAGTGTGCTTGATCGTCCAGAGTGTTGCGGCCAGGCGGAAGGGCAGATACATATGAAACGCTAGGGTAGTCGTCATAAGGGCGCGCATGGCCTCCATTCGAATGTCCTGGGCCTGGTGTACGCGATCGATGTATAGACTGTCGGTAGTCGTCGTAGGGAACTTCCTCAGCCCTTCGTGACTGTGCATGGTATCCCGCGTCGCCTCTCTGTCCTGGCGTACGCGGTCGATACGTCGATCGCTGGTTCTCAGCATACGGCGAACCCTCCGTCCTCAGAGGCCTCGATTGATGACCTCCCAAGTCATAGCTTGGTGGCGGCGTATGCGCTCGATACGAAGGGTGCTGAAAGTCGTCATACGGCATCTCCTCTGTTCGACGCGAGTGGGCAGGGGCTTCGGCAGCGGCGCGGCCTGAGCCGGGAGTGTGGGTTCGGTAGTAATCGCGAGTCATCGAAGCGCAGATAGGTGTATCCAGAAATTGTATCGTGAAGTCGAGAAAAGGAGCGTGGAGATGGGTGATGGCATATGGGTGCAGTGAAATCTGTGCTGTTATGGGTCATGGCAAACGCTGAGTCCCACGTTGGCATGTGGCCGCGATCGCTGCTGACTATTCCAGCAACCTCATTGGAGCCTGATCATGATGTGAAGGAGAAATCCGAGTCTCGCGATGTGAAGGATATTGCAAATTGAATGGAATGAGTATGCATATTGGCTTTGCTGGCCCGCCTGGATGGTGGAGAGCAGAATGTTGGAGGAAAAGGGACAGAAGTGTGAATGTTGACAGACTCGTGGAGGCAAAGAAATAGTCGACTGGTCAGACTTGAGATGATGGAAGCTGTTGAAGAGAGATGAGATGGTCGTATATGATATTTGACCTTTGAAACCCACTCAACTGTAGCCTGTGAAAGAGCAAAGCAGCCTCATCCGACGTGTTCAGTCTTCATGACCGACACCGTTCGTCTTGAATGCAGCACTGCTACGGAGTACTGCGTTCAGCTATCGACATGCTTCTCTTCGACAGAAGTGATGATGAGCAGCCTCGCGCCGAGACGACGATACTTCCCGATCTCTCCCAAGCTTCTGCACCGTGCGGGATCTCCCATCCATCGGCCCACTGCAGGTCACAGTTCCCTGCATCAGACATCTGACATCTGACCCAAACAACTTGAAAAACCTCATCCTGGCGCGCATAAAGGTCGACTGCACGCGTCCAGAACGTCGTCTCTCATCTCTCGTTTCTCGTTTCTCGGAGATTTAACAGCCTCGGAAGATTCCCTGATGCATACACACGTCACTTCAATCACGTCAACAGCATGTCAACCTCGGCGATAGTACCCCCCGATCGATAGCAGCGATGGCGTCTTCCCACCCACGCTCTTTTGCGCCTGCAGGACACTTGTGGCAGCAGGAGGAGCGCGTGAGTTCTCTTTGCGCCTGATTTTAGGCCACGCTTGAGACTGCTGGCGCATGGGGAGCCTTTGGCCTCGATACGTCCACGGGTGCTGCCTGGCTGTCCTAGGGCGCTTGCTTGTACAAAAGTGCCCCGGCGCCCTATTTGTGCGAATCTATCTACATGTACATGTAACTGCGGCGCCGCCATTCTAGAAAACTGAACCGAATCGAAATCTGTCCCAACAGCGTCGCACAGCATGGCTGGAGAAAAGGCTTTGCACATCTCGCTGCCAGACGAGATCAACATCGGTACAAGGCACATACTCCTCCACATCACGACTCCACAGTGGGACGAAGGCTGACAGAACCAGAACCCTCCATACCGAACTCAACCGCCTCATAACCGCACGACTTCCCTTCGCTCTCCCACCTCTTGCCGCCGATCCTACGCTCTACCGCACCGGCCTTCTCCATTTCGCGCACATCTACCTTACCTTCGAATCGCTATGGACCGACCTCCTTCCTCCCTCCTCGCCCACCGGCGCAAGCTCTCCCCCAATCTCGCCGCTCCTCTCTTTCCTCCTCGTCAACCCGTACTCGGAACCTGAGCTCTTCACTTCCCCGCCCCCGCCACACATCATAGAGTTCCTGCAGGCACTGCGACCAAAAGGTCTGGCACGCTCAGGGCGGCTGAAGAAAGATCTGGAATATCTGAGTGGGCTGCATCCAACCGACTTCGATGTTATGCTCTCACAGTACCCAGGCGATCAGGTTGCCGAGTTCTGCGCACACATCAGGAGAAGGGTAGGAAGCAAGCCGCACGTTCTAGTCGCATACGCATGGTGTTTCTACATGGCTGTTTTCTCCGGCGGACGCTGGATACGCAGCGAACTGCTCAAAGCCGGCAACGATTTCTGGACACAAACACGAGAAGGCGCCGAAAAGAGCACGGAAGGAGAGATCAGACTACAAGACCGAGGACTCTCTTTCTGGTCCTTCCCGGGTCAGCACGATGGGCTAGACATCAAAGAAGCGTTCAAGTCGCGGCTCCGATCCGCCGAAGCGCTGTTCACGCCTGAAGAACGCATCGACATCGTCGAAGAAGCAAAGATCATTTTCAAGCTCAGCGCCAACCTCGTCCATGAGCTCGACAAGCAACTAGGCACCGACCTCGAGAGGCTGAAGCATGGGACCGCTGCGGAGCACGCCCAGGCACCGGCTGACAGTCTAGTCACGCCGACCAAGGCTGGTGTTGTCGGCACGTGGCTTCACAGGCCGGAGGTCTCGGGCGCCATCTTGGCTTTGGGCTGTGTTGCCTGTGTGGCTTTCCTACGGTTGGGTGTCTGATAGAAATCATGGAGTGGGTGTTTTTGTTAGCGAGCATGGTGTTCGGTATGGTTGGGACGGAGCATTGCATTATCTTCCTCTTCTCCCCGCATGTTTTTAGGTGGTTCGCGCGTTGTTGGCGTATGTCGAAGATACCCGTAGACGTAGTCACTTTCTTCCTATTCAATAGTATCCATCATGGTCTTCCTTCAAGACTGATGGTGACGAGGACTCGAGCACTGTCGGCTTACCTACCGGGACCAGTTCATGCACATGTATGTGGAAGTTCCGGCAACGCTGACCACCTACTCCAACTAGACGATACCCTGAGGCCGGAAGAAATGGGAAAGTCATGACTTTCCCATACTGGCATGTGCATCGATTTCCGCCAACCTGATGAGCATTGACCATGTTTCCGACCTGTATTCCTCACCGCCAAATCTCATACGGATCCGAATCAGTCCACATGTGCAGCATGCCAGGGCTCCAGGGCTGTAATTCCCACCTTGTGACCCGCAACAGGGATTCCTCGAGCTTGTAGAGCTCGGTTACTAGCGCCAATGACGTAGTGGTTTCAACCGTTCGCACGTTGCACAGTGTGGGCCTCTTCGTCAGGTACGCGTTTCCACTGTTTACTGTACGTATGTACTTTTACAGCTGGAGATGTGGAAGTATAAACCAGTCTGAGAGATAGTTTAGCCTTGCATCTAAGGAATCTTACTATTGTTTAGAGATACAGGTAAACACGGCAGCAGTGTACAGCACAGCGCACCTGTATTTAGCGTCTGCAACCGTAGGTATCCACGGTGTTGTAACTCAGCAGCGTAAGCCTGGTCGTAGTATATGAAGCAAGGCAAGCTAAATCGCGGACACAGCTTATGAATGACGTTGAACTCTACTGCTATGACGGAACTGCCGGTATCCTTTGGATCTCCGCACAGCGACAAAGAAGTTAGCAGTGGTTGGAGAAGCGTTCCGATTCCGGTTCCGACCTCAGCTACTGTACCAAGGTACCATTTCCTGTGTGTCCACAGAACACAACACTGCCATACAAGGATCCCCCAACCGAGTCCCACAATACCGCCGTATAACTCCCGTATATCTTCGATCACCACCCTACACAATACCACACTCACCAATAACAACCCCTCACCCCCCGCGATCTGCACCCAAATTCCAAGAAAACATCCACGGATTTCCCATCTTTGTGTTTGAGGCTAATTTTCCCTAGCGAATCAGGAAATCACATGTGAAATGATATTCAGAAAGAAAAAGCAGGATTTTGCTCTCCAATCGATATTATTTGAAATCTGCGACATTGGCCTTGGGATCCAAGCAGCCAGCGCTTCGATGATAATAATAATAGAGGCCGTTGCGGTGACGCATTGTATGACTCTTCCAAAAAAAATTGGTCGAAAAGACACACGCACACACATTGCTGGCTGGGTAGCAAAGCGTGGGAATGGACTTATCGCTCTCGGCGCTGTTAGACTCATTGTTCGCTGTTGTCACGATAGAAGCACCATCTTAGATCCCTTTGGTTGCGGATACACCGTGTACCTTGTGTTTTGCGAAAGAAGCGATAAGAGGATGCTGAATCTGAAGTTGAAGCTGAAGCTCAAAGACCTAATTTTGCCTCGCCTTACAATACACCCAAACTTGAACCGCAAGAAGGCCCTGCATACGCCATGCCAAACCTACCATGGTTTGGCACTGTGAAAGCCCCACACGCACGTCGTATTCCAACACTGTACGGTATCTGAGGAGGAAAGAGGGAAATGTCCGAAAGGTACCAAAGACATCATGATTATCCCACGATCAACAAAAATATTGCTCTTTCCCAGTCCCTACCACATCCCAAACTCCCGCGTGTCTTTCGCAGAAAGAGAAAAAGCTTCGTCCCCTTCCTCCCGTCCTCACGACGGAGCAAGAACCCGGACGACTACCCAGTCCGTACTAAGTAGATCTAGCATTATTGAGTCTAGTCTAGCACACGACGCCTCACCCGCTAGCTCTCCGCGCCCACGCTCCCCATCAACAACGTCGTCATGCACAACGACGTAACGCTCCGCTCCTGCAAAACCCAGCTCAGCACCACGCACCATACACGACACACCGCTCGCACGCACGCAGCGCCCGGCCGATCGGACGAGCGCGTTACACCCCTAGGGATGCTGTCTCCACTGACTCCGCAACGCTGCCGTGAAGATCGCCTTAACGTGTGAGCATCGTGAGCTGACTGACTGACTGTGAGTGGGGCGCTAAACGCGGTCGATGATGCGATGCGTTGTTGTATTATGAGGATACGATCGATACTTTACCGAAACCATCTACCAGACCTAGGTGCTAGGTGCTTGGGATGATGTGGGGGGTTCTGGGTCCGTCTCTCGTGGAGGAATCATCATGAGGACTGCGTGGACTGGTAGGTGGTAGAGTTTAGAATAACGTCGGCAGTTTCCAATTTTTCCAAACGATATACACGTTTGCAAGAGCTTGTGTGCGGGCCGAAGCGGTTCAATAATACACCCACATACGAATACGATAAATACAATAACTAGTTAATGAAGATCGCTTTTTTCTGCAATAATGCCGGTCCTGCGTGTGTCTGCGGCGGAGGGATGGAAACGGAAAACTTTAAATTACTGCATGTGTCGGAGGGGATACCGTTGGGGGTGCGTGGAGCTAGCGGCTGTTTCGATAGTTGGTTTCGTCCCATAGGTTGGGTTGCACAGAGAAGATGCCAGATGCCCATGGTGCTGAATGGGGAAGGTACTTCGGGCTCTTGACCCTCTGCGAGCACCCAGTTGATTCAACCAACACATCCGGTTACGCCAAGTACCGGTACAGACGGCGATGTTGCTTACTCCCGACGAAAACCCAATATCTAAATAAATGAGCTGCGAGTATGGTGAGAAATGGGAATGCCGCAGCTGACAGAACCCAAAACACCCATATGTAAAACGGTGTGTGCGCGAGTGAGACATTCAGTAGAACGGCTATCGTTGACGTGATTCATTGTGTAACGATAAAACCCATGATCACATCCGCGACCATATCCACAAACTATGATAAAAGCCCGTCATCTGCCACTCCCCGCTCAACGCCTGCGTGATGGGCGGGCGGAGGAGCACTCAGTAACCGCCCTCTAGGCGACAGGCGGGAAAGAAACAAAAAAGTAAAGGGGACATGCAAAGGGGGAGAAGATGGTATCAATAAGAGCGAAAGCTGCCAACCGCACCCAGCACTTGGGTATGGTGGCGAGAAGCGAAGGACATGTGCCGGGGAAACGCGAACCATTCTTGATGAGAAGAACACCTCTCCTATGCAGATGTGTCCAGTGGCCGTGCGCGTGGGTGTGATCCATCGCGAGTGTGTGCCTGTGAAAGGGGTATGAGAAGGGTATTGTGTAATTTTTTGTTATGATTGTTCGTGAAAGCTGCCGTGGGATATAGTCGATGGGTAGGTACAGTCCAGCCAAGGTCGGTGTACATCCACAAGGTCCTGACCTGGCGTTGCAGTGGTGATGATATAGAACGCCGATGATGCCGTGTGATGGTGAACTCCAATGTGTGTGCTCCGAAATGCTGAAACCGATTTGGGGTATTGTGTCTTCCGTCTATTTTCTTGCGGCAGCCTTGGGGGGCTGTGAAGGGTGTGGATGGTTGTGGTCGGCGAGTCATCTACCACCAACTGAGGTTACACGACCTGGGGAGATGTCGCCACGACGACGTGCTTCCTCTCGAATGAGCTTGTCGACGTGAGAGGCAGCGTCGTTGGACTTCATGTGGGCGGTGAGGTAGCCGTCGGCACCTTCGAGTTCCATGGGCGTGACGGGTCCTGGGCTCTCCAGAGGGCTCAGGCGGGGAGATGTTGGCTTAGCGATGGGACCTCGAGCCTGTCGAGCGGCGTTGGCCATGATTTGCTGTTGGTAGGTGTACATCTGGCGTTGGACGTCGGTGTATTGCTTCTGGTGCGCCCGTGGCGACAGCGGGGGTTGCGGTGAGTTTGGTCCGGTGCCCGGCGTAGGTGCTGTGCTGGAGTTCGGGGACGTGAAGTTGGCGGGATGGAAGCGTCCATGCAGAGACGGTAGCCTCAAGCTCGCAGCGGTGCCTTGAGAAGATTGTCGGTTATGGAATGGTGGTCGGCGACGGGCCTGAGACGGGATAGCGAGTGATTCCATCCTGGGCGAGAGAGGCATGCTGCGGTCTGATCGGGGGGACATGGGATGTGAATGGTGATACGGGGTGACAGTGGAGGCGGGCGATTATGTATTCGGAATATATTTGGGTCGAGTGGACACGATGGTCGGGCTTGGATATGACGTGTAGTGAGTGGGCCCCGTTTCGACTTTGATGCGAATCCAAATCGGGGGTGCGAGGGAATTTATAAGAATTGTTTTGGAAGCTCCACAACTCAGAGGATCGAAGAGTGTTGTACCATGCAGGCCCGGGCAGCGCAGGTGCCAGGCGGGAGTTATATATTTGTCGAGCAGCGGGACCAGGAATGCTTGGGGCTTGGATTAACGGACGCCTGAGGCGCAAGCGGCAGCGCAGATTGTTGATCTCCTGCGCTTGGATCACGCCGGACTATTGTACCGCAGGGGACCTGGACAGTGGAGGATATTCCGTGAACCCTGCTTTGCTGTGTGAATATGTGCGTTGGACGAAGCAGGAGGTTCCTGAGGAGGCAATAATTGTCTTGCTCTTGAGGTGTTGCAACGTGTGGCTGCGGGCGGATGTGGATGGTGGAGAGTCAAAGATGCTGCAGATGGCACCTTCTAACTACTAACTAAGCAATGAGAAAAGCTGGAGTGCGTCCGAACAATGTCTTACGCGTGTAGGCTCTGGAAATATTGGACGCTGATGACCTTTGAAGTGGTGGGCGCTGGGACCAGCAGGACCAGGACTTATGTCTCCCTCACTAACCGCCCCAACAATGAGGTCGTCATTTACTCCGTTCTCCAAACGAGCCCACATTGCACTAGCGAAGCATCGTCGTCCTAAGTCGCTTTCGTTCATCGTCACCAGCCATGACGCACAGAGGAAATGGAGGAGATTGAAGCCGAATTTCCGGCGCGCTCACGTGTGCGGTGCGGGCGCTAAACACACATGCACGATCGTCAAAATGCCATACGCCTGTATCGTCGGCTGCAAGGCCACCCCTCAGTGACATGGCAGGACGAACAAGAGGCGCTCTCAGTATTCGGAACCTGCCATGTGCATGCATACCCGGATGGTGCCAAGCGTGAGCGATGAGGTGCAGACTCGATCTCTATCCGCTATCCCCTCTTCACGATGCTGCCGTCATCTTTCGCATTCAGATTCCCCACGATAGCCCCGAGGTCACGTCGCACGCATTATTGCGGCGGCATCTGAAGAGAGAACAGCACTGTGGGGTATCCAGTCCTTCCGCCCACAGCGTAACAAAATCGTCATGCAGTCACTTTACGCGGGCCGGACCTTTCGAGCCCGCCCGCCAAAAGACCAGCCATCACAAAAAAACCCCTCGGGCACATGGAATGAAGAGCATATACACAGGGTGTGCAATATCGACAAAGACAACTGTAGCCACTTCAGGTTGCAGCGCGCCCCGCGTAGACTTGCGTCCGCTTCTGATGCGGGCACATGCAGGCGTGGGGAATAAAGACGTGCGTACGGCGCTTAGCCCACCATATCTTATACACTCACACTTCGTCTTGTCTGGCCGATCTCCCGCTGTTGCATTGCGTTGTTGCTGCTTCAGCCGCCGGAGACCTTCGGGCAAGCTGAGGGCGAAGTTGGAATTTCCAGTCGTGCGGTACCGGCTGTTGAAGAGGCAAGTGCTGATGCAGGACATGGAATACCAAGCCGAGCCTTTTAGATGAATGCCTATGCAGACAAAGAAAGTTTATGTCTCGAGTCCGACAGCTCGTAGAGTCTGAACATAATCAGGCCAGGCACAAGTGAGATTCGCTGCGGTGGAGTGGTAGGCCCCACTGCACCGGAATGGGACAGAGCCACAAAGCCTGGTTGCGTAGGGCGGTGAAAGAGTTGAAACAGAAGGCTTTCGTCGGTCATTCCAGCTGTGGCCATGTCGCAATTGATTGGTTTGCTCTATTGTCACTACTACTTGACTCCCGTTTTCGGTTTGGGGCAGTTTCCTCATCTCGCACCGAGTTTCTCCAAGGCCTTTGAGCCCTGCTCCTCCCACTCCTGTTTTGATATCCACATGTTCTCCTTGTCTGCCATCTAGGAGTCGTCAGTATCGCCAGTTGAGAACACCGTAATGTGGGACTCACAATGTTTGCGAGCACGGCACCTCCGAGGAAGACCATATGCCGGCGACGTGGCGGGTCTTCGATGCGGACTTTGAACTTCTACAGTCCCTGCGTTAGCAATATCCCAAGACGGATGGCTGCATACCTACATTCAATCGCTCGGGATTTCCGCCCAGCACTTTGGTGAGCCATAGCTGCTTCAACTCTTTCTCTAGCCGGCTGGGCAAGCCCGGGTACATGCTGCTTCCACCGCTCAACACGATCGCCTTGTACAGACTGCTCCTCACGTCTACGTCGGCGGACTGGATGGTGTTGAACAGGAACTCAGCGATACCGGGTTGTTCCACGTCGACAAGGTGTGGCTGGAACAAACATTCGGGTGCTTCGAAGCGCTCGCTGCCTACGCGAATAACGCGGCCGTCTGGGAGTGTGTATGACTCCACCAACACTGTAGTGTCCTCGCTAAGGCGCTGGTCCAATTCGAGGTCGTACGATACGTAGCAGAGCTTCTCCTTGATCTGACGGACCGTCTCGAAGTCGGCAGTTCTGTTGAGAGCGTAACCTCTCCGTAGCAGCAACGCGATCAGATTCCTCGTAACGTCTCGGCCTGCCACGTCCAGACGCCGTGTGAGATGGTTGAGCACAGTGCTCTCGTATACAGGGACAATATGGGTGACACCATCACCCGAGTCCACCACAACCCCCGATGATAGACCTTGCGCGTAAAGAGCCAGCACAGCTTGTATAGCCACGTATACCCCGCCGAAGTTGTAGCGCTCGAACATGACCTCGCACATGGTTTCTCGGTTCTTGAGGGGGTTCATGGGCGGCTCGGTCAGGAGAATCTTGCGGCCCGTCGGGTCCACTTGCATCTTCTCGAAGAAGGTGTAGTCCCAGAGGTGCTGCATGTCGTCCCATCGCTTGACGATACCATTCTCCATCTGCCAACGGTGAGAAGGCGTTAGCGCATACTAGCCATAGCGACGAGAACGCCCTCAACAGTTCCTAGGTAACCACGTACGGGGTATGTGATCTGAAGCATTGAGCGCGCTGCCGCCGCTTCGTCGCCGCACATTATGTCCTTGACCACAATGTCTCCATCTCGCTCTTCGGATCGTAAGATCGGGCGGCCGACTATTGAGGGGTACTGGTGGTCGGGGAAGTTCTACAGAGAGGTATCAGACAAACAATGCCCTCAATCATGCTGCAGTAGGAGCGGAGGACAGACCTGGCCTGCGTAGCCTGCCTTGAGGAAGCCGGTTCCGCCGTCGAGGACTATGGCAAGGTCAGCGGGGTTCGACAGAGTCTCATGGAGCTTCACATACCGATCGGAACTTCCGCCATGCTTCCCGGGGGTGAATCAGTAGCTATACGTGAAAGAAGACGGACGATGTCGTGGTGAGGCGATTCGCGAATTCCGTGCCTTGGTGCTGTGGTGGGGTTGACGTTGGCAGGAGCTCAGCATGTGTCTGTGCGTATACCACAGCTCAAACGGGTAGTGCGAATGCTCAAACTTGGAATGATATTTTGCAGGCTCTAGAATACAAAGACATGCGTGAGGGCAATTTCTACATAGGCAGATTAAGTCCATGCAGTCCTTGGGTTTCCAGAGTCCGATACCGAATATAATAATGTTCCTATGTAACGCATACACACTTCCTGATGGGTTGCTTAAGATACCATCCTCGTTACTATGGGCACCCAAATTCTAGCAAGTGGGAAGTAATACATCCACGTCTTCAGTTGCTCCCGTGATGTTATGTCAAAAACACAGATGTCCAGGCTGGATACTGCCACGACGATATGTACAGTAATGTGTGGGTCACCCACTTTGGCTGCTGCAGTGGGTGACCATCGGAAGCGCAACTGCTGCTCCAGAGCTAAGCGAGCAAGCCACGAACAAACCCCAAATTTATACCTCCGAAAGTTCTCCACGACCTTTCGACCACAACACCGACACTAACAACGACAGTCGCCCGCACCGTCGGTCAAGATGCCTCAAGTAAGTATGCCGTGAAATGCGCCGATAGCACTTCTCGAGAAGTCGCCAGCGCACCCTACTTGAAGCATTACGGCACTTTGTGCGTCTGCGATGCCTTAAGAAATCCCGCTTGACGGCCAGTTGGGCGGAGTCTTTGCAAGCTGCTTCGATCGCGGGTTTGAAGCGTCAATTGCTGACTCTTGGTTTGTACAGTCCAAACTCCAGAAGAACGACGCCTACTTCTCGTAAGAATCCCTTCCCCCCGCTCTGCCACTGACATGAACTGACGTCCGCAGGCGCTTCCAGGTCAAGAACAAGCGCCGTCGCCAGGGAAAGACCGACTACTATGCCCGCAAACGCTTGATCACCCAGGCCAAGAACAAGTACAATGCGCCCAAGTACCGACTCGTCGTCCGCTTCACCAACCGCGACATCATCGCTCAGATCACCAGCTCTGAGATTGGCGGTGACAAGGTCTTCATGGCTGCGTATGCTCACGAGCTGAAGGCCTACGGCATTACTGTATGTGATCTCTGTGCGTATTGGCTTGGTTCATTCTGACTTTCCCAGCACGGTCTCACGAACTGGGCCGCCGCCTACGCTACTGGTCTTCTCCTCGCCCGCCGCACTCTCAAGAAGCTCGAGCTCGACGAGGCCTTCACTGGTGTGGAGGAGGCTGATGGCGAGTTCAGCCTTACCGAGGCCGCCGAGGTCGACGGTGAAGAGCGCCGCCCGTTCAAGGTCTTCCTGGACGTCGGTCTTGTCCGTACCTCCACCGGTGCTCGCGTCTTCGGTGCCATGAAAGGTGCCTCGGACGGTGGCCTCTACGTCCCTCACTCCGAGAACCGTTTTCCCGGCTACGACATCGAAGGAAAAGAGCTCGACGCCGAGACCCTCCGCAAGTACATCTTCGGTGGCCACGTCGCTGAATACATGGAGACGCTCGCCGATGACGATGAGGAGCGCTACAAGTCTCAGTTCAGTGGGTACGTCGAGGACGACATCGAGGCTGATGGTCTCGAGGAACTCTACACCGAGGCCCACAGCCAGATCCGCGAGGACCCGTGGAAGAAGGAGGAGGGTGCCGAACCCAAAAAGTCCAAGGAAGAGTGGAAGGCGATCTCGAAGAAGTACAAGACGCCGAAGCTCAGCAAGGAGGAGAAGGAAAAGCGCGTGCAGGAGAAGATCAAGTCCCTCCAGTCGTAAGCTGGCTCGTTTCCACTCTTCTTTCTCTGGATTTCTCCCAAAAATCACGGCACACGGCGTCTGGGGATGCATGGGGTTGGCGATACCGTACGTGGCATGATGATTTGCTAGCCTGGAATTTTGGCAGCTTCCACGGACAATCAAGATGATGAACAGTCAAACTCTATTTGTTCCTGAGTGATGATAACTTGCATGTGACGAGTGTATGTAAATAAATGCTCGCAGAGAAGAAGGCGGTGGAAATGGGCGTGGCGAGGATTACCAACCTAACGAGTGATTAGAAGTCTATCGCGTGCTTGGGCAAAGTCAAAATATATCTCGTGTCTCTCCACTTCGGGAGATGGGGCAGACGAGAGGAGCCGAAGCGCGGCACCCGTCTGTCGTCATAACTGGCAGCCGACGCTTGCTGTACCATCTGCAAAAGCGCTCACTCATCTTGCATCTTGCATCTTCTCATCATCAGCCCACTGAAAATAGTGCACAGCCTCATAGACTGCTCTGCTTACTTTTTCTCCGCGTTGACAGGCCCAAGGACGGGCCGTCTTGTATTATTGTTGAGAGGATTGAGACCAATCGCCCGGTGCGGCTAACTTCAGCCCACCTCTTGACGAAGCCCCGCTGAAAACACTCCGCTCGTCTTCTGTCGACTCCATCTCTACTTGGACCGGATGGCCATATATCAGTCGCGATAGCCCCGTAGGCACACGCCACCCACCCTTCGTCGCTCGCCATGGAAGACATCCACGGCGTCGACGTTTCCTGGCTGCACCACTCAACTCGAGGTGAGCATGGGTCCAGCGCTCTCCAGCTGCCAGGCCAAGCACAGTCGGAGGCTCTGAGCTAATTCACATCTTCTCTCAGATCATCACCACCGCCAGCATGCTCCCTCGTCGCCAGCGCTCTCCAAAGACACCCGTCCGCGCACTTCGTCCCACGGCGGTCTCCCCTCGCAGCCGTCACACGAAGAGCCCAACACACCAGAACCTGCCCCCGCCGTCCAGCAGCCTTCATCACCGCCGCCCGCACCTACTACACCGTCGCCCGCGCAAAAGATGGCCTTGAAGCGTCCAACCCTGCTTAACCGAGCCAATGCCGACAAACCCGGAAGTGTCACTCCACCCGATGCGAAAGCCGGCTCGCGCAAGAACTCATGGATATCGAGCATTAGCTCCAAGTTCTCGTCGCAGACCTCTCCAGTGCAATACACACAAGCGCCGACTCAGATATCGCCTGCCAATGTCAACGGTGTCCACGGCCCTACGTCATCGGCGAATGGCGCCCTCAATGGCATTCAAGCGGCTGTGGCGAACGGCGACCACGCGGGACATGAGCCGTACATCCCTCAGCAGCCCAAGGGCTCCTTCCTTTCGAATGCCTTGCGACGGCTCTCGTCCGGGAGCCAAGTGGGCACTACCGGCAAGGTCGCACCTAATGGAGGCGTTTGCCCACGAAAGGTCATGAATGTGGATCCAAACAGAGACAGGTGCCTGGTGCCGGAACTTGAGGCCAGCAAACTACGACGTGTTGCCTTCTGTGTAGACGTCGAAATCGCGGGAGGCCCAAAGTACAAGGACGATGAGGACACGGAAGAGAAGAAAAAGAAGCACAGAGAGAGAAAGCTCAAAGAGCGAGGGGAAGGAGAGGCTCTCAAGAATCCCGAGTCTTTCGCCGACCAGAAGGACAAGAATGGTGCTGTTCGTGTGTGCACTGCCGAGGAAAAGGTTGGGACCGAGGAGGCGCCTAATCCAGAGGGCACCGTGGTCGACGATGAAAAGAAAGAAATTACCCGTAAGAAGGAGAAGAAAAAACGATCAGAGGCTGAGCGCAAAGAGAGGAAAGAGAAGAAGCGTCGGAAAGCTGAAGAGAACGGCTCCATACCCCTGGAACTGACCAGGGATGAGGAGGACAAGAGCGCTTATGGAACGGACACTAATAATAATAAAACTCCCTCAAGACATCAAGACCGGCCGACGACCGATCCATTACGGATCTATCGAAGATGCTGTCAGTTACGAGAAACGCCTATCCTCAAACGAATCAGTGACCAGCTCTCCTCTCCTACTGCTTGTGCCCTCATCGCGCCAGGTGTGGTTACATGCTTGGATCTCACGGGCTCGAGACTCCAGCTTGCCGATGTTATGACGCTTTCAGACTGGCTGGCCGTGGTGCCTGTGAAGAAACTCTTTCTTGAAGATGCTGATATGACGGACGAGAAAGTACGAGTTATTCTTGCAGGTTTGCTAGCAGCCAAAGCCCCCCGAAGATACCCGTCAAATCCAGCAGAGGCAGAGGACGAGCACAGTGGTGTTGTCAAGAAGCTTGTACTCAAGAACAATCCGAAGATCACGGCCGAGGGGTGGAAACACATTGCGCTCTTCATCTACATGTGCAAGTCCATTGTAGCGCTTGACGTCTCTATGGTGCCCTTCCCCGCACCAAAGAGAGTGCAGTCTCATGCCACTAATGGCGCTTCAAACCCCAACCACAACGTTGAGAAGCCTGGCAATGATATCGCTGAGATCTTGTCTAAAGCTATCGCGGAAAGATTGGGAGGATCTCGTCTCGAGGAGCTCTCTATGTCTGAATGTGGGTTGTCGTCCGCGACAATACGAAAGATCATCGACGGGTGCATCATTAGCGGCGTCCAACGACTAGGCCTTGCTGGCAACGATTTGAATGAAGAAGGTCTTGAAAATGTCACACACTACATCCGATCAGGCGTTTGCCAGGGCCTTGACCTAGGAGGCAACGATTTGCGTGGTTCGATAAACAAGCTCGTTGCTTGCTTCACAAAGAACTCACCTCTATGGGCGTTGAGTCTAGCCGATTGTGATCTTGACCAAGAATCTTTAAGAAGATTGTTCCCGGCCTTGGTCAATCTGCCCAACTTTCGATTCTTGGATCTATCTCACAACAAAGATCTATTCTCGCACCAGTCATCGCTTTCCCTTCTCAGAAAATATATGCCGCAGTTCAAAGAGCTCAGGAGGATACACCTAGTTGACGTATCTCTGGCGCCTGCGGAAGTCATTGGACTCGCAGAGGTGCTGCCGGAGTGCGCTCACATTGCCCATGTTGACCTGCTTGAGAATCCCCAAGTTACTTCTCTTGCCAACGCGATGGATGAAGAGACACAAGAGGAAGCCGCGGCCCTGTACACCTCGCTCGCTATGGCCGCCAAGGTGTCACGCACGCTCATCTGTATCAACATTGACGTCCCTGCAGCTGAGAGCAATGAAGTCGTCAAAGCTCTTGCTAAACAGGTTGTTGCGTACTGTCTAAGGAATATGGAAAACTACTCCGACATCCCTGAGCTCAAAGGAGCAGAGCTCAAGGACGAAGACAAAGACGTTGAAATACCTGACGTTCTCATGCACCTCGTTGGGCCTGAAGTAGGCGCTCCCATGACTTCCGATAACGAAGAGCTCACGCCCGATAACGACTACATCGTTGGTGGTAATGGCATGGCGAAAGTGCTCAGCTATTGTCTGTCGCAAAACGCTACGGATCTACGCAGGCAGTCTGCGCTCGGTAGCGGTACTGCAACTCCAAGAAGCACTCGTGGCGAGGATCCAGAAAAGCTTGGCAAAGCTAGAGCTCTTTCGAAGAATCTGCTCGAGTACGCTCGCAAGATCAGGGCGAGGTTACAACCAGCCATGGTAAGAGTGGCCAGGGAAGGCAATGACATCGGTTACCGTAAGTTCTTTCGACCTTTTGTTTCTGATTATCTCTGACATCCTCCCCTAGGTCGCCTATGGTCGCTCGACCAAACCTTGCAAGGCATCATCCAACGCTTTGAAGACGAGTTCCCAGATTGCGTACAACCCAGCGACGCAGCCTCAGCCCATAGCTCAGTCCCTAGTACCTCGCCACCTGCATCCGCCGTGCCGACAATGTCTGCCAGCTTCACCGAAAACGTACCCGACTCGGATGAAGAAGACGGCGAACCAAAACTCGACCGCTCCCGCCACAACTCCGACGTCAATCTCGCCTCGCGCGCTCAGACGTTGGAAGAAGGCCGGGTCCACCGTATCGGACACCGCGTCCGCACAGAAATCTACAACCCCTCCCGTCCTAGCTCTTCGCAATCCTACCACGCCGATCTCCCCGGTACCATGGATCATGATGGTCTGCCAGAACATATGCTCGCCCTCCGCAACTATTTTTACAAATATAGCGGCAAGGAGCTGAAAGATATGAGCGAGGGCGCCGGCTGGGAACATGTATTTGATCGTATCAAGGAGAACGCGAAGGAGTTGAGGCAGATGGAGGTGGAGAATCCCGAGGAGTTTGCGAGGTTTAAGGAGACGCAGATTGCGGCGTTGAGGAATCGGAATACGGATCTTGAGTTGGGTGAGGTGGAGAAGAAGGATGGGGATGAGTGCGCTTTGGATGATTAAAGGTATTGTTATGCAGCGTTCGCGCATTGTTATCTCATTTTGTACATTGGCGCTATGTTCTCACGTGTATTATTCTTTTTTTACTGATGGGTTGGATGGTTGCTTGGTTGCTTGGGGATACGGCTTATAGCATGAACCTCGGGTAGCAAACTATCCAACCCCGCGTCATCGCTAAAACTCAGCATACTGAAGCACCTTTGGATAAGTTTTGCAGAGGAGGCATTGTGGGTTTTGGGCGTATGTATTTGCCGGGGATTTTACTACCGCGAAAGTATGCATGGGGCAGTATTTTCCATTCTTCCTTCCTAGCAGGCGTTTTCTTTTTTCTTGGATCTTTTGAGCGTTTCGCTTGCTTTTGGATATATTGTACGCATGGACTGTCCCGACCCTCCCTTTGGGGTCCGGGGTCAATAAGGGCGGTGGCTGGATGCAATCCTCGAGGGCTATAATCATATACCGTCTCTCTCGTGTAGCCGGAGCAGGGAAAGTAGGAGGATGTAACGCAGCAACGCGCAGCTACCCAATCTCACTCTCGAGACAGCGTGTTTCTAGCGAGAGGGTTTGCACTTGTATTTCCCTTTCTTCTGCTACGGGGGGGGGACTGGCTTGTCTCTTGGAGGTGTGCTGGAGGTCTGCTAGGGAGGTGTATTGGGGGTTTGTGGGATGGAGGTGAGATGGAGGGTTATGCTAGTTGCTAATGGTTAATGGCTAATGGGTAATGAATAATGGATAATGTGGCGAATTGCGTTTTGTTTATGTTCCTTATTGCGTTGTTGCCTCCTGCTTCTCTCTTAGAAACTGAGAGATTGCACTCGGAAAATAAGCCGTTGAACCTCGCGTCGCCTCTAAAGTGCAGCGATTAGAGGGAGTGTAAGGGGGTGAAGCACCCTTGGACAAGTTTTGCGGATATGGCTGTTGGCTTATTTGCCGAGATTTTGGCTGTCGCGAGGGGGGTTGTGGGTATGCGGGTGAATGTGAATGGGGAGTTAGTGGTTGGTGTTTGTGCTTGTATGGGTTGGGTGTGGAGTGAAGTGTAGGGGAAGAACGATGGAAGATGATTTAATTCAACCTAATATAATGTGTGAGGACATAAGGGGATGTGAAGAAAGGTTGTAGCTAGTTGCGTTGGATGGGAGGGCGTTGGGACACTCGAAGGTGACCTCGGGAAGGTGGTTAAATACGTACTAGCAGCTAGATCCACCACTGCAGAGGTTGTATAACTGCCACTATAAGCTGAATAAGAACTATGAGACTCCCAACGCCCGCACACCTACCTCCTTGTCTTACGCCGAAAGACATATGTATGGGAAATTTATTTCTGCTCGCGCACACGACCTTGTTGATCACGAAGATGAGAGATTGAAGTCCACACGCAAAATGCAGAGACTGATGAGCAGAATAGATTTAGTATGGGTATAGTGTTCCGAGATGCGTATCCAAAGCCGGGAAGATTGGAAAAGCTTCCTCAACCTGTCGAAAACGTATCTAGGCTTTTGAACAACGCACGTATGCCGAAACTTTGAAAACACTGAAAGCTTCCAGTCTCATTCTTGCTTGACGCCCTTAACTCCTCTCAATTTCGCCCGCCATCCGCCTTCCTCTAAACACCACTCCACACTCCTCCGCACATCTTCTTCAAAATCCCCCTTCGGCTCAAACCCCAACCGCTGCCTCGCCTTCTCGATACTGTACGTATGCGTGAAACACATATACTCGACCTGCTGCCTGCCCAGCTTATACGGCCTCTTACATCCAAACGTCCCAAACCAAAACACCCACTCCAGAATCCCCGACAGAGCGAAAGCAACCCAGACTGCAAGATGAGACATCTGAGACCGCTGCATAGGCGAATGCCCGGCGTATTTCCAGCAGAGGCGCGGAAAGTCCCAGAAAGGATAGGGAGTACCGTCGTTGATATTGAACGCTTGACCAGCAATGCGTTCGGTTGGTGCGAGGGCGGAAGATGGAGGAGTGAGAAGAGCAGTGGCGAGGAAGACGTGCGCGGTTGCGGCGTTGGAAGCACTGCAGTACGACCAGAAGTTTTCGCCATCACCTATGATGGTGCTTGTTTGGCCTTTTGCTAGCGCGTTTAGACAGCCGGGAATGGTCGTCGTGTCTCCCGTCCCATAGACGATGGGTAGGCGGATAGACGCCGTTGCAATGTGGCCGGCCCAATTCGCTTCATATTCTTCATCTTCAGTGTATTTGGGGTAATTGGCATGAAGTATCATCGTCTCTGCATTTGCTTTTGATCGAGCATATGGCGATGCCTTTGCGTCGTAGTTTGCTAGTTCACATGATTCATCTACATCGACGTGTTCACGGCCCATGGCGAGTGTGGAAGAAGAGGTGTAGATGAGGCTGCGGACATGTTCGCTTTGTTTTGCAGTTTTGAGTAGGTTTTGCGTTCCGTGGAGATTCACTTTTTTGTACTGGTTTTTGGTGCCGGTCACGGCGGATGGTGAGGCGGCGTGGATGATGAGGGTGGGCTTGATGTCGGATATGCAGGCTCTGATGGAGGCGTAGTCTGTGAGGTCGCAGGATAGGTATGTGGCGCCTTCTAGGCGGGATGCGCTTGTTGCTGCGGAGCGGCTAAGGACGATGACTTTGGTGAAGGTTGGGTTGGCGAGAAAATGGGAGACTAGGTGCCGGCCAACGAAGCCGGTGCCGCCGACTATGAGAACGCTGTAGGGAGCTTGGGTTGGCATGATTGGATCGTTTGGATGTCAAGAACCCAGGTTGCTGCTATTTGGGGAACTGGGAGTGTGGTATTTAGAAAAAACTGGGATTGAGATTGAAATCTGTCAAGACTTTTGACGTTTCATGCGGCCTAGCAAGGGAGTTGTAAGGCTGAAAGTATGTCGGAAATAACAGCCTTGGCATTCCGAGAACTGCCGCTTTTGCAGCTCGTATTTGGAGCTTTGCCTCCCCATATCCATTCCTACTCCTCCGCCCAGTTCCTATATTTAAGGATAATATGTCTTGCTGTCCGCACTCAGAGCATGCTTGTGGCTAGAATTCACACGGTTCAATTCTAATAGGTATCTATATTTCTTCATCCACATCTCTCAATCATGATACCAAACATCTGGTACTGAGGGCGTCATCACACTTCAAAATACTCTGGCAACCGCACCAGCACGTCCTGCGCGTCCTCTTTGTCCTCCTGTCCTTGCAGTCTCGCAAAAGCCCACTGCAGCGTCACCATTGGCGTGTAGTCCGGATGCCCCGCATGGAACTTTCCATCTGCCGCCTTCACGTCAGTCGCGTGCGCCTTTGCGCGCCGACAGTGCATCACAGCTCTTCCCTGGTTACACGATCTGCATTCACAGTTCGCCCACGGCGTGCCACCGTCTGCGGTGTTAACCGGATTCCCCGCTCTCAATATCTGTTTCAAACTGCGCCACCGCCCCTTGAAGACTGCCTCTGACTGCATGAACGGAGCAGAAATTGTGAGCATCTGAACGATCGGGAAGGTATGGCCCTCCGTGTTTCCTGGTGTATTCTCCAGGCCTTGATTGCTTGACACAAGACCTTCGTCTGTGCGGACGGCGTCATGTCGAGCGCGGGCCCATGATGATGGTTGAGGGTTCCAAAGGTCGGGGATGTCGGTCATGGGAATACCACTGGGGATTTCGCAGAAGAAATGCATGACGAAGGAACGAAGATAGGCTTGTAAGAGAAAGATTCTGAGAAAGACACCGAGGCGGTTCGAGATCCATGCTTTGCTGCCCTTTGTGCTGAGAAAGATGTCGTATCCGTATTCGTCGGCATTGTCTGAACGAACAGTGTACAATCCGCGTGCGCGGTGGACATGCATAGTCAGGAGGGATAAATTGTCGTATGGACAGTCGAGGAGATGAGTCGTCATGCTGCACTCTCGTTTATTCACGTGCTTGAAGAGGCAGGTGGATGATAGTGTCTTTAAAAGCAGTTCGTCGTGCAAGTAGGAATCGTCTCCTCCATTATGACTGAACAAGAAATCAGGCGATTGCCCTTCTTGATCGGGTTTGAAACGAAGACTGGCGATGTGGTCGATGATGTCGGCTCCATCGGTGTGCGGAAACCAGTCGAATACTTTGACGGCGGTGGCCATGATGTTTGCCGGCCCGCCAAAAGGAACTGGATCGGCGACAGTACCGTCAAAGCTCATGAGGTATCGTAAACACCTGTTCTGGGCCGTTTGGTCAATGAATGATGGCTGGGGTGGGTACAGATGTTCAAATTGACCGTCGAAAGAATCCCCGTTGATAAGTAGAGATTTGCAGAACTGTTGACAGTTGTTGCTTATGCGAGAGTAATGTAATTTGACTCGTTTCAGCAGGCGCTCGGAAATGAGGGTAAGGTTCATCAGTACATCATGCTGGTAAGCCGTCTTCAAGATGTCGGCCATTCTTCTGGCACACGACTTGAGAGCCGCACTATTTTCTGCGGGCGAGTTGTCGGTGGAGTTCATCGAGGCCCACTGCTCGGCGATTTCAAGAAAATTGTCCAGTAATGTGTGATCAATCGCGTCGAACTCGGGAGTGTAGCCCGTGAACATGCCGCCCAGTACTTGTTTGCGGAATGAAAGCCATGATCGCCGCCGACGAGGAAGATGAGCGCGATACACTTTCTTATTCGGGGCAACAGAGTAACAGGTTCCAATGAGCTCTTCTTTCGGAGGACGACCTTCTTTACTAGTGACTCTGAAGTCGCTTTCTTCCGCAAGGAACTCCTCGACTTCTTCCGGGTTCTTGTTTGATAGCGAGGGGAGATTTCGGATTGAGATAAAGGCTCCCCCAGGCTTTCTGAAAAGCAATTAGCATCAGCGGAACTGATTTCTGCAATTTCTTCTTCAACTGAAAGAAGTTAGTTCAAGTTGTGCATACCTGGTAACTCCATTCTCGATCAGAATTGGCCCGAACATCAGGACAGTATGTGTGTCACCCGCCGGAAACATGGTTCTGGTCGCTGGAAGGATAGAGCTAGACTTCTCCAAGTTTTCAGCAAAATGCTCCCAAGTAGCACTTCCCAAGGCAAGCAGAGACTTTCCAGTATTCATATCTTCCCAGGCATCGAGCTCTTGTGAGAATTTGTCGCGGTTGGGGTCCTTGACCAGCTGAAACTGACGAACAGCCCGGAGGTGATCTCTCGAGTGTGTACAGCCTTTTAAACATCCTGGGCATATTCTATAGTCCGCAGGTTCGTTGAGTTCATCCATAAGAAACGAGTAGCTCATGTTGAGACAGTCTTCATCGTCGTCGCCCGGTCTCGGCTCCCCGTAGCGATCCAATTTGAAACGATTTCGAAGCACCGAGTGATCTTTGCATCCTTTGACACACTTGTAATAGACCAGTGAGCGAATACAGTGTCGACATTGGGAGCACTGAACCGCAACAAACAGTCGTTTGGTGATAGAAGCACCCGCGCTACGTTCTTCGACCTGAGGTCGTTGACCCCACGAACGTAGAGATGGGGGTTTGTACTCTCGGCAATAGTCGATGTCTAGGAATCCGCATGCTTGTAAGAGACTCCTTGCCCGTCGTTTGGGTAGAGGTTCATTTAGGTAGGACGCTATTCAGGTCAGTTGAGTTTGACATGCAGCAACAGGTTACACCCACCCACCGCATGCTTGATGGTCCAAGCAGACACATCTGGCGGTGACTTATTGCCGAGTGGATCTACACCAGTCAGAACGGATTCTTCAAGAAATCTTTCATTTACTTACTCCAGTTTTTGAGCCACTCATTGATGGCCTTATCCTTTTCCGTGTCTAACATCAGTCCTGTGCCCTCCTCTGTCTCTCGCTTTTCCTCCTCCGTCTCTTCCGGATGAACGCTCTGGATTTCGTCAAAGGCTAGAATCGCATTGGCGAGTTCTCGCTCTGCACCCTCCCAATACAAATCTTGGAGGCTCTCGGCAAGGGATATGATATCAGACTTCGAGCCATACCGCGCTCGGACTTCTTGTGTGATTGGCACCTCTGTCCATCCCCGGTCGAATAAGTCGTCATGTGACAACCCTTCGAAGACGTCGTCAAAGTCTTTGAAACTCATGCTGTCTTCTTTTCAACTTCAATGGGCTCTTTCACGTTGATAAGAGGTGCGGTGGAGGTCTTCCAAAGTCCCATCCTCTGAAAAGGGGGAAGGTTTCCGCACAGCCAGTTTGTTTTGAATCTAGATCTAAATTCATGGCGTTTATGGCGGCCACTAACAAGCCTAGAGCTGTTTCAGCCACGATTTTTTTTGCCGAACCAAACTTGACTTCAGCTTGACTAACAATTTGCACCCCAGCCCACCTATTTTTACGACGACAGACTCCCTAGAAGTGTCGTTCCCTTAACTACGTGTTTGAACCTCTTCAGTAACGAAATATCATGGTGGAGAAAGAACATCGAAAGAAGTTTCGGCTCTTCAGCCGATTCTCTCGCAACAAGACCTCCGTTGCAGCTGCGGCCACTTCAACAGGAGCAATGGGAGTCTCAGGAGCTGCATCCCATTCCCAAAACTCGGCGGCGATGTCGAGGAATATAGAACAAGCATCCATAAGACTCCAAGAATATCTCGAAACGCAAGAGGAGAATGGCAAGATAACGATGCCGTACTGCAAGGCTGTACTGACTTCTGCAACAGATGACATGCCACCAGACGTCACTTCCATGAGCCGTTGGATTGCAAAAACCAATAAATTCTCAAACTCATCATATGGCGATGGTTCCTTGCTAAGCGAGGCAGCAATGTTTGTGTCTGTTCTTTGTGCCTGACGGTGATACTAACTAGACCACAGCTCCGCCGCGCATCGCAAACTCATTGACCTTGCTGCAGTGAGCTCGAAACTTGTCTACGGCATCTCGACTACCTCGTTGATGCTCAAGGAGCCTGAACGGTTCCAGGCCGTCGGACCAGGCGAAAACCTTGCGGCCAATCTATTTTTCGGCACAGTGAAGGCGATGCACGTCCGATTATTCGGCGCAGATCTCGATAACAACGGTAGTTTGACGCCAGTCGTCGTTGTTGCGATCCGCGGCACTGCTTCAGTTCGAGACTGGTCTGTGAACTTCAACCATAGCAGCAACAACCACACGCAAGCCGGTGATTTCTTGGTAATCATGTCTCATTTTATCTTTGGTGTCCTCGCTGATGGGCTTCCTAGGGTGAAACTCCAGAAAAGAGTACCTACAAGGTCCATTCTGGCTATCTGGAGTCTGCCATACAATCTGTTTCTGCGCTTGAAGAAGCCATCCTGCGGCTGCTTCTAGACCAATCTCTTACCAGATTTCTCGAACCTCCTCAATTGTTATTCACCGGGCATTCTGCAGGAGGTGCCGTTGCCAGCATTCTCTACGCTCATTTAAACAACAGGAATCAACATTGTCTCTCGTCGACGCAAAACCTGTATTCAAAACCGGGCCAACCCACTTCTTCCCCTCTGCAAAAACTCCATACAAAGTTTTCATCGATTCATTTAATCACCTTTGGTGCACCTCCGGTGACCACACCTTCCATTCCATTGCCACTGAATGGATCATCAGCATCTTCAAACGCAGCCTGCTACGCGATCATCAACGAAGGGGACCCAATTCCACGCGCCGATGATGCCTATATCGACGCACTCCTGCGACTCTTTGTCTACGTTCCTCCTGCAACCCCGACGCTTCCGGCTTCAAATCCTTCTGCAAGTCAGTTGTCCTCGCTGGGGTCTCAACTTTCCGCCGTGCAACTCAGTGACAGCAACCAACCGGGTCCGAGATACGAGCTACCAAGACCTCAACTCAGAAATGCTGGACAAATACTCCTCCTCCGCGGGCCAGGCTCGATGAGATCAGCCTCCTATCTCCCCGTGTTTTGGAACACGCCGAAGGAAGGGAGTCAGGGTGCTCTTGAGGAGATGCTTTTTGCCAATCCGGCAATGCATCATATGCTCAAATACTTGGAGCGGCTTGGACTCGTTGAGAATAAACGATCAGGAAGTGGTAGTCTAAATTAAGGTTCACTGTGGTTCTTTTTTTTTTTAAATCTAATGACTGATGTAAGTATCTTCATTTCAAAGACTCGGCTTGTGGTTATATCGGTAAGGATCTGGAACTGAAGCACTAGTTATATTTTGTTCACAATTCGGGAAGAGTGTATTCGAACTGTGATGTGCTGCTCAATACCGCTTCTCAACGAGAGACCGAAGATGCTCCTCTGTCATTGCACCAACCAGCTGCGCTGAATCGCCCTTAGACAGAGCCCTATTGACATCAAATAGACCTACCAATCATTCACCACAACACTCTCACCGGCAATCGCGGTGATTGGAAATACTACCGGTGTAGTTACCAATACTTGATCGCTATTATGCTCAGCAATCGCTTCCTCAATTTAAAATATCCGTGAAGGAGAACTCTTATTGTCATTTTTGGGGTTGTCTGTCTGGACTGGGAACTCTGGGTGCCTGCGACGGTAACCATCGGTGCCTCGGCTCCTCTCCTGAGAGGTATGGTTAGCTTCGAGGGACCACATGGAGGTGACGGACTCCTTGATATCGATGACATTGTCGCCTGTAACTCGCACAAGTCGGCCAATGGTGGTTTTGCTTTGCAACGAAAGTCCCTCATTCCCTGGGTTGTAACAAAGACGGCCGGGGCTATTCGTTAAGATAAGTTGGAGCATCTTGTCAGTTATTGTGCCCTTGACCTGTGTAATGCTGCCTGGTCCTGCATAGTTCCTGCTATGCACAGGTTCTTCACCAACAATTGAAAACTGTGTCACGTTTCCCTTACTGTAGTTATCAATAGTACTGAAGTCGCCCTCCGTATTTTTTGTTACGGAGAGTATTCTCTTTGTAGTGCGATCATGACCATCTTCATCCACCCGGGACTTGTCTATTCGAGCTTTGGAATCTGCCATCGCACTTGCTGAGGGGTCAGGTATTGCCGGTGGGCATTGAGTCTGCAGCTCTTTCCCGTTCTATCACCTATCCCACCCACTACAGAAGGAGTATATGCTCGCGTAAAATTGCCGATATCTAGACAGAAGAGTAAGCAGATAAGGGGACTAAGTTAGAATCAGGACCGAGACTAAAATGGAGTAAAGCATCTACAGCCTAATGCACCAAGATTTTGATCATTATTAAGCCCGAGCGAGCTTGATCGAGCCTGAGTAAAGCATGATTGGGCCTGATTGCGCATGAGAAGGGGCAGTACAAGGCTAAGTGAAATTGGGCCGACATTGAGCCGAGAAAGATTTGCTGATCTAATATGCCGATATTGGCTAACCTATTTGGGTGTATGCTTGGCGTAGATTTAACCCTCCACTACCCATTTCTTCCATCTCGTCTTCAATTGACGACTCAACATCTCCAAACCTCACAATATGCAACCACGATAGCATATACTCGCAGCAACAATGGCGCCACTGCGAGTCCACCTCCGCTCCTTCCTATCGCGCCTGCAAACCCACCCCCTCCGCACCACGCTCCTCCAATCCTCCCCACCAACGCGCACCCTTCCCCGCGTCCTCCTAACCCTCACCAAAACCTTCGTCTTCGCACACCTCTTCGTCTCCTACATCGGCACAATCAATGCAACGCAAGGAATTTCCATGCTCCCCACAATCTCGCATTCCTACTACCGGCGACCCTGGGTCCTAGAATCGCGCCTCCACCGCCGGGGCCGCAACATCCGCGTCGGCGACATCATAACGTTTACGCACCCCGTCAATCCCTCAATAGCAGGCTGTAAGCGCGTGATTGGGATGCCGGGGGATTTCATCAGCGTGGTGACGCCGGGGCGGAAAGATGAGGACTTGGGGAAGGAGGATGGGGAGGGCGAGTGGGCGAGTGTGAGGGATGAGCTTGTGAGGGTACCGGAGGGGCATTGCTGGGTGGCGGGCGATAATTTGGAGTGGAGTCGTGATAGTAGGGTTTTTGGGGCCGTGCCCTTGGGGTTGGTTAGGGGAAAGGTGTTGGGTGTTGTTTGGCCGTGGGGGGAGTGGAGGTGGTTTAGAAGTGGTTTGGATGACTTTGAGAGGGGGCAGCATGAGTGGCTTGTACGGTAAGACTTGAATGGTAAGAGATGGATGGAGTTGGGCACGGGAGACGACACTATAAACATTGTACGATATGGTGTATTTGTGAAAGCAAGGGACGCTATCTTTTTCACGTCTGTGGAATGGGTAGTATTTGGAGAACTACACATATAGGGTGAGACTAGATGGCCGGCCCCGTCCATGTACTAACTTCAACGGTTCTCCGACCCCGCATTTGGGGCCGCTAAATACGAAGCAATATAAAGAGATGCCAGAACGCTGCTGAGTACTTCTCACCTTCTCAAAACATATAATCATTCGAGGGAACCATATGTCGCTTGGCATACAGCTCGCTTGTCAATCTTACTGCTGTACAACGTCTGAGGAAGGTTAGCAACACGCGCTTGCGTGAGGGGCTGAAAAAGAAAATCTCTATCCTACCTAATCCGACAATCTAGTCATTACCACTCCCACCGACAATCCAGTCATTACCACTCCCACCGACAATCCAGCCATTACCACTCCCACCACCGCCTTCAAAATGACAGATGCCAATCCCCTCGTCCTCTACGACGTCTCTTCACCCCTACAACCGCGTCCCTACGCTCCCAATCCCTCAAAAGCCCGTCTCGCACTCAGCTTCAAACGCGTACCCTTCAAGACGAACTGGATCGACATCCTCGACATCGCCGACGTCCGCAAGGGGCTTAACTGCCCAGCGGTCCGTAAACTCGACGACGGCTCCGATTACTTCACCTTACCTATGCTACAAGACCCCATCTCAGGCCAAGTCATCGGCGACTCCTTCGACATCGCCAACTATCTCGAAGACACCTTCCCCGACTCCGGTGGCCGTCTTTTCCCCGCAGACTCCACCCGCACCGGCCTCGACTACGAGAGCCCGCATAAGGACACGCCATTCTACGCACCCCTGACCACCAACCAAGGCTCCAAAAACGAAGCCTACGCCAGGTTTAATGTAAACGTCGACGCCACCTTCTCCGCCCAAATGATACTCTTCGGGCAGTACGTCCCCATGAATCCCAACACGGCCGAGGCCGTGAAAGCCCTGTTTATGAAGCGCGCGCATCTCAGTTCCTGGGATGATATTTGTATTCAGGGGGAGGCGAGGGTGCAGCTCATGGCTGCGTTCAAGGTGGCGGTGACGTCGTTGGCGAAGTTGTTTATGGTGAATGAGGGTGGACCGTATCTTGAGGGGGAGAAGGCGAATTATGCGGATTTGATTGTGGGTGGGTGGTTGAATATGCTTTCAGTTGTTATGCCGAGGGAGGAGTGGGTGGAGTTTAGGATTTGGTATGGTGGGGTTTTTGCGAGGTTGCATGATGCGTTGCAGGAGGGGTATTTTGTGTGCGAGTAGGCAAGTTGATCATCGTCTGAGTAGATAGTGGTATGTTGAGACGAAGGCCGGATCATGGTTTAATGAGTCGGGTTTGTACGGTCTAGTACAAGGCTGTGTTATTTTGAATGTATGATTCGATTCGTCGCTCAATATGCGTAAACTTGTGCTTCGTTGCGACTACCTTCATTTGTTCTTGATCCGTTCCATACCTCGTTGATGCTTGGGCTCTGGGATATCTCTTCTCTCTAAAATGCTCGACTCCGATCTCGTTCATCCCCACTGGAATCTCTCCTCATCAACCCTAGTCCCCTCCTTCCAGCACCTCTCCACCCACTTCACACCCACTGTCCTGGCCAAACCCCCAATTCTCCCCGTTCCCTTCCCCTTCCCGCTCCCCTCCCCACCAACAACCACATGCGTGACCCCCTCCTCATCATCCACATCAGCAACCACACCACCCCCAAACCGAATATAATTCCTCGCCATCTGCATCTCCAAGTCGTCCTCTCCTTCATCTTCAAAAGCCACCTTCATGTTACTAAACATGTAATTCTTGAGATGCGCCATGGACCTGCTATGATCCTCTAGCTGTTGCAGAAAAGCCTGGCTGTTAAACTGATTACGGTTATCGAATTTCTTCGGCATGCCGTTGAGAATGGCACGCATCTCGTCTACATCCGCAATATCACGCTCGTACGAATCGCCATATTCATCCACACGGTTCTCGTACTCGTCGACATCCTTATCTAAGAGGTAGAACATGTGTCTATTCGCCTCGAAGGGGAGGGTATACGGTATAGCATCGACGTCGACTTCGTTCTGGCGGATGCAGTCATGTATCCACACGGGCTTGACAATGTTGCAGGTATCGCGCTTCTCGAGCGAGGAGACTTTGACGAGTCGTTTATCGGCGACGATGACGAGTTTGTTGTCTGCGGAATCGCGTTGGACGATTTTGCCCCCGTTGGCTTTGACGAGGGCTTCGAGCTCGGCTTTGGGTTTCTTCGTGGGATGGATTTGGTCGGTCATGATGTAGAAGCTCAGCCCGTCGAATAGTTTACTCTCTGGGCCTGCGTATGGAGTGATGATGGTATCTGTAGTGCCGGCGACAACGAGGGGTTTCTTTGTCGTTCGTGCCTTCTTCCGACGAGACTGCTCGATCTTGAATTCTTTTTCCTTCTCGTCGACTTCGCGCTCGACATTGTTGCGTATTTCGAGGAATTCTTCGTGCGAGAGGGCTTGGTCCCAGCGCTTGTCGGTGCGGAGTTTCTTGAAGCGTGGGAAGCGCAGTGTGACGCCCATGCGGAATTTGTCGCTGGCTTCGACACTGGCGGCTTTGCATTCGAGAACGACGGAGTCGCTGGGATGGATGTATTGGTCTGGTCTCTCGTATTGACGGTTTTCGTGATGGCCACCAAGCTCAATGAGAGGCGGTGGACGTTGAGGGTCCCAGTCTTTCCATTTTCCTTCTGTTCGCCCGCGGATTGCAGCGTAGTCTTCTCGACTAAAGCCTCCGCCGACCTTGAAGAAGGACCAGCATTTTCCATAGTCTGGATCGCCTTCTTTTGCTTTCTTATTCAGGAGGAGGCCGCAGAGAAAGGACGAGTGAACTCCGCCGCGATGGCCAGAGCCGAAGTAGCCGCCTATTACGACGCAGTCGAGTGATTCGCCGAACTCGGACATGTATTCTGGCTTCACTTTGATCCAGTCATCGTTTCGGTCATTGAGTCGGTACATAGAGCGTGGGTTCTTCAAGACTAGTCCTTCGGACGAGGTCTCTACTACTTTGCGCAGCTCCGGTTCGATCTCGGTGTGGGAGTGAGCTTCGATGTACTTATGAACTTCGAGACGACGATGAACGCCTTTAACTGCGCTTTGTAGAGCGCTTCGACGATCGCGCAGTGTATACGGTGTGAGTAATGTGTCGTTGAAGTACAAGCAGTCAAAAACGCGAAATAGGGGCCGCTGTCCGGTCTTGGAGTCGGATTGATTCTCCTTCTCGGAGAGCGCGGCCGTCTTGAGAGTTCCGAAGCCGACCATTTTATCAATGTCCATGTCCCATGTAATCATCTCCCCATCCAGTATAATGTTGCGTACGTTCTTGTGAAAAGCACCTTTGATGAACCGGGTTAGTGCGCCAGCTTCTTCACCCTCAAAGTGTTTGCCGTACAGGTAGGCGTAGTCCTTGGCTTTGCGTGACCAGAAACCAAACGTCTTTCCGCCGGGGGCTGAAGGATCTTCGATCATATGTAGTTGCATGCGTTCACCATCCAGCTTCTCTTCTATCCAGAATGCATCATCGTCAGCTTCTGGCTTCAACTTAGCTACGAGCTTGTCGAACGAGCCTACTTTGGGTTGGAAAGCTGCAAGTTGCGGTTGGAAGCATTGCATCAGCGTGATGCCAGTGTCGTCGCCGTCTAGCCGTGTCTTGGGGTCATATAGCTCCCAGCAGACACGTCGAAGACTTGATGAAATGTTGAACAGGGCTTCTGCGTCCGGATGCCAGATATCGAGGATCGTCTTCTCGGTGGCTCCAATCTTCATCTGTCGCAGAATGATCCTGATCAACCACGTCATCTCTTCAGGATTCATTCGTCGATAGAAGCGCTGGAAGATCTTGGCTTGAGCTTCCTCGGCGCCGACTTGCGATAGCTGATCGAGGCTATTGTTGACCTCTGCAATGCTCATGCTTCCGACCTCTGAACGAATGGGACGCTTCGACAGCACTTCGTAACATCGACCAGCAAAGTCACCAGCCGTGGATGTAGCAGCCTTGTGCAGCTGTCCAGGTAGCTTCCAATTGACCATTTGTTTCGCATCATCGGAGTCTTTGTCAATCTTCGTGATTTTGATGATGATCTTTGCAATCGCCTTCTCTTTCAACCCATACATGGCACGATCTCGATCCTTCTCTGGAATCATCAATCGCATTGCTGGGTAGAAGTCGTTGCCCACCGCTTTTCGCCATCTTGCGATGTAACGTTCAATGATGTTGCGGCGTGCTTCATGTGGGGAAAGGTTGGAATGGCCACTTGGCCCTTTGTGTCGGCGCGGCCCTGTTGGCCTGTTTTTCTTTTGTGTATCGAGCAGTGGGTCGAATAATTCGGTGAAGAGTGTGTGGAATGGCAATGTTTTGTGGACTATGCTCGGCCGGTTCGGGAATTTGGTGTCCAAGTCGTCATTATCGCCATACATCAACGTCTGCTCGTGGCTTGCATCTGCATCCGGCATTGGGGCATCTTCTGCCATGTTGAGTAATTTGGTGAGCGTGTTGGTGGAAGAAGGTGTTTTGTTCGAGCTGACGCCGCGATGACTACTGGGCAAGGAGGCAGCAGCCAGCATGCACGGTTACGCGTGATCAGCTGACTTCGCATTCACACCAAGCAGTTACCAGCTGTCGCAAACAAGGTTCACTAAATATCGTATCGTTGGAAAGAGGCCCGAGTTTACTTTATGTCTTCCGACATTTCGGATGCCACCGTGCAGGGCAGCAGTATCCCGGAAGCGGTCTAGCGTCTTACTGCCCGAAGGCTGAGTCTTGAGGCAGTGGGTCATTGTCCAAGCATCCTGTCACTCGTTCAGCTCTTCTTTGATATTTCTTAAGCCTTTCCAACGCTGCGGCACCCTTTCTCACCTTTCTCACCTTTCTCACCCCTATGCAGCCGGTGTGAGTACTAGGCAGCCCTGGCCCTATTCGTACTGCGCTACTCTCCGATGGCCTCTCGATGAGCTCTTCCGGCGCCCGCAACCACTTGGGCCCGCAGTCAACCGGCGATAGTACGCAATACAATGTCCCGAACGCCGCCCTTCGAGGTGCATCGCTTGCGTTTTCGAAGCCGCCCGTAAAGCCCAAAGCGCAGACGAACCTGTACACGGGCGGAGGAAATGGAGCCCTGCTCGCAGCTACAAAAGTAGGGACCGGCACCCCTCGGAACAGCCCCTCGAGAGCTACCACGCCGCTGGGAAGGGACTGGACTGGGGGAAGTGCGCGAAGCTCCAGGCCAAATGCGTCGCCTATACGCCATCTCAGCAACTCGTCGAGCTCGAGCGCGTTGACGGTGCCCGAGGACCATCTGGCTGAGCGAGGGCCCTCCCCGTCCAACATCGCGGCCACGCTCGCTGCTGCAAGGCACACTGCATTGAAACCGCCTGTCCAAGCTACGGCAGCGCCCGTCATGAGCGAGAGGGAGCCGAATGAGGCTGAGATACCGCCGCCGCCCGGAAGCGTGAGGAATGTGTTAGCCAGGATGGATGCGCGGAAACCGAAGCCGTCAGCATCTCAGAGGAGGGAGAAGGCTGCTTCTGAGCACATCTCAAGCCCTTTGCGAGCTCCCGTGGAGGATGCTAAGCCTACAGATGATACGCCTATCGCCCCCACCACCTCGCTGGTGAAGATGTTCGAGCAAAATCGGTCCTCTACTCGCGGTGCCCCCTCGCCGATATCTTTCACATCCAACTCCCCACCTCCTATACGATCACCTAAGCCGCAACGCAAGATCAATCTCCCCCCTGAGCCGAACGACAACGCGCCGCTCGAGAGGCAGAAGACGCGTACCCCGCCCCCTGTCAACCCAAAATCGAAGCCGCTATTAGGCAAAGCCGCTTTCACCGATGGCATGAAGGAGGAGCCGAGCTCCAGTATACTTCGGCAGGATTCTTTAGCTACACCGCCTCCGAGGCAGAAGCCAGCAGAATTAGCAGCGATCAAAAACACTGGGTCGCGTCCTGGGTCGCGTCCAAGGCCGCCGCCAAAGCGATTTAGTCGTCAGACACGGCCAAAATCAGAGGACATGACACGCTCGTCAAGCTTCAGTCAGAGACGGATCTCTTCATCAATGAGTAACCAGGATGTGCCGTCTTCTCCGGCTTCATTTGTATCTGCGCAGGAGGAGCAGGAAATACCAGCGGAGAAAGCAAAACCTGAGCTACCTCCACCCCGTCGTTCCGCTCGGCAAAAGGCCGAAGCAGAAGCACAAGTTAGGCCAAAGACCGCCACACCTTTGCCTCCGAAACCGCGCGCTTCGAGCAGAACCTCTCTGATTCCTCCGCCGCAACGGCGTGCCTCCATGAGCGGTACTTCTACCCCCACAGGTACCCTTTACCACTCCAACTATCAACGCGAGTCAGTCCTAGCTATCACGAAACATATGACTGGTGAGAGTCTCTCAAGTGCTATCGTAGGCGCAGCTTTGGCCTCCTCGCGAAATGCATCGCCCAATCCATCTAGAATCTCCACACCTCCCATTCCGATACGGAAGCCGCAGCAATATCATCATCATTCGCCTTTTCACCACTCCCCTTCACCCCAAAAATCAGCACCCACAGGCAAGCTTCGTACGACGATGCGCAAAGAACCTTCGTCGTCTTCAGAAGAGGATCAAAGTGACAGGTACGTAACGCATCGCTGCTTTTTGGTGGGCTTTCCTGACTCTGTATCCCAGGTACAAGCGTAAGGGAACACGAATCATGGGTTTGGGTCGCAAGCATCCAAACAAACACCATGAAGGGACACGAAAGCGTTGGCGCGACCAGATCACCGAACGAGAGCGTAAACGCTACGAGGGTGTTTGGGCGGCCAATAAGGGACTGTTCATTCAGAATGTTTCCTCTCGCTCCCCCTCCCACGCTCTGGGTGAGGACCCGTCGCTGGACGTGCTGAACTTGGTGACCAAAGAAATATGGATGAGAAGTAGGCTACCCGAACATGAGCTTGAAGAGGTATGGGACCTTGTTGATGGGCGCGGGGTAGGCAGGCTTCGACGTGAAGAATTCGTTGTGGGCATGTGGCTAGTAGACCAGCGACTCAAGGGGCGGAAGATACCGGCCAAAGTGAGTGAGAGTGTATGGGCTAGTGTGAGAGGAGCCGGCGTGAAGATCAAAGTAGGACCGAGATAGGCGGCATGCCTTCTTGGACCATATTCTTGTTCTGGGCATTTTAATGAGATACCCCTATAAACTTTCTAATTCTCATACCTGTTATTGCTCCACATTCTCCACGTCTTCCTCTTTCTTCCCCTCACTTAGCGCAAGCAGACCCACACCACGCACAAAATTCGCCATGCTCCAGAAGCTGCCGCTGAAGTCTAGATCGTACCAGTAGTTCACTGCACAGCAAATCCCTTCTTCTGAGCACGATTGAGATACTTTATGATACCATAGTGCGGGCAGGTAGAGCATATCGCCTTCATTGAGCGTGACGCGCAAAAGACGCGAGAGATGAGAGAACGGCGTTGCATTCTCCCCAGGAGAGTCCGGATCCCATGTCGCAAAGGGAACGTACTGCTCCGGCTCATCAATACCAACAACCAAATCCTCTCTCCCCCACTCCCCGCCCTCCTTCCCCTCGCGGAGTCGATACGTCGCCACCAGAACACTCTTCTCGCCCACACAAGGCGCCTCGACCGGCGGCATCAGCACGAAATGTTTCTTCCCCAGGATCTGCACGTACACGTTCTCATAGTTATCTTTATGCAGCGCAGTCACAGAGTGCGAGTTTCCGAGCCAGAAGTTAATCGCATCAGGGTCTTTTTCTAGCGCGATGCGCGCGAAGGGGATGGATTTTGGGACGTCGGTGAAGAGGGATGTGTATTCGTTGCGGAGGTTGTCGTTTTGGGTTTGTGCGTAGCGAGTTGGTTCGGTGCTTTCCTTTCCATCCTCATTCTTTCCCTGGGCTTGGGCCTGGGCTTGGATCTGACGCAGAACGGTGCTAAAAGGCGATGTAGTTTCGTACGGTTTTACAAAAACTTTTCGTTCCCCGTGACTCGCCTTATCGTTGTCGAGATGGACGACAGAGTCGGCGTTCCCGAGAGGCGTGACCGCGACGTTTACGCTCTGGCCTTGCATGACTTGCTCGAGGTAGGCGGCGTTCCATTTCTTCAGTGCTTTCCAGTCTTGGGCTCCTGAGCGGATGACGAAGGGCCGGTTAAGGGAGACGTGGCGCATGAATTCGAGGGGGGAGGGCTCTTCATGGAGTTCCGGGATGGTGGGGGGGTTGAGGGAGTGGTAGGTTGTTATGAGGTCTTTGGTGGTGTGAGAATGTTGTTTATGAGGAGAGAAAGTATGGAATTGAGAGGTGGAGAGATAGGGAGTAGATATATTGAATAGAATGTGTGGGGGGAGGAAGGAGAGATGGGGAATGGAATGTATGAGAGAAGGAAGAAAGCACCTCTTACAGCATCGCTCAGTGTGTCGCCTTTGAAACCGGTGGGTGCGGGTCTGGCAGGAAAATCTTAGCGATACGATACGACCGACATATGGAAAAGCAGGAGAAGTCATAGTTTTATGTTACCTTAGTGTAGCTTGCTCAGGGCTTTTCAGGCCGATTACGTTGTGTTTTGGTGCCATTTGGTGTGGAATCACGAAGTTGAAGATTCAGAATAGCTAATGTCGAGTGGAGTCGTCGCTGACTAAGCTAGGCTTGCAGTCAAACTTCTACTCAGGAAGCCACTTATGCTCAACTCAAATTCCGATAAATGTGATGCGATCAAACTTCAGTGCTAAGTCTGTATGCCCATTCATCTTCCAAAATGAAAGCCTCATCTGAGCGCTGCCAAGGCCCTAGCTGTGTAACAGGTCTAGCCCATTTGAGCTATGTCCAAACCGCCACCACGTCACATGTACACTGTCTCCGCGTCTCCACCACAACAGCACCTATGCAGCCCCCAGACTAATAGCAAACATACCATGCGACTCATTGATGTCGACAACCTTGAGATCATAACCTTCCACGAACATGAAGTCCCGGAATACGCGATCCTGTCGCATACATGGGGCCCTGATGAGTGCTCATACCATGAGATGTGTATGATTGCGCGGATGAGGTCCATGTCGGATGCATTTAACAGTTCACAACAAGCCAGCTCACCAAACTCAAATGGGTACCTTAGCGGCAATGCTACCGTCATGCTTGCCGCTGTCGAAATGCTGGTCCGCGGGAACTGGAGTTTCGGCGCCGGTTTACCGGATTTCTCGGAAGAAGCACTGATGAAAAGAGAGGGATACGCGAAGATTGTAAATTCGGCGAAATTGACAAAAGAGCTCGGGTATCAATGGATTTGGTGTGATACTTGCTGTATAGACAAAAGCTCGAGCGCGGAGTTGCAGGAAGCTATCAACACTATGTATCGATGGTATAAAGAGGCGGCGGTTTGTCTGGTCTATTTGAATGATGTTGAACCTGGAGTGGGGGAGAAAGATGGCGTGGATACACATATCACGTCAGACACTGCTGTTAATGCGTTTACAAATTGTCGTTGGAGGTACGTTGTGAGCTTCTTGGTTGAACGAGAAGTGTGGGCTAATTTGTTTATAGTGAGTGAAATCCAGTATTCCACTTCATTCTGTAGGACTTAGTCGCTAATTGAGATCCTACCCAACAGTAACTAGAGGATGGACTTTGCAAGAGCTAGTCGCTCCATTTTATGTACGCTTCTACTTCAAAGACTGGTCGTACATGGGCGACAAATACGAATTTGCATCAGAGCTCGCCGATGCCACCGGCATACCGGTTTTTGTTCTCGAAAATGGTGATTTGTCCGAAGTCTCTCTGGCCGAACGAATGTCCTGGGGCGCTTTAAGAAGGACGACACGGACAGAAGATATGGCATACTGTCTCCTCGGTATCTTCGACATCCAAATGCCACTTCTCTACGGCGAAGGTGAAAAGGCCTTCATACGCCTTCAAGAAGAAATCCTCAAGACCACGGACGATTATTCGCTCTTCGCATGGCGAAGTATAAAACCCAAGCCCGGATCGTACACATCATCATCAGTCTTCAGGGGCCTACTCGCACACTCCCCCATGGAGTTCATGGGTTGTGAATTCATAGAACGCGAAAACATCACTTCTGTTTATCCCGTTACATCAACTCCGATCGGCCTACGTCTCCAACTAGAATTCTTGCCTGATCCCAAAGATGACACTCGGTTCCTAGCAATGTTACGCTGTTGCAACAACATGAACCAACGGCTAGCCATTCATTTGAAACGCTTGGATAGCAGTAATCAGTATGCCCGCGTTGATACAAGTGAGCTCGTTCCCATCGATAATTGGCCTACCGGTCAGCTCCGCACAATCTATATCCGCCAAAAGCCATCCATACCACCAGATTTCTATACCCCTGAAATACGCTGCTTCCACATTCAACGTCGTACCGCAGATCGCTCTGCCTCTATCCCTCCGATCCGGATCACCGATGCCTTCCCACCTGAGTCTTGGAGCCCCGAGAACCAACAACTCAGTATCCCTGAATCAAGCAAAGACTTCCTCGGCGTGCTATTCCTACGAGGTCAATCGCCGCCGTATGGGGAGTCAACGAACTTTCAAGTCATTGTCGGACTGAATAGGAAAACGAAACATTACTGGTGCAAGGCGGTGGTTTATTCGTGGCCTCGTATGGATGTGGATCGTAGTAGATGGCGTGCGGTGATCAAGAAAGTGCTGCCTAAGGGAGTGAATGATCCGGATCCGCTGATGAAGAGCGATTGCAGACATGATATTTTTGTTGTGCCAGGAGATATCGGGTTGGGGGTGAATGTATGTGTAAGAGCTGGGATGTGGGGCGATAGTGTGGTGCTGCAGGTGCTGATTGATGGGTTGGTGAAAGTGAGTTGAGGGATTGCGATGAGAACATGGTAAGTTCCGTGGGTTTCCAGTGTATTTGGGAATGAGCACGGCTACTAGAACATAAAGAGTTCAGGGAAAGAAAATTGAGTTGCGACAACTACGCACCGGTGACTCAGACACTGCAGCTGTTTGCGCCTTCATTCTCACCATGGGCGCTAGCGTTTCGCTGTTCTTTCCTTAGTGCTACGTCGCACATTACCTTGTCGCCGCTCTCCCACAACCAATGTCCAGACGTTCCCCTTCAACTAATTATCAACAACTAAAACCCCACGCATTCGGAATGTCAACTCCACACCCATGGTTGCGCGGAGGGCGGCTCGGAGTACGAGGCACCGCGAAGGTCAACGTCGCCCAAACCACTTTGACCGATTCGTCGGATGAGTCACTCCTTGAGATCGCGGAATACCTGCGGCCTATACTGGTGATGGAAAAGCTTGACGAATGTACGCCCGACTGTTCTCGCAGCTGTGAGAACGTAGAAAGACAGGATACTTTGCTCTCTCTAGCCCTCGTTTGCAAACACCTGACTGGTGTTACGAGGACAGTACTTTACTCGTCAATATTAGTCAGAAGCCCTTCTGCGGCTTCTCGCCGAAATCTCACTCTACTATTGTCAGAACTGTTCGAGAATCCATCTCTAACCAAGTAAATCACGTATGTCGAAAATACGAACTGCATTTCCGGCTTGGATACTCCTGCTCTCGACCTTGATCTATCTCACAAAGGCAAGAATTGGCGTGACGCTTCGAATTTCAACGATGACCTACATAGCGCCACGCTTGAGTTCGCAGAAACAATTTGGACCGGCAACACATACATCGCCCGGGCTGAACGCCTCGAAGTATATCGTGAGCAGGCATACATAGCTTTGATCGTTGCTATGGCCCCGAACATCAAACTTTTCGATCTTAGCTTCCCGAATATCGTACTAGGGCCCTGCATGCTTCCACAATTGGGATCCTTTGCAGAATCTCAGGTCTCAGGGGCCTCAACATTGTATCGACTGCTTTATTCGGCTCCCCGGATGGTGAAGAACGTGACGGGGAAACCATGATGCCCAAACTCCCGATCAGTGAACGCCTACCGCAATCACTCACGATTTTGAAGATGGACGTTTACGATATCATTTCTGGGGTGAAAGCCCCCTTTTCTTTGATTTTGCAGATGACCTTCAAGGCCTTCCAAATTTGGAGAGTTCAGAATTTGGGGAGAAAGGGAATGCGAGTGGTATTGGATTCAGGAATATCTTGAAGAGCATCTGCGAGAGGACTGTCTCAAAGGACTCAAGACTCAGTTCGAAGAGCGTGGCGTCGCTTTTATCATTGGCTGAGCCTAGCAAGGGCTTCGCTCTCCATCATGTATATTCCGAAGTCTTTTTCTAGTGCACCTCCCCGATTCTCATTCTCGACGGTGGAGAATTGACTTCATCTTGGCTCTTCATTAGCCCGATAGCATATGCCTTGGTGCTCTAGTTCTTATACCTCATGGGTCCCTGCCGGGAGTGAGCATTGATCCCTTTAGGGGAACCTTATAAGTAGCCTTCAATCCCTTGCTTCATGTTTCACCTTTCCATTTTCTCCTCAAATCCCACCGTGCCGTCATCCATCACATGCATCAAAAATATTCCCTATCACTTCCATTCAAGCAGCAAGTCCCTTCACCCCATCCCACCAAAACCATCACCCCCAGCAGCACCCCAACCGACACTCTCCCAATCTCTTTCCCCCTCCCCGCGGAAACCCCCGGCTGCTTCAACAGCGTAACAGTAGTCACCGGTCCCGCCTTCGTCGGACTACTCCCAATATCCGTAAAAGAACTCAATCTCGGGTTCGACGTCAGTGTCGGCATCGCCATCTCTGCCGACGTCGATGTCGGCAAGCTCTCCACCATCAACACCTCCTGCACCCTCATCCCCATCTCACACATAGCCCTAACATCCGTCGCCCTCCCCGAACCCTCACGGTTCTCGAAGTCGATCTCGCAAGCCATCGCCGTCGGCATGGGAATCGCATTACACGTCTGCGTCCCCAGCGTCAACATCGTCATCGCTTCTGCAGCGCTAGGGCTATACGCCGTTGTCGCGGGCGCGCAGATAGTACTGTATTCAAAGTTCGCGGGCTGGGAGTACATGGGTTGTTTCCGTACGACGCCCCATGCTGAGGCGCCTTGGTAGAATGTTAAGGGGGCGTCGCCATAGATGGCGGTTTGACAGGGGTCGCTGTTTGGGGAGGCGGTGCTGCCGCTGGCAGGAACGCAGGTTATGGTGTAGGTTGTGACGTAAGGGTTGCGGTGGAGGATAGAGGCGTAGTATGTTGCGGGGCCGGTGCCATAGGGGGGAATGAGGGATGTGGTTGAGGGTGGGGGCGAGGAGGAGGTTGAGAGCGAGGTTAGGGTGCCGAGGGGTATGGGAGCGACGGCGTTAGAGAGGAGGGATGTGGGGGAGGGCATTTATGGTATGTGGTGGTGTGTTGAATGTGCAGAGCTGTTGGTATTGCCCAGGTCCGAGAGTTGGTGCTGAAGATTAGAGGCGATGCGGTTCGAAGGGTGTGAGATGATATTGGTAGGTTTCGTAGTAAATCGTGACGAAGTGTTGAGAACTCGGAAAAGGAAGCAACGATTGACGAGAAATCAAGACTGAGATCGATTCCAGAGAAAGTGGATGATGTAGGAGATATCGGAAAGGAATAGGAAGACGGGAGCAAGCGCGTGAAACTACATAATCTTCAGGCAACTAGCCCTTCACGGATATCTACTATATGTATCTCTGCTGTAGAACCCGATGGTATATACACACCAATTTCCTTATCAAGCTACCAGCATCCGCATTCGCACGCCTAAGTAAGTAATCGAAGCGCGACATCGAACAACACCTCCCCTACACACTCTACAGCGAACAGTACCATCTCCACAAGGCAGGCGCCTCCTTGACTCTTCCCCTGATCATGCAAACCACTCATTCACAACGTTTCGCACGATACCCATCTCAAGGTTCTCAACATAGCAAGAATACAGTCAGCTCCATGGCGTTCCTAAGGCAAAAAAAATCGTGATTCACCCTCTGCTCCACTCCACGTCGAGTCCACAGTATGGAAATTTGGGGCTATTTTTTGGTAGCACTCAAATTTGACGTTGTGATTGGCTGAAGCCACGAAATTGGAGGGCAGTGCAGGAGTCCGTGATATTGCCGTAGAATCCTTGTTTGCTGACCGTTGACACATGGTCGCGTTTCATGTGCACAGGGGCACATGTGGCGTGGACGACGTTGAGTTCTTTATCGCGGTGAGAAAAGATGATGGTGGTGTTTAAGGGATGAAGAGGAAACAAGCAGAGAGACGATGCGATGGAGTGGATTGGTTACGTTTAATAAGGCACGCTAGTCCCGTCCTGGGACCGTTAGGAATTCTTCGAGTAGAAGATGTGAGAGATCTGAAGATGGGAACTCAATAGATTCCTGCTATAATGGTATCTTGTTAAAACTATATACAAACAAAAGCGGATGCGGAAGCTCCAGCGCAATCCAAAAGAGTTCCAGAAATGGACATGCATTCATCATTAAGCCAGTGACGGAGACCCAGCTGCTCTAGCAGTTGAGGTTGATAGCTGCAAACACCATGTTAGCTTTTCATTCACGCACCATCATATTCACGGGGGTGAGCTTACCGTTGGCGTACAAAGCGTACGAATCGGCGTTCAGAAGCGCCTGGCTGGTAGACAACCTGGAAGCAGCAGCAAAACCGTATCCGAGATCGTCAGTTCCAGGGCTGTAGACGGAATTGGCATGAGTTTCCTCATGGAGAACAGTGGTGGCCTGGTCCTGGCCGTGGCATGTGCTAGCGAGAGCAGGAAGGGCGGAAAAGAAAATGTCACAGTAAGTGATGTAGCCGACGGTGGGTACGGTGTAAGCAAGAACATTGGAAGAGCAGCCGTTGTACTGGTCGTTGCAGTTCGTGGTGGTAGCGGTACCAGAACCACCGCAGTCGCTCGCAACGGCCTTGAGACGGGCGGAGACGGTGTTCTTGGTGGCAGTAGAGGTGGACTTGAAGTACGTGTCGAGCTTGGTGCCAGAAGTAGCGGCAGTAGCAGCAGCCGATGCGAGCTTGTTGCAGTTGGAGAGTCCCGTTTTGATTGAGTCGAGTTTCGAGCTGGTGCAAGAAGAGCCAACAGTCGTCCTCTTGGTGATGGCCTTTGCAACAGTGGCAGCGACTTCGCCATCAACCGACATGGTGAGCTTGTTAGACTCGTAGGCGATGTTACCGCTTAGCTCGGTGGAGTTGGCCTCAGCAAAAGGCAAGAAGCCCTTAGCGAAAACATTGTACTCGCCGCTTTCGTTGAGGGTGTGGAGAGCTGCAGTCTCCACGGTGAGCTCTTTCGTCTCGCCAGCAGTCAAGCTAAGGAAGTCGGTTTGACTGAGTCCGGTGGTGAGAAGGCGGATCTTGATGCCTTCAAATGGGACCCTGGTGCCTTCAAGATGTGTCAGCAAATGTTTTGTGAATTCATTATGCAGATGCGCTCATGCGGCGGACGTGGCTGAAAACGGTCGTGGTCGCGGACTCTCGTATAAGCGCGCTGACATGGGGCGCAGATCAAACAAATGACTCCGGCTTTCGCGCGCGACAAGGGAAGGTGAAGAAAGGTCCAATGAAGGAAGGAAAACCGTCGAAAAACTTACTGCCACCGTTGGAGAAGACTGAAACCTTCTCGACCGGGTTTTCCTCGTCCAAGAAAGTACCCTTGCTCAATAGGTTGAGCGTCTTGGCTCCATTGTTGGTAACAGCGACCTTGACCTCAGTGTTACCCGAGGCAGTCAAGGCAATACTCAGAGGCGACTCGCGCTTGCTGAGGTTGACAGAAACGGCGCTGGCGAAGGTAGCCAACGCGGCGAGGGACAATTGGGTGAAGCTCTTCATGGTGAAAGTAGAATCGGACCGGTAGAAAGTAGACAACGAAAGACAAGATCTGCTCGAAGATCTGAAGATGTGAAAGAAGTAGTGATCGAGAGATGATTGACAGAACGGAGGAGCGTGCAGGTGTACTTATATCGGTCCGAGTCTGTGCTCCCAGGAGATTTGTGTGATGTGATGAGACTGGGACCCTGGGCAGCTTGGGCAGTGGGTAAACGATCCATGGGGCCACGTCTAATCTGAACAACTCAGGGCATTGACCTTGAACAATAATCTAAATGAACATCATGACTGCTAGTGGGGCGTTTCTTGCGATACGTTTCGCTCAGGGCGGGAAGACGTGTGAAACAGGCGGCTTGGTTGGAGACGCTGGGGCAAACACGGCGGCACTGTTCTGGACATCTGCAGCGGCTAGATGCCATCGCCATGCGCAAAGTAGATTGGTGAAGGTTGCTAACCGCCGCCTAATTTGAGGCACAATTGGAACTGAGACCTTGGGTGGAATACCTCCATTGTTGATAATCTCTGTGCAGCATCAACTCAACCGCCACTCAACATGTAGATTAAAGTTACGAAACATCCCTGGTTGTGGTGTGTAGTAGCCTTAGGCAGCTAGAGAGTTTCACCACGATCCCAAGCTTCTCGCCGAAATCAGGGTGGGTCTTCCCGTTCTGGAAGCATCGGCCGCCGGGTTAGGACGGCTGACAGCCGAGTGCGTGCTGACTGTCGCGTTCCGTGGAGGTTCATGATGAGCGTTAAACGGGAAACATGGGCGAGTCTTTTACGAGGGGTTCTACTAAACTTCTTTCGGCCAAGCGTTGTAGTAGCTCGATCGTTTGCCCGACTTCTCTAAGCCATTCGGATCTCATGCCTATGATTCAACAGACGGTATCGAATGCTGCCTTCTAGGCCCAACGATATAGGGACGGAAACTAGGGAGTGAGAAGCAAACGAGGTTCACGACCTCTGGCGCGATGTCTGACGGTTTTGATTTCCATCTAGGCTACTAGCATTGTTCCTCTAAAATCTACCTGAATATTGATCTCTCCGACATAACTTACGGTAGAGATCGTGGACCTATTCCTTCGGCACCTTCAACACACCTCGGCTCCAGCCTCATTGTCCTCCACATATGCGTTGTGACGATCTTCATTAGCATAATTGTTCTGGACCAAAGATGGCCTTCCAACAAACACCGCGGAGTGTGATGGCGAGCAGTGTTTGTATCACCAAAGAATTGAATTTCGGAGGATAACATCAATCAGCGCACGAAACATCCACATCTTGTCTCTGACTCGCGCAAAGAAACAGCCACAATGCGGCAGAGCCTCGGATATGTGGCAGTGTCAACGTGGAGATGCATGCGACTTGACAGTGGCATTCCTTGTTTGACAGCCGTCAGTCGACAGAGTAACATTTGCACGAGGGAACTTCGTTTCAACTTCCATACACGTCGAACCATTATGATATTGTGATTTGCGCCCTCTCTTCTGAACTTTATTGCCGTTTTATTTCATCAATCTATTTCACGCGCCCCAGCAATCCCCTGCCGATGGGCGATGGCTACCCCGCCGCAGTCGTAAGAGAGAGCTGCAGCCGAGAACACGGAGCTTCTAACAATCACCAATAGCCTGCATCATTCGCCGCGATGTAGATGAAAAGAGCATCATAGCCCGGGAACTGTCGTTGGGCAAGGCGAATGGAAGTAGCGATGACCTGGCTGGGTGGACATGTGTCCTTGTGAGGCCACAGCCAACCTCCTGTCCATAGCCACCACCCATCAATTCTATCTGCCATCGCACACCGTCGACTAGCTCAGAAGAATTGTTTGCCTTATCTTCGTTACAAATTGACGGCAAGGCAGCTCTCCAGTCCACGCTGCATTCCTCCTTCTACTCACAGTTAGCGACCCCCGCGGCAATACCCAAAAACAGTGAGCGAGTGCCACGACCTGCTCGTCATCGTGCGCGTATACTGTGTATAACTACTCTAGAGGCACTACATCGCACTGCGTACCATCACTGCTAGCACCCGTTCGCATAGCCCCACACTTAAACGACACGCGACACCAATGGCCAACCGCGCCATCTTCATCGCAGCATCCACCATCGCAATCCTCGGCGCTATCTACATTTTCCGCAACTCTCCATCCACACCCAACTTCAACATGTCGTCCGACACCAAATCCACTTCCACCACTGGTGTTGCTGGCCTCGAATGGAAGCTCTCCCAGATATCACGAAGCCCGCCATCCCTCCTCGTCACACTCAAAAACAACAGCCCGTCCCCCTTCACACTACTCAAATGGGGCACGCCACTCGACGTCCAAGCCTCCAATACCGGAGTCTTCAAGGTCGTTGACGCAGAGACGGGCGAGGAGATCTCCACGAATTTCATCAAGGTGAATCGCATGATGCCGCCTTCCAGAGAAGACGTGGTTACGATTGCACCGGGGACCGAGGAGGCGACCGAGGTTGTGTTCAACAAGCCATGGATGCCGGAGAAGAAGCCGGCCAAGTACAAAGTCAAGGCTGAGGGCGCGTTCACGGGGATTTGGGAAAAGTATGGCGATGACGTCAGGGATACGGACCTAGAGGCATACACTGACTCGCCTTGGAACGGAAAGGAGTTTTCGAGCAATGAGGCGGTTATGATCGTTCACTGACCGGAATGACAATGGTGAATAGAGGAGCTCGTTGGAATAGGGAACAATGACCCGAGAACAATGACCCGAGAACAATGGGTCAATGACAATGGGGCCAGGCTTCTGTGTTCGAGCGACTATCATGGTCTATCCTTTGTTCTCGTCCTATTCAGATTTTTATGACACAACATACGTCCTCATGTCGCGAGCCACCCTGTGTAGCGAGCCAAATTGTAGGTACTTCAGTTTTGGAGTAATCTTGACTTCTTATATACATCCGCATTTACTCCGTTTTATGCAAGCGCTAGTTTAGTCTATCCAGCACTGCTAGAACGTCTCGCGCCTTGAAATTCTATTGGCGTTGCTGTGTTTTACGGAGAGGCACTATCTAGTAGCATTACAGAACAGCTCCGTTACGACACCGCTATCGAGTTCGTCACTAATGATAGTTATCATACGACAGCATCTAAGGTACAATACACTTCCCATTACGTTGATAAGTCATCCTTGGGATTATGTCGCCGATTGGTACTTGCCAATCAGCGTTTGGAACTAACATGAAACTAATAAGCTCGCGGTTAAGGTGTAATCTATTCTCTGTAAGCAGGCCAGTGGCTGAAGTTTGTGGCCGTACAGCCTTCTTCAACCCCGAATGTACGTGGATGGAGCCTTCCGATTTAACCGGATGCAGACAAATTGTCAACATTGTAGGGTCCATCCGTCCCGATCCCGGCACTATTTGTGGGATTTATAGCGATGAGAATTGTGGGGGGATCAAGCTGCTGGCGACGTATGTGTATCCCGGGAAGGGGATTGGGATCCTGAAGTTCAAGAGTTTTAGGTGTAGGAAGCATATGGGCGAATGAGATGGGTTGTTTTGTGGTGGAGAGATGGGACGGGGTTAGGTTGTTGTTGGGGATATATGTCTCTGGTTTATTTTACCTTTGAAGTTTTGTTGTTTTGTTGGCAATTTCTCAGCATTTTAAGTCACATTTCTAAATAAGAAGCGATTTTCCCAATAATTCAGATATCAATTTAGTACTACTAATCAATGTTGAATCAATTTTTGGCTAAGGACTGAGTCCTTAACGATCGCCTTCATGGCGGAAATAGGACACTAGATAAAATCCATGTCTAAATACTTACTCATTATGGAGAAAGAGGTAAGGGAAATATTCTTACCTAAAAAATCAACGTCCTGTAAGATCCAGCGTTCGGACTTAGTTGATAATATCAACTCACTTACGACTCTGCGCCTGCACCTGCATCAGCCTCGTCATCAGCATGATACCTCCCCACTCCATTCAGACGACGCGTGAGTTCCCGTAGCCTTTTTGCTAAAGTCTGCCCGTGAGGTCTATTCACAGTCTGCTCCACAGGTAAATTCGCCTCTTCCTGCTGTCGTCGTCGCTGACGGATGCGCCCCAAGCTCGGTCGAGACTCAGCATGATCTTCCCTTCGCTGGCGCTCGACTCTCTGCGCCAGCACCAAAAGCTGCCATTTCGTCTCCACCGCAACAAGACGTCCGTTGTCTGAGCGATCGTGCCGCAATGCATGGAGGTGCCGCCCGAGTGCGTAGATACGGCGCCACAAGGGATGACCCATTTCAGATAGTAATGGTCCAGAGGCGATTATGTTCCACTCCTCTAAGGGGAGTTGCGGCCATAGGTCTAGATTGGAGGACGGGTCGAAGATCTCCCAGGTGGATTCGGATAGTTCCAGCTCATCACGATTGCCAGAGCGGGAGTGGGCTGAGGAGCTGATCGCAAAAAGCCGTCTACGATGATCATTTGTAAATGGAATCCGCAGGCGCTCGCGCTCCATGAACAGCGTGTGAAGCTCGGCACAAAACTCCAGCGTTGCTCTACGTCCGGATTCAGAGTCATCCTGCACCGCAAGAGCCCATTCTTCCTGGACAAAGTAGATGTCCTGCCACAAGGGATGCACCTCTTCGATTTCGGGTTGTGGGCCAGAAGAAGGAAGGCTAGCATATCCATGGATATTGAAGCGAATAGGGTGGTCCATCACAACAGAATTGCGACGCAATGCATGGCCACGCTGGGCAGGGTGATTCTCAGGTACCCTAGCCACATGGAACAGCGCCAAACGACACATTGGACAGGATCCGCTACGTGGATGCCCACCCGTGAACCAGTTACACACACAAGAAGTGTGGAAGAAGTGTCCACATGGCGTGAGAGTGACGATGTCAGGGCTGGGACTAGTGTCAAGGTCCTCGAGGCACACGGAGCATTGAACGCCAGGCGAAGGGCGTCGCGATGTCGCCGTAAGTGGAAGCACGAAGGCAGCGAGAAACTCGGCCTGCGAGGGTAGAGGGGCAGGCGTAGCAGGCAGAGGCGCAACAGGTGGGTTGGCGTCGGTAGGACTAGCCCGACCGGACGGACTACCATAGGAGCGCATTGGAGACGCAGTTGGGAACGCAGGTGGGGAGTTGAAGGTGTAGAAACCCGACATATCTGTGGTCGTATGAGTTGACGGATATGTGTGTAGGTGTATAAGTGCGAAGTGCAGAGGTAAGTGTGAAAGTGTGAGAGCGTGGCGCGAGATATGAGTCTTCAAGTGAGGATTTTCTCGGGCTTTATATGTATAACTGGCCCATGAATGCATTTATACAATGCGATACGGTGCATGACAGTTCAAATGTTGGGACTCGTGGCAGCCCATTGTGCGACTTCGATTTCAAAGAGCGATTGCGGTGTCGTATAAAGAAGACATTGTAAAAGCTACATGTGAAAGGCCACGCAAAATGAATCAGCATCGTTAGTGGTCGAATTCAAGATGAACATCTCGAGATCGTTCTCAGGGGTCTTTCATCTGCTGTTAAGATCCACTTGACCTCTAAATACCCAAAGCCGAAGGTATAATTATGGCTTGTAAGTTGCTAACTTTCTTTGCAAATTCTTCACCATAGTTTCGGGTTACCTAGGCAGACAATAAGTCTTTGCTTTCTTTATAAGGTATATAGAAAACTAGAACGCCTGGGCGCTCTCAAACAGCTCTAGCTAAACATGCGGTGATAATAGGCTTCAATCGATCTCTCGTAGGAATCTGAAAGTTGCACGGACGTTTTGCTTAGGAAGAGCGCAGTATTGAAGAGGGATCGAAGAACGACGTTAGACTTAGGAGGGTGGAGATGTTGGAATAGTACGCTGGCGTATATATCGTAATAAACGGACCCAGTATAGAAGGTATAGAGGAATAATGCCGCAATCTTGTTGGGAACTGTTATGTTATTTGATAAACTAAAGCGTGATTGGTTTGTTTGAACACTTATTATAAGAAGTGCGGTTTCTAGCGCTTTTATGAACTTAGGGGGCTTCAACAGTTTGAAACAAGCGCTCTTTATGGCTAGTGAATTTGTTCGCGTTAAGACATTGAACTGGTAAGATGCGCTGTACAGTTTTTCTAACAGATGGGTTGCCATCTATTGTTTTGTGTGCGAAGGGGGGAATAAATGGCAAGCCAAACACCTTTTGGATTGAAAACAATAGCGGCCGAGAGAGGTGGAGGAAGGGATATAATCTAGTATCTTTAAACCACCAAACACACTAAACCAAAAAAATAAACGTAAAAGCCTAACTAACCAACTATCGCGACCTCTGATATCAAGCCCCTAAACCATCGATAATCCCATGAACCTCAAGAAGGCGCTAGTACCACACTATCCCCAATCCAACCTGGCTCTCTCACCATCCCATCCCTCCACGTGCTTTCACTATCGATTTCCCTTCCCGCTCGCCTACATACAAAGTTCAAACCATGTTTCTGCCCCCCGCACCTCATAATCCCATACACCCACGTACCCACGCAGAGAACGTATCTCAAACAATACCAAACTGACACCTTGCTCGCCACCTCGCCAATCTCCTGCAAAAGCGAGGTGCGTTTCGATGTTCTCCAATAATGACAAATTCATACCTGGCACACTGCGCATGGAATCCTTCCCAAGTTGTCGGGTAAGTAACGACTCCATGTGGCAAGACTCTAGTTCAAGAACCATGCTGCTCCATGCACTGATTTCCCCCTTTCGCTGCCTAGTACCGAGGTTGACGGCGCGACGCATGGGACGGCGCGACGCACGCTCCGAACACCAAAACAGCAATAGGAAATGAGGCTGCAGAGCCTCACACAATAGCTATTATCACGAGATATTCTAGTGGAGAGTTATAGAGGGCCCAAATAGTATATTGCGCTATAGAAATCGCTTT